>JBCFYV010011172.1:118363856-118963856 GCA_039000515.1 Timema cristinae
GTTTAGTATAAATAGGCCTACAAGAACGTCTTGAGTCTACATTATATGTTCTTGAGAAAATAACAGAAAACTGCCTAAAGATTGATTCAAATTAATTGGAAAATATGGTTGTAGCATGATTTTCATAGGAAATCCATCATTTGAAAACTGGAAAATTATGTTGCCAAATAGGGGTGAATAAAAATATTACCATTGTATTAATATTATTAGTACCCGCCTCGGTGGTGTAGTTAGCTAACGCGCTAGTTGTGTTGAGCTTGACAAGGATGGGGAGATCGAGTTTCGAATCGCGATCGGGTGAACTGGGGGTGGTTTTTCCTAAATGGTTTTCCACTCTCCCTCCCCACAAATGTGTGTTCACTTCCTCTAAATTCAACCTTCCCCAATTCCTAATCCATTGGTGTAATTAGTACTTAAGCGTGTAGCCTGAACGGGTAGTAAGACACTGTGCTAAATAAAATAAAAAATTATTAGTCTATTTAATTAACAGTGTAATGAGAAATCATCAGTATAATCCATAATAAAGTAGTATTGGAAGCTTTTAATAAACTTTTAATTATTATTAGCACCATGTCATCTTACTACCCATTTGGGTTGTATGCAGCAACCTTTTAATTAAAATCTCAAATAAAACATAATTTTCTTTCTTACTTTACTCTATGACATTAGGAGCTCGAAAGTTATTTACCACACTAACAAAAGTATGCCACTTATCCCCTATCTTGAGTTAAATTTATCCAGTCAATCTCATTAAACCATATCTATTTCAGGTCCATTTTAATGTTATCTTCCCATCTGCGCCTAGGTCTTCCCAGTGGTCTTTTCCCATTGGGTTTGCCATTCAATACCTTGAATGCGGTTCTAGATACTCCCATGCATGCTGTATGACCTACCCATAATACCCTGTGAGATTGCACTACCCTAACAAAGTCTGGTGATGAGTACAGGGTATGCAGCTCATCATTATGTAGCCTCCTCCACTACCCACTATCTTAATACCTTTTTAGACCAAATATCTTCCTAAGTACCCTGTTTTCGAACACTGTAAATTTTTTTTCGTTATTTAAGGTAAGAGGCCACGTTTCTCACCCATATATTATTTATTTATTTATTTATTTATACTCTAAAAATTTCAGCTCATGGGCGGTAGTGGGGGTATCTTAAAAGCCCTTGGGACCGTAGGCCTAATTTGCTCTGCACCCCCTTCCCTATAAAAAAACCACCAACAACTAGGCATTCACACTAGTCTACTATAATAGACATGGATATTGCAATAGCAATTTAAGTTTTGAGGAAAGCTTTTGTTCTATTTGAATGAAATTGTTTTAATATTATAAATTGAAATTAAAATAAATAATTAATTTGTTATTTTAAGCTTTGAAAAACATGAAACTTTCCTTTGAAAGATAATTTTTGTATGGAAAAAATAAATCATTATTTTAAAAGATATGTTTATTCAATTTCAAACAAAAGACAATAATTTACTACAATCATATCATATTATGATCACTAAAGAAAAAAAAAACATACCAGTAGTTTTTTTTTAAGTTAGGAAAAACTATAGACTTTGAAATTTTAAGTTGATATATTAAAAACATATTTTAAAATTATTATAAGATAGTTTTATTTAAGCCCAAACAAACTACAATACATTATTATAATCATATTCATATTATAATAGCAGTATTCTTTTAAGCTATGAATATGATGCGCTAAAAAACATTTGGAACAAATAAATTACAAATCAACTTAGTATGCTTTCATGGATGAGAATTCCTTAATAATATCATCAAAATTAGCATCTCACAGCATTTAAGCATTTGCTGCAAAACTGGTTAAGCTTGACAATCTTGAATCTGCAGATGAGCTACAAAGATAGTTTTTTTACTCTTTTTAAAATACTAAATGATCTTTAACCAGGTGCATTCATTAACACCATTATCAACAAAATTCTTAGTGCCATCTCACTGTTAGGAAAAAGAATTGTTAACTGTTTTTCACGAATGAACTTCAAAAACTCAGCAGGCAAATGGTGGTCCTTTACATCGAGGTTAAAAGTCTGGGATCAAAGCCTTGCTTATTTATTTACTATAAATCAATTTTGACCCTTATAAATACCTACATTTTATAGTGTAATTACACACAAAATAACATTTGTACACATTATCAATAAAGTTAAATATGAAATTAAAATTTGTAATTATTTGGGCCAAAATATAATTTAATGAATTAGAAGAAAAGAAAAAATTCCTCTGACTTGCGACTCTTCAAATCCTGAAGCCCCTTGGCTCGGGCCTAATGGTTAATCTGCCACTGATGGCCGGTCTTACAATTTGAGAGTAACTTATGCTAATACAGTATTATTCTGCATATTACAAAAGTTTTAATAGTATAAATATTGAGAATTAATGTTAAAACTTATTTATAATAGCAAACTAGTTTTGTTACAATTTTGTAGAAACACTGGATGATCAGTATTAAAAATTTTTGGTTGCCCAGCAAATGATTCTTCCACATATTTCTGAAAATAATAACAGAATTTAACTCTTTAAATTCTGAAAGCATAGCATTCCAAAACCTAGACGCTTGAAAGGTAAATAATACCTCCATACACCCATAGAGAACAACTGGTAAAATTATGGCTTTGTATATTCCAATTTTTACATTCCTTGACAGCAGGCGAGATGCCAACAACATACTGAGTAATATTAAACTGTTCAGACAGCATTCTTTTTCTAATTTTAAATCTAGTTATCGCTAGTTAAAATTGTTAATAAATATTTGAATTCATTAACCTTATAAAATGATAAAAGGGTCTATGTTGTTTGCTGTAATATCTAAATTATCGTTCTCAATTTGTGATATCTGTGTATACTTAGTCTTTTCAGCGTTCATTTATAAAACTATTTCCTTACTAGCCTCTAATAAAGTTTCTTTATTTCTTGCAACAACTTTCTTACTAATACCTAACAAAGCTAAATCGTCTGTGTAGGTACACTAATAGCTACATTGTACCGTTTAGTGTTAAGCATTCCCTACTCTCTTGAATTACCCTAATAGCGTATTCTAAGGCTAAATTAAAGAGTAATGGGGCAAATGCATCTCCTTGTTTCAACCCATTATGTATTTCGAAAGTATCTGATAAGTGAGATCCAACCCGTACCCTGCTTTGCTTATCAGTCAAACATATCTCAATTAGCTTGAGCAATTTTTTGGTTATTCCAAACTTAACTAAAACGTCGTATAATTTTTTCCTTTTAATTGAATCATAGGCCTTTTTAAACTCTATATATAATTGATGTACGGTCATATTGAAATGCCATTTTTTTCCCTAATATTTGCCGCATAGTAAAAAGCTGATCCGGTGGTGATCTATATTGTCAAAATCCACACTGATGCTCCCCAATTATTTATTCTGCATATAGTGTCTATCTTGTTAAAATTATGTTAGATAAAATTTTGTAACATGTTGGTAGCAGTGAGATACCTGTATAATTATTTCAATCTCTTTTATCTCCCTTTTTCCTGGAATGCCAAATTTTTGTGACTTTCAGTCAGTGTTGGTGGTCGAAAGTGGGCTTCCTATAAAAATAAGGGTTTAGTTAAGTGCACATTAGCAATAAGGAAAACTTTAAAAAGTGGTAACATGTATTTTATTAATCTAATATAGTTTATTAACGAATGCTACTAAACCTGGAATGCCAAGTCTAATATCAGGGATGGAGACCGAAAACTTTGGTACGGCAGTGACATATTTCTTGATATGTTACAATTCACCTTTACACTTTCTTTTACAGTCAACTTCTTTCCCCTATTTTTATTATTTGCTTCATGTATGACTACCCATATAAGCTATCAACACTCAAATTGGTTTTCCACTCTCCCTCCACGCGAATGCGGGTTCACTTCCTATAATTCAACCTTCCCAATTCCTAATCCATTAGTGTAATTAGTACTTAAGCGTATAACCCGAATGGGTAGTAAGACGCGGTGCTAAAAATAATAATAATAATAATAATAATAATAATAAAACACTAAAATTATAACTATTTGGGTAAGAATGAAAAAGGTAAAACTAAGAAAAATTACCCACATTTGCTTGAAAGGAGAGTGGGAACTTATTCAAAACACCTGGTTGGGAGCTCTTCAGCATAATATTTAATGAAGAAATACATTTAAAAGGCATATATAGAGTGTGGTATCGAAAGAAAAGCCTCAAGTAAAATAATACTAGTAGCAAAAGGAAAATATTGATATTGGCTAGCGTGCTTGTCGTGTTGAGCTTGACCGCCGAGGATGGGGAAATCGAGGTTCGAATCTCGGTCAGGTGAACTGGGGGTGGTTTTTCCTAAATGGTTTTCCACTCTCCCTACATGCAAATGCGGGTTCACTTCCTCTAATTCAACCTTCCCAATTCCCAATTCATAAGCATAATTAGTACTTAAAGCGTATAACCCTAACGGGTAGTAAGACGCGGTGCTAAATAATAATAACAATAACAATATTGGTAAAGTATCAATACTTTTTTCATATCCCTAGGCAAACAAAATGGTCTTAATCTATTTATTTGATAATATGAGCTATGAAAAAACCTTGGCCTCAACGGCAAAACAGATAAGCTTTAGGTTTAGTAGGCATACCCACTGAGGCAGGCCTTGCACTGTTTGCTGCTCCATACCAAGAAGATTCTGGGTGCAAGAAAGCATTTGAAGGCTACAAGGAGAAAATGGGGAGTGTCCAATTGTTAAATCTAATTGATTTAGTGCTTCCCTCTATTAGTCAATCATAAGACCTTTCTAATGCATTTAAGATTATAGTAAAAAAAGGTCTGTAATATTTTGATTAATTAAATAAAAGTATTTGCTGAGTCCTTATGACGTTTGAGATATAAAAGTTGCAGTCTTGAAGAACGTGGGTAATGTGACTCTCCCCATTTCTCCCCTGTGCCCTTCATTTACTAGGGAGGTCTCTCTATAAGTCAAAAATTTGTTGTGCAGAGAGCTCATAGGAATTACTTAAAATGAATAACCATAAATAATTCAGTTATTACTGAAGTCTAAGAGAAACATGCAACTACCAATAAATTTCAAAATAAATATCAGAACTATACAATCAAGCAAAACTATTCCATATTATGGTTGCTGCCTTCTTCCAAGGAACAAATTTTCACAAAACGCCTTTGATCTGCATTATTTCATAATGCCTACTCTTGAAAAAAAAAGCTCTAGGCCTATCATGTTTTTACCCACTGTATAGTGAACATACCTCAATATTCGTAATAAACCAATCAATTTAACACTGGTACAATTTTAATTTTCATAAGTGTATGCTTAATTAAAATTATGATTGTAACTAATATATTTACTGGTAAGGTGGGAATGTAGGAGGCACGTGAAAAGCTAAGTGTTTTTGTAGTTTATAAATCAAAACTTCTTTTGGTCAAATGAAATCAAATATTTATCCAGTAGTAACATAAAATTCAATTGTCTTCCCATGGTAATATCAACAGGATGTACTGGAATTTAATGACAACTTTTTCTATTAATTTAAATAGTTGATATCATCATGTGAAGAAAATTATGTTCTATATTTACAGTACTGAAGCAATATTTGATTTATTTTGGGCAAAAAAGTTTTTTGGTATAAAAACTGCAAAAACACTGCCCCCATTTTTGTGTTCCCTACATCTCGACATTAAGTTATGAAATTTAAAAAGTGCTCTACTCATTGGTACAACTGTAATATTATATTTGCAAGATTTATACAATTTTAATCTCTTTTGTTCTCTGGTTTGTTAGCAAACTCAAAATAACAATGAGACATTAGGACATTGAGGGAAGCACCTAACTCTTTAATTTCACAAAACTAGTATTGTGCAATTCAGGCACATGGGGTAAATTTTCTGAATGACTTATTTAATGTTTTGTAATCTTCCTTAATTATGTAGTTTTAACTTGCTAGGAACACCTAGATGTTTTGGAATTGTGTTTGGTATTTTTATATGCCTGGATGTTATGTCCTTAGTGTTGGTTTGAAATGTTGAGGAATGGAACTTAAACTAGGCCAGTGAAAGTTTCTAGCTAATCGCTTTTCACCACCAACATTGATTGATTAGTTATAGGTACAGTTAATCTAAAAAGTTATCAACAATCGTCCAATAATATTTCCTCATGGATTACTGTATAATTTCTCCTTAAATAATTATTAATCAAAATGGCTAAGAATGTAAATACAATTGTATTACCCTCTCCCTCTGCCTCCGCCAATGTGACAACCTGAGTTTCCACTTTTCAAATAACGGGCTTCCTATGAACATCAGACTATACTGCTCCTCTTTACTTGCTCAACATCGTCTAGTAAGTTTTCTTTAAATATTTAGACTAATGTCACAGGTGGCTAAAATAGGATTTGAGTTTAAATGTAGGGGCATATCTATTAGGCCTAAAGAGTTTTATTAGCATAAGGCAAAGATATATTTTAAAGATACTGTAGTTTTAATTTTTGGATACAAATATTGTGATTCTATTATAGGTCTAATCAACCCAAACACATTCCTTGCAACAGTTTCTAGCCATCATGACAAAGGATTAAAGAATTATTTTAAACAGGTTAGGCAGGCTAAGATGTTAGACTTACATTGGATTTGGTCACTGTTTGCAAAGTCAAGCCTTGGACATGATCTTGGTGAACATGTGGTAGTTTTCTAAATGTAATTTTACCTGCTCTACCCACATTGATACAGATGTATTTTCTCCAAGCGATTCTTCTCATTTAGGTTGTCAATACTAACCTTAGTAGGCCTATATTTAATTCCCTGATTCTTAAATTTAAAAATAAAACTCCATAGTGTGAGCTCACAATAGAGATAGCCTATTCTGGTTACTAAACTCTAAATTGATCTGTATTTATTATTCTGAAAATTGAAAAATGACACCTGGACACGGGAATCGAACCCAGGACCTTTGGCTTAGTACGCCAATGTTCTAATAACTGGGCTATCCAGGAGTCGTCCCGTTTACAGGGTTATTCTTCACTCAAATTTTAAGGCATAGTCTCTGATGGACGTGCGGAAATTGTTGGCTACAAATGTGTGATTTTTATTAAGATCCCTAACAATTATGATAACTATACGAGTGGCAGTATTAAGCCAAATACAGCGTCGAAGGTGAATGCATTATGTGATAGCTCGTGATATTAATAAAAATCACACGCTTGTAGCCCAGTGATTGAATAGACCTTTTTTTCTTTCTTTGAATTTTACAGTCATATTAGATAATCTATAAATTGATAATATGTAAACCCCGATTTTGGTTGGAAGATTTTCTATAATGAACATTTTTTTTGCGGCCAACATTGATAATCATTTACTATATTATTTGTGTTATTTTATAGATATTTATAATATCTATCAACAATTATAAGGCATATGTAGCTACAACAGGCCTAGCAAGCCGGTAGTGGAAAATGTATGGCTTGAATAAAAAACTGATCCAGGCCACAGGCTGGAAACAGTAATGGACATAAAAAAAATCTTGTCGAAAGTGACAGCTGCATATCACATGACTGGATGTATAAACATATTAAAATAGTTTTAGAAACTTTAGTAACTAACAGATACTGATTATTACAACCAAAATCATACAGTATATTCCTAAAAAAACAAAGAAGTAATTTAATTCATTTTAAAAATGAGACCTGGACACGGAAATCAAGCCTGGGAACTTTGGTTTAGCACATCAATGCTATCTATACCACTGAGCTATTTCGGTTTAATATTTTCAACAATGAGTAAAGAATGATTATGAGAACAAGTTGAATCACTGATCGCTGAGTGGTAGATCATTGGCTTGCTAAGTCAACAGTCCCGGGTTGAATACCATGTACAGGTCTCATATTTCAATCAATTTAAATTAATTGGGATATGGTCTCCTTCATAAAGAAGTTCTCGTAGTTACAGTGATTTGCAACCTGTGTGTTAGTATTCAATCAATAAAGAAGGTGAAATAAAACAAAACACTAGCCATAGAATAGTCTTATTATAAACAACGTTTACTCAAATTCATCATATTTACAACAGATGAGACACTCAAGAAAACAACATACTACTTTTCAGAACAATTTCCGCACTTATCCAAACATAAATATCTTCTTTTGAACAAAAA
This sequence comes from Timema cristinae, assembly GCA_039000515.1. Taxonomy (NCBI): domain Eukaryota; kingdom Metazoa; phylum Arthropoda; class Insecta; order Phasmatodea; family Timematidae; genus Timema; species Timema cristinae. The sequence continues at coordinate 118,372,019 of JBCFYV010011172.1, forward strand.
CAAGCAACTACATCTGTTATTTATTTATAAAAGTTCCTAAGACTTTTGTTTATTCTATATTTTATTATTATTTTATTACAAATATAGTTTGATTAAAATTAAAAAGTATCAACACTGGTATATTTTTAAATTTGCCATGTTTAGTTGATTATTTTGAGGTAAGGATTCATTTAAAATCGTTAGATAAAAGTTAATATTAGGCAAAAAAATAAAATCTCACAACAAAGAGTGACCCCCATTTAAGATTTAACTATTGCTAACTATTCAATAAATAACAGTAGAAGATAAGTTATATTTGGTTCAAGTGACCTTCAAAACAATGAAATAAGCTTTACAAGGGTTTAAGAAAAACACTCCAACATTTTAATACACTGGTATCGCAGAAATTTGTTCACAAATAAATTAAAAACACAAATTGCAATGTAGCTATGCCACTAATATTGAAGATGATAATATATCAATGTATTGAATATAAACTATAAAGTCCTAAAATTGGTTCTTAAAAATAGTAACACATCTTTGTGTAGGGTTAATAACATTAAAGTTACATTTATCTATATATAAATATATGTTGAAATTTAATGTGGTCTAATTTTCCTCTACCAAACCATATTATTAAATAAAACAATTTCAGCACATCTAAAGGAATAAGGTCTCTATTTACAAGATCAAAATTAAATGAACTACAATTTTTAAATTTTCAATTAGGTTGGTTCAGGGGTGGCAGAGTTGTCCGGTTTTATCTTTTACATTTAAATATAAAACCAGTTTTTAAGTTTTATTTTGTACAACACCTAAAAACCTTTCCGACACCACCAGTGACTTTATTAACAAGTCACCTTGAAATGATCTCTAGCCTTATCAATTTCAATCTCATGAAAAATGAATGAAATGTTATAATAAATGAATGGCTACAAATCTTTGGGTAAATAATACACTAAAATAAGTGACTCACCAACATTTAGAAAATATTTATGATATTCACTAATGACGTATTAATACTTTCACAAAGTTTGAATCATTTTCATTAATATAAAACAAAATGTTCAAAAAATAACATACAAAAAATAACTTAATAGAAAATAGATAATTATTATTAAGGCAGAGTTGCTCGATTTTAATTCAATTTGTCAATTTGAAGTTAATAACTAACCCATACTTTTAGAGTTCACCAAAACAAGTGTGATATTATATTTTAACTTAACTATCAATTTGTTTGCCGGTAAAATTTAAATAGCTTTCGAATCAAATACTTTTAAACTAGAATTTTCTTCAGCATAAAACAAGGTTTTAGACTATCACACATGAATTTAAAAGTAAATGGAAATGTTTTATATTGATTTTTAACAGTAGCAGACGCAGGATTGTGAAGTGGGGGAGGGGGGGGGGGGTGGCTCAAGGGGTGTTTAGGGGAGAGGTACCCCCCAACCACTGGAGGTAACTATTATTTACCTTTATATACACCTAGAAACCTTTTTAGAAGATTTTTTATTGGTATTTGTTAACTTGATCATTAATATGTTTATCATTATAAATGTGATAATCCAACAAAATAATAAATAAATTGGCCTAAATTAAAGTTGGCTTAACCATTACATAGGTCTACTGTCACAAAAATCACCAATTATTTATAATAAGTAGATGTGAATGAATATCCTTATTTTTTTGTAAAACACTTACCAATATTAGTTAAGGTCTTTATGGCGGTCACATTTAGTTTTATTCCCCCCCCTCCCAAAATAAAACCTCTCACACACATTTAATTTCTCTTAGGATCTGCGTGGATCTTGGGACATCCCCAAATTACAGGAGGGGGGATCGAGCCCCTTCAAGCCCCCTCCCCCTGTGGTTACACTACTGATCTTACATAATCCATCTTCTTCTATCATCCATATTTTTACTGCTCACAATAAATATAAAATCGATTTAAATTCCACAGATTTAGGCGACACCAATTTATACACCCTCACAACCACAAATATGTGTGTGTGTGTGTGTGTGAGATTATGTTTGATTTTCTGTATCCCAAACATCCAACATTTGAAGCAATTAACAATGATAAAAGTATATTTTAAAAATTTAGGTTCCAATTAATTTCCATACAAATGTTTCTCCTCAAATAATTTTTCTGTGGGTCTTTAGTTAAATAGTGAGCTGCCATCGGTGTGTGACGTTTTCACAATATAGTCTCACACGAAAATAGTACACGCGATATATACGTTTCTTTTAAAATAAAAGAAGAAAGTTTTGCTTGTTGATCACAAAACGTCATACCACATCATCAGTGTAAACTTATCGGTGGTAAAAAGTCTCCGCATGTCGGGAAACCTACTGGCACAGGTGGTAAGTCTGCATGGGTGCCTACATGGAGGATGACGTTCATCCCGATCACAATGTGGAAAAGGAAGTGACAATGGAACAACCAGTAGCCTGAAAACAAAACAGACGGATTAGTTTAAAAGTTCTGCACAAAGATGCTAGTTTGGCTTGGAACGCTAAAATAACAGTTCCAAAGATTGTTCTAACACCAAACTATAACAGAATTCTGATAGGAAGAACCTTTTAGAAAATACAAACATATTTCTTAGTGGTAAAGGTGGTAATGATGGTGGCGTTAAAGAGATTTTGCTTTAATAATGTTTACGAAAACTTCTAATAAGTCTATTTTTTCATAATATGTGCCATTATACTTTGAATTAAAACCAAAAATGTTAAATAATGAACGGAATATAAAAAAATGCATGTTATTGAATGGCGCCTGTATACATTTTGAGATGTGTCTAAAGGTTTTTGTGACAATGGCAGCACAGAATACCCCTTTTCAACACTTTTTGTTTAGTATTGTTTCAAAATGTTGGCCATATTTAACCGAATATTGAAATCAGAAATAGAGTAGAAAATGAGGAAAGCAGAAAGAAGAGGAGATATTAATAGAGAAAATGTGAGTGGAACTTTCAAATATAAAAACAAATTAGACTGGACGCCAGACAATAATTTTTTTGAGTAACTGATAACTGTATGATTTTTGTCCAAATATTACAAAAGCAAAACTATGGATTTCCTGACTTTTAAAACCACAAGTTTTGAAATATTTGAAATACAGTAGTATACACCTACCCTATTACCCATTATTTGGGGGATCTTAATCTCTTCTTAAAAACACTTGATGACGGCTTAGGTATTATGTACACTAAGAAGTTTAGGTCTTTTTTTCACCACGTCTTAGTAGCTGTTCGGTCTATACGCAAACATTCATTACACTAGGCTTATGGAATAAAGATTAATAAGGTATATTTTAGAGTAAATTTTACCCTAATTTGCGTTAAGAAGGGTGGAAAACCTTTAAAGACAAACCACCCGACCACGATTAGAGCCCTTATCTCCTCGGCACCGGCAATCAACTCTCCCAAGAGAGTGACGCGTTAGACCATCCGGCCACCTATGCGGCTACTGTTACAGTGGTGTGTTGATTATGTGGGGGTCTTGTTCCTCCAGCTATCAAGTCATCTCACCTGGGTTGTCGGCCCTGAATCTGAGCACCACGTAGCCGTTGTTGGGGACGGCAATGGTGTCCTTGCCGGGCGGTAGGTTGAACTGCCTGTGGAGCAGTCCTCTTCTGTCAAGGTCCAACGCGTGTTTCAAGTTGATCTTCTTCACGTTCCTATCCGGGGATCTGCCCATACCAATAACGTTGAACGCGTAGCCGTGGAGGTGGAAGGGGTGACTCAGGTTGGGCTGTTGGACTGAAGGACAAAAATAAATGTTAGTGCAATAATATGCAGGCATCGCTGCAAAGATCCACTAGTAGTCTTCAGCCTTGTTTTTCATAAACTGGATGTTTACATTTATGAAGTCATAGACAAATATTGTGTGATGACATAGCTTAAATATTTCTTTCTGGCCTGCCTCTATATATATATCGATTACTTACACTAAATCTTGCTGATGAAAAGAAAATGCTTCACTAAGGGAGAATTATGTCAAAAGGTAACGCCTCTGACTCTGAGTCACATGGAAAGATGTTGATTTTAAGTGGGTGCGATGTGGAGGGTTTTCTACGAAACTGGTTTACTAAACTCCATTCACGGTAGGAATTACTCTCTGAAAGGTCTTTTTTCCTACCAATATCCTACTATATAATAGATTTATGGTAGGGAAAAAGGCCTTTCAGAAGTCAATTCCTACCGTGAACAGACATTATCTTTCTATCGTGGTGAATGCTTTCGCAGTTAATCTGACTGACCCTCTTCCAAACTGTTCACTGAATCAAGAAATGTTGGGAAATGAATCGAACAAATCTAAGAGTTTTTGTTCTTAAGCATTAAAAAAAAAGTGAGTGCAATAAGTATCAAGTGTATTCATAATACCCTAAAAAAGGCTTTGAGTTTGAAATACATATCCCAATTTCCACTCTAGCCTCCGTTACGCCACACCGTAGCTGCCGTAAATTTGGTGTTTGGTTTTAACTATCATGCCACAGATAGCTAGCTTAGGTAGGAAGATCAGCTCGATATAGGCGTCGCACCGTAGTGCGGTTTTCTGTATTCCACTTAAGAAAACGTGGAATTGAGACCAGTGAAACCGTTTACCAAAGTTAAAAAAAACATAATATTAAGCTAATCCCAATTTTGCTGCTATCAAATGAAGAATGCAGAAAGCCTCACTTTGACGCGTTAACTCATGGGTCCCCGACCCTATGCCCGCGGGCGGCATGGCACTCACCGAGCCTTTTGCGTCTGCCCGCCACCTTTTGATCACAGCAGAAATGTTATTGACTAATAATTTTAATCTGTCACTTTTCCAACAATAATCAAGTTTGTGCTGATCTCCAGTTATGCTGTTCTCAAGAAGTTGGTGATTGAAAGCCCCCCCCCCCCTTTCCCCATTCCTCTTTCTTTGCCGGCTCATATACAAAGTGTACTTTTACTCGGAACCACCTTAGTTTCAAGTTGTTACTTTTTCCTAATCTTAAAGACCTACCCCCTTCCATCATTCTCTTCACACTCACTAATACCATGCTAATCCTTCCTCTTTCCTTTGTAAATATCTTGACATAGGTTACCCAGCTTTGTTTCCTGAATAAACACAGAATAATATATATATTTTAAAAATGTAACCAAGCACCAAAATGGTGGTGAGTAGTTAAATAGTTCCTTAAGTGTTTTTATTTTGGTCTTGTTGAAACCGTAAATAAAGCAGTATTTTTTTTAAATTCAATTTTTGTCAACTTGGAGGGGGTTGAACCTCCCTTTACCCCCCTCCATGGCTACGGCCTTGAGTATTACCACAACCACATGTAACGTCACAATCGCTGTTGGAAACTTAGCATGGCAGTTGACCGGCCGTGTGTATAACGTTGAGGCTGACCTCTAAGCCTGGTAGGCAGTGCCGGCTCTGGTGTGATGGTGGAAGGAAGTTTTTTTTTTACTCAGCGTGTGTTGTGCTTAAAAATCGTGTAGCATATTTTTGAATGTGATAAAGTGTAGAAGAGTGTAGAATTATATTATTATTCTGCTTCAAACAATTCTATTTGATTCTTTTTTTTCTTTCTTTTTTTTAACAGAAGACTTTAACCATGGCCTTGCATCCCCAATAAATAAGTTCTGTGACTGCAAGTGAACTTCAACAGCTTAAGTTTTCACAGCTATCTCTCTATGAGAAAGTTACAGTCAAGAAAAGAGGTCGTTCAACACCTGATATTTTAATATCTCAGCCAAGCAAAAGCAACAACAAGAAATATATTTGTAGCTTTAATTCTGAATGGTACCAACAGAAAAGTTGGCTTTGCGGCTGTGAAGTAAAAAATGCACTGTTTTGCTTTCCGTATTAGCAGCACCCCACTAATTTCTGCTGGCGGGAGTTAGTAAATTTGCCTTGAAAAAGTTATTGGTGCCACCACACTACCGTTAGTTTTGAATGTGTTCATAGGTACAACAAAGTTGGGGACCTCTGCCAGTGGTCGGATGTGAGAGATGGGCTCTCATTATGTCACTTACCTTCATCTACAAGCACAATCTCAACGACGGCGTTGAGCGGGATATCCACCTTGTGGGTGCACATGCAGTTGGTTCCACAGTCAGCGGGACGGTTGTCACCGTTACAGAACTGTTCGGGCGGGATGTCGTTGATCTGGGAGATCGGCGGAGATGGCGGGAATACGAACGAGATCTCGTCCACTAGACTGATCACGTGGTCTGCGCTGGGGGCCACTGCGGATCAAACAAAAGAGCGTTATTTATTTTTGTTTTTATTTTTTCACTGGGGTCTAACTATCCGTTCAGGTTGTCTGCAAATTTACACTAAATAATAATAATAATAATAATAATAATAAAATAATAATAATAATAATATATTAGCACCGCGTCTTACTACCCGTTCGGGTTATACGCTTTAAGTACTATTTACGCTAATGAATTAGGATTTGGGAAGGTTGAATTAGAGGAAGTGGACCCGCATTTGTGTGGAGGGAGAGTGGAAAACCATTTAGGAAAAACCACCCCCAGTTCACCCGACCGAGATTCGAACCTCGATCTCCCCGTCCTCAGCAGTCGATCTCATCACGACAAGCGCGTTAGCCAACTACGCCACCGAGGCGGGTTACACTAAATGAGGTCGTGACAAAGAAGGTAAAATTTAAAGGGAATTTACCCGCATTTGCGTAGAGGGAGGTGGGAGAACATAAAGGAAAAAACATCCTCAGTACATTCGACTGTTATTTGACTTCTAAGCTTTCCGTAATATGCAGCCCAGTGTAATAACCTTAGACCAGAGGCAGGCCCATATTAACACTTGGGGGACGGGGTGGCGGGGGACCTGTGCCAAGTATTTTATTATTTTACCTAAAAAATTATTGTCAATAGAAAATCAATGTTTATTTTTCTGTCAGAAGTCAACGGTACCGTCTACAGTTATGTAGTATTTCCGGTTTGCCAAAAGCAAAGGTTGCGTTAATTTATAAACACGGACTGTCGGACTCCATGTAATGCCAGATAACCAGCGCCCCTAGCAGCGCATAGCGGATACAATAAATGAACATACAGGGATTCTATTAGAAAATTTAGAGTTTAGTTTGGGATATATTTTACGAAAAAACATAAAAATAGTGAAATGTTGAACTATGATAATATCACAAAATAAATATGACAAGTAAAAGTGATTTATTTGGGGAGCAGGTGGAGGGCCCTATCCTCGGGGGCCCCTGTGCATGGCACATTTAGCACATACCTTAATCTGGGCATGACCAAAGGTCGCAACTTGTTGATCTCGCAGTTTTCAGTCGAGAAAACTACATCGGCAATAAAAGTTGATCTTTGAATCTTTTAAATCTAAAATGTTATATCAAGTACGCTACTTTACAATATAATTTTAGTTTGACCAACATTATATTATTTTTTAATCCCCGCGTCTTACTACCCATTCGGGCTATACGAGTAAACCTATGTACTAACTACACTAATGTGCTAAGTATTAGTAAGGTTGAATAATCCCCGCGTCTTACTACCCATTCGGCTATACGAGTAAACCTATGTACTAACTACACTAATGTGCTAAGGATTAGTAAGGTTGAATATAGAGGACATTTACCCGCATTTGAGTGAAGGTAGAGTGTAAAACCACTAAGGATAAATTCCGTCCAGTACAACCGGCTGGGATTAAACACCAATTTCCCATTTTCAGCAGTTTAGTCTACTGCGAGAATAGCGTCTGAGACCATGCGGCTACCAAAGCGGGTCAAAATTATTCTATTAGTCATAATATGTAATGTTTTTAATAAATTTAAATAGTTAGATTTGAAAGCGTACATTGTATTTCCTTTATATTTTTCTATAACGGTAGAGACAGAAGTATTTGAGAAAATATTGAATTTAAGGAATAAATGTTTGGACCACAAAAAAAAAAAGTAGAGCTAATAAGCCATGGGTGATCGCGAGACTGTTGATAGGTTTAAAAGTCGATTGGGGCCTAAAAAGTTTTCCGACCCCTGCCTTAGGCTACTAGGCTACCGATGCAGACTCAAACCACATTGCTTATGTTAACAGTAATTATTTAAGAGTAACACCTTAGAACTCTTTACCCCAGCGAAAATCTATATTTATAAGAGTTGATTAGAGCTCTATAAGCCTAATTAAAAATTGTATTGGCTATAATCACGTTTAGCATAAGAAAGGCTGTCAGAGTAAAGGACTGTATTTACAATAAACGTAAGGGTGACCTGGTGGTCTAAGGGTAAGGTGTCAGACTTCTGTGCTGGCGGCCGGGGTTCAATCCTCGGTCCCGGCACAGATTTATCTTATTACCAAACCCTTCCTTCCCCTCTGACAAGACATCTTGTGAATGTGGGGAATGCCAGGCCTCCACCGTGGTTCGGATTCCACGTTAAACTGTAGGTCCTTCATTTCATCTCACAATCACCCTACCATTACACATTAGCGTAAGTGCGTATAACCCGAATGGGTAGTAAGACGCGGTGCTAATAATAATACAATAAACGTCGATTCACTAATACCTTGCCTACTTTTACACCGTTGGGAGAGTGAATTATTTTCAACCTAGACTCAAAATAGGAGTCCTTTAGGAAGTGTTTGGTAAAAACCTAGGATCTAATAAACCCTAGTTCCCTGGCCCACGGCGAAGGTCGCCTGAGGAAGAGCAGTGGTCAAGGTGGTCAGTCCAGGGTCTAATCTAGCCTTTGATTCCTTACCCATGACCAAGGGCCCTATTGAAGAGTGGTCACTCACCTAGGAACCTGTTGTAAGTGTTGGGAACGAACAGCTCCTCGGGTCTGTAAAACAGGAACCGGAAGGGAAGGAAGATCTTGACGTCAGGTCGCTCTTGAAGGATCCCTTCGTCGATGTGACGGGCGTTCTTCAGCTGGTTGATACAGATGGCGTCAGATCGCTCTTGGTCGCAAACAGCATCGAGTGGGTTCAAGACCTGTTGGCCAAAATAAGTAAAGAACATTTTTTGACATACGTTATTATTAGAGTTGTATAATAGATAACATCCCCCGGAGCTATGTCATTCATTTATTTATTTGAGGAATTTAACTTGCACATTCTGAACTGACTGATTATATTAGTACATAAGAATTTCTATCAGGAGAGCGAAAGGGCCTACCAATTTTGCCGAGAAAGGTGTGTTCACATATCTTCCAGAGTGATTTTATATGCCACAATTGACTTGGGACTAACGGCTTTACTTCACCTCCAGAGGAAGTTATGCTACGGACTTTTTATCACTAAAGAAAAATCCGTCACCACTGGCTGGTTTGAACTCACGAACATCGGGCGATGAGGCGATCACTTTACCCAAGACTACTAAAGGTCAACGGTTACGTCATAATTGGTTCAGAGACAATGTTAAAATGGGGAATAGAGTTTAAGACAATCAATTTTAAGTATGGAAAAAAATAGTTATAATATAGCCTATTTGTATTGTACGTTACATTTAGAGTATGAGATTTTTTTACATTCTCATAAATAAAAAGTTATTTTAGTATCACCTCTTACTACCCGTTTGGGTTCTAAAACTATGCACTAATTACTCTCGTGGTTTATGAATGAGTAAGGTCAAACTTAGATGAAGTGTATCCACATTCGCGAGTAAGGAGAGTGGTAAACCATTTTGGAAATCTATCCTCATTAGGCCTACGCCAGACCAAGATTCAAACCCCGATCCCTCCGTCCTTGGCAGTCTAGTATATTACAAGAGTGAAGTCTTAGAGTTAATAGACCTCGTGGCCACCAAAGCGCGTGAAAAAGTATTGTAGCCATGAAATTTTCTAACTCCAGATTATGGTGGATTTTGACACTATATGTAACCCAAAACTCATAAAAATGGGTCTTAACATTTTGCATTTTCCTCTTTATGCCTTTTTCCATTACATATATGTTTGTGTATCCTTGAGGCTATAGTCAAAACGGTACAATGGATTTCGTTCAGACTTGATATTTAGATGGACAGACAGGGTAGGGTGACAAATGAAGAAGTCCTAAGAAAGGCGGGTGAGAAGAAAATCATCTTAGATGTGATTATTCGGTACAAAGTAAACTGGATCGGACCCATCTTTAGGGGGAAGTGTCTTCTGCACGACGTTATGGAAGGAAAGTTTGAAGGAAAAATTAGCTTAGAAAGGATGATTCAAATATTGGATGACTTTAAGGAAATAAGACAGTTCTGGGGTTGAAGGAGGAGTAGAGGACAGGGTGCATTGGTGTTCTAAATTCACTGACAAAAGGAAAGGACCTGTCCTAAGACAGAACATAATAATACTATTGATAATACTAAAATGGTTATGTCTCAAGGTAAATGTTTGATTTTGATTATATCTCTAAAAATAAGAGAACTTCACTACTGATTTTTTTTAAATGAAAAGCATGTATTAGAAAGTATCTACGACTTTGTTATACCATTTATTATTTAAAACATAAGTACTTTGTCACCAAGCAACTGATAATATAATTTTTTTTAGTTCTGTTTGGTCCATGATAAAATGAATTATATTTCTACTATTTCGCAAAACATATTCCAACAAATTGTTTTAGTGTTGTGTTTGTGTTAGTGTGGAGTGAAAGAAGCTCGTCAGTGTAAAGAGTGGTGTTACTCACCACGCCTTGCGGTAGCCCCACGTCGTATGTGGGTGGATCGGAGGCGGGCTGTTGTGGTCCTCTGGCATACCTCAGCACCCCGAGTTGCATGGCCCTCTTACTGCCGCACTCGCCAAGACCTCGCACCTGGATCCAGTACGCTCCCACGTTCTGATCCGCGTTGATCACGAAGTCGTACCTCTCACCTAATAGAGAAAAAAAAAACCAAACCTTCATCTTGTTTCTTTTTGGTACCACCACTTTATACTAACCCGTTCTGATTAATACCATTTTAATTGACACTAGCGGGATAAGGATAAAGAAGGTAGAATTTAGAGGAAATGTACCTGCATTTACGGGGTGTGAGAGTAAAATACAATTTAAAGAAAAATACTCTCATTATACCCTAATGGGATCTGAACCTCGGCCTCTCCATCATCGTAAAACCAAATTAGATGTTCCTGACCTTAGTCCACGTGCCCACCAATGCGGGTATCTTATTATATATATATATATATATATATAATATTTTAGCAGCCGCGTATTACTACCCGTTCGGGTTATACGCTTTAAGTACTATTATGCTAATGGATTAGGAATTGGGGAGGGTGAATTAGAGGAAGTGAACCAGCATTTGCGTGGAGGGAGAGTGGAAAACCATTTAGGAAAAACCACCCCCAGTTCACCCGACCGAGATTCGAACCTCGATCTCCTCGTCCTCAGCAGTCGAGCTCAACACGGCAAGCGCGTTAGCCAACTACGCCACCGGGGCGGGTATCTTATTATTTGAATCGGCAAAGTCTGTCGGACAGACATCTATTTAATTACTTTATTTTGTACTTCACGTCCTATATTACCTTTCCAGGTTATCCAGATTTTTGAACTGATTGGATATGTATGAAGTGAGTAAAATCTATATTTAAGTGTACCCGCATTTGTGCGAAGGAAGAGAGAACATAGCCGTTAATGAAATATTCAGTAAACTAGACCGGAGTTTGATCTCAACCTCCCCAGTCAGTAGAAATCCAAACTAGGTGAGACCACCGTGCGGACTTCCCAAGACTTGTCAATGACCTTGACCACTTGTTTATAGAAACTTGATTTGTGGTGAATTTAATGACTATTTCACTAAATAAAAAGTTGTATTTCAGTGTAAAAATATTTGTAAATGAAATCTATTTTATATTTGTTAAAAAAACATGTTATTAATTTAAATTTAAGTAATATAGCGTTAGGAATTAAAAATACCAGTAAAATTATATTTTATGTCTATATTAATAAAACCAAGAGTTTATTTGTCTGTTATGAGCATTGCCTGATATCTACCGCACGCAGAGGTCTGAAATTTAAAATTAGTAGCTCCTGTACACAAACATGTGCACCTCAAATCTGCAATTTTAAATTTTTCATTAGATTTTTTTTAAATTTACTAAAAACTGGGTCTGAAAAAGTAAATTAAGTGTTTTTTTCTGTTTCTTTGAAGCAAAGAAAAGCTGTTACCAATGTACCGCTAGTTTATCTTCATGCCTTTGGTCACAATACACCAGTTCAACACATTCGTCACAGATGTATTTGATTGAGGCAAACAAGTTTTTAAACTTTTATCGGTTATTAAATAGTAAAGAAGAAAACCCTAAAAATATAGTTGATATTTTTTTCTTTAAAATCAAATGAAAGAAGCAAATAACAATGATGTCTGCTACTGATTTAAAAAATATATAATTTGGTTACAGATAATTTAAATTGTAGTCAACAAAATTGACCATTTAAAGGGCCAAGTATAAAGTTCTATGTAAATATTTATTTCATCTAGGTATTAAACATTTAAAATTGTACAATGAGCTTTAAATATGTTTTCATAGTTATTTTAAAGTGCTTAGTAAAAGTTTGTAAAAGCACATCTTTTAAAATCTTGGTGTCTAGTTTATAAGTCTGGTAAAAGATTGTTTTAGAAAATACAACCTTTATTTTGTTAACAATTATAGCATGCTACCGTTTTATTAGTATTGTTTTATACGATACATGACTTGACGTATGAATCTAAGAAACTCGTTTTAGTAACTTTTGTAACTGACAATCAAGTCTATTCTTATATAACTTGGATTCTACTTGTGAATAAATATTCAGGAGCTTAAAAAGAAAGATACTGATAAGAAATTCTGGGACAAATCAACGACCCATCAAAATACAAACACATTTTTTTTATCCCCGCGTATTACTACCTGTTCAGGTTATACGTATAATCGATAATTACTCTAATGGGATAGAGATGAGGAGGACACATTTTAGAGGTAATCTATTACATTTGCGTGGAAGAGGAGTGGGAAACAATTTAGGAATAACTACCCTCAGTAGATCTGACCGGGATTCGAACCCCGATCTCCCTGTCATCAGCAGGTAAGTCTAACATGAGAGAGTACGCCTTAGAAGATTCAGCCATTGAATCGGATAACTAATTATAAAAATCACAATTCATCAATGGTGTCGGAAGGCCATGAGTACCAACCTGAGAAGGAGATGATGGTGTTGACCACGACAGGGTGTACCGACTCTCCATCAGTGGCGATGACGATTAGCGAGTGACCTTGGATGGTAAGCTGTGCCGGGCAGACGGTGGCTAAAGAGTTCACCATGCGGAACCTGTACCTCCTACCAGGGGTCATCGTGAACACTTCCAGAGGGGTGTTGGTCACGAAACCGGTGTTGGGGTCCTGGGAAGATAGATCAGGTTTCAACTTTTATTCTTACACACACACACACACACCACACACACACACTACAGTACAACACACACACGAATACACATCAGACACACATTTAACACACACACACACCAACTTAGGTAGAGTGAAGGTCCGTGATTAATATCTTTATTTGGTACATTATGTTGATTTAACAAACCAATTTTGGACCAATAAAATTTCTTTAGTAGATAGTCTATTTCAATCATCACCTGTGCCTAATTTTCCCTGAGAGTACTATCTTGTATCTAATATCCCGTCAAAGAAGAGAGTATAGGAATCAGGAGTTGAGGGCAGTATTTTTGCAGTTTATGAATAAAAACATTTTTCTGATCAAAATATACAAAAAAATAAAATCTCCTGTAAGTTTAATTTTCTTCATATGATGACATAAACATTTCTTTAATATCTGTCAAGGATGTCCTGGAATTAATAACAACTTATCTTCGTTTAAAAAGTTTATCATATCATTCCGTAATGCTCATGACATATATTCAAAAACTCTTTTTTTTTCACCATGTGAAGAAAATTAAATTCTTATGTTTCTATTGGAGCAATATATATTTTTTTTTTTACCAAAAAAAGTTTTGCTATAAAAATTGCAAAAACACTGACCTTTTTTTTCGCGTTCCTTACACTCCCACCTTAATCGAATAATATATAAGTAATAAACTTCTTAGCTTTACTGCGAAGCAATACTAGTACTAAGCTATCCTAACCATCATGATAATTAAGGGTGTAGAAAGTCACTCTTTAAATGTGAAGTTTGAAACATCCGAAGAAAAGTTGAAGCAGAAGTCAAAGAAAGGTTTTGGTTGTGGTTACATAACACTACTTTTAGTCTTTAAATAATTACCTCTAGGTAAAGAGAAAGGCTTAGAGAAAAAAAAAATCACACTACATTATTTTATGAAAGCCATAACTAGTTTTATCAGAGCTTACGTCATGTCAAGTAATTCCTAGTCAGTGTTAAAATACTATTTAGAAGCTTTTCTAAAAATGATTATACCTTGAAATATGTTATATTTATTTTGATATTTCAAATTTTCTCATGAAATGTTAAAGTTTTATTCTTTCTGTGAAATGTTTCGAAAATATGAAGGTTATTGTGGGTGCTGAAGTCGAAGGGAAGGAAGTTTGGGCCTCAACTTTGACCTTCGAAACAAGGGCGTGGAAAGCTTATTTTTCTCGAGGGGTGGGGTGGGCTCGAAAATTTGCTTATGCTAGCCAATAAAAGTTGGATGTGTATATTTGGTCTATCCTATGGGAGTTAATCAAATTCCAGGAGCTCAAATCACCCGATCAACTCTTTCTTCACCCTTTCTTTGAAGCTTCATAAACCTCTAATAATAGTATAATTTTTAAATATTTTTATAGTAATATTTATTTATTGTTTTTATATTAACACAGTTTAATAACAACTTTCCCTATGGTCAATCTAAAGTGAGGTCATGCCCCAACTACCGCCAACTCTCACCTGGAACTGTCCCCTGCCATTGATGAGGAGGGTGTCGGGATCCTGTCCAGGGTTGACGGCGAGACGTCCTGGGAACCTCTCCACGGCGTCCTCGTGCATCCAGTCACTGAGTAGCATGACGTGCGTCGTCAGATCGTAGTCGTACAATTGACTGTTGGGGTCTCGGGACGGTGCCTGACGCACCACGATGCTACCGTAGAGGCCGTCGATCTTCTGCAGACCTGCATCCAAACAACACAGATACCCCTCACGATCAATAAGTGACCTGTCTCCGCGCTTGGATTACTTTAGTAAAACCCGCCTCGGTGGCGTCGTTAGCTAACGTGCTAGTCGTGTTGAGCTAGACCACCAATGATGGGGAGATCGAGGTTCGAATCTCGGTTGGGTGAACTGGGGGGTTCCTAAATGGTTCTCCACGCAAATGCGGTTTCACTTTCTCTGAATTCAACCTTCCCAATCCATTAGCGTAATTAGTACTCACGCGTATAACCCAAACGGGTAGTAAGACGCGGTGCTAAATAATAATTTTAAAAAAAACCTTTTGTACAACTATTGTGCTCTTTGAAATTAACAGGCCATAGTAGTAAAAAAAAAATCCTTATTAGGGACGTTTCAAGACATTTTCACAAACAAGCAAACAAAATTCACATGTTTATTGAAGTTTTATAGAACCCCAAAACGATCAGTATTTATAACGAGACGTACATGGTCAGTCTTCGTATCATTATTTTTGTTAGTCTAATACAACGTGGAATAACATGGATGATAGAAAAAGGCGTGGCCAGTCTACGTTTGTACTGAGACTGAAGGAAATACTGACCAGCGCCCGCACACGGTCAGTATTAATGTCAGTCTCTCCTACACTTGCAAGACTGATGGACTGAGACTGATGTGATCATAAAGTTCAGATCACATCAGTATTTTGTAAGTCCTGCCATCAGTCCATCAGTACTGACCCTACACGATCAGTCAGACTGTCAGTATTAATTATTACTTTATTAGACAGTCTGACTGATCGTGTAGGGGCCCTATTAGGGTTTGGTGGAATACCTTAAATAAAAACGTGGTTGATATTACCAGAAAATTGAGTAGAAGTTTTTCAAAATATTTTTACTACTGAGCTATGAACTGTTAGTCTCAAAAATCAAATAAATCCCCCGTCCCTCACCAAATCAATCCCCACACAATCACAATATTAACGTCAAAGTTAAAATCAAAAGGGACAGGGGAAGCATTAACGCCATGTTTTGAACTATAATTGACAGTTAAATAAATTTAAGATTGCTCTTCAACAAATTATTTTCTTAGAACTAGAGTAAATATGGTTTATACATTATTTTAATTTTAAGTTTGTTCTCTGAAAAGGGTTTCATTAGCTTATAACGTCTGGACGTTTCCTAATAAAAAAGCTGCAGAAAATAGGATGTCAATAGATGCTACTCTGGTAGAAATATTGAGAAACACTCACTGAACTAGTTTGTACGTACCTGTGTGAGCGTGCCAGAAGTGTGTCCCTGCGTTATCCGCCTTCCACTGGTACCTGAAGGTCGTTCCTTCTGAGATGGGACACTGTGTGACGAACGGTACTCCATCCGAGTACTGGGTCCCTCTCTGCCAGATGCCGTGCCAATGGAGAGTCACCTCCATGCCTCCCATCATGTTCTCAACGTCTATCACCACCTGATCGTTTTCACACACCTTGACACAAAAACAACGAGTGGGATTAGGATCAATCAGAAATATATTTAAAATGGCGTAGATTATATAAAGGATGAGGCAGAAAATTTTTACACAGTTAAAAACACAACTTATATATTATATCAACTAAAACAAGGCTTTAACTTTATCTTAAAATAACAAGAAAAGATTGACAATTTTCTACACACTCATGAATTACTCTTTTAAAAAATAATAATGTCCTTAAAATGGCCACCATTATATGCAATACATTATTGTATGTGAATCTTGACATGACTTTACGCAATGTATCTGTTTGAACTGCTTCAATTTCCACCACAATTCTTTCTTGAAGTTCTTGGGCGAGTCACATAAACATGATAAAGTTTGGATCTGTCAACTCATGAAACGAGGTGCTCAGGAAACATTTTACAAACCACCTTCATTGATGTTCAGGCTGTGTGGGCCGTTGCCTCATCTTGTTGGGACCACGTGTTGTTGGGATCCACGCCCTTACGTTGAAATTCATGGCTCATAAAGGTTGAACATCCAGTGGAGGTGCTTCGCAAAATGTTTACTGGGTAACTTGTTTCACGATTGGGATATTGCCAGACCATCACGTTCACCAGACTTAACAGCTTCGGAATTTTCCTTGATCACGTAATGATTAGAGAAGTGCAGACAACAAGGTATTGCATGTATTGGTGGTCATCTTAAGTACATTAGAAAAAGTTCAAGAGCATTTAGAAAACTATCAATCTTTTATTGTTATTTTAAGTTAAATTTGAAGCATTTAGTTGTTAGGATAGTGGAGAAAGAAATATAGAAATGGAAGGCTCCATTACTAGAATTCTCCGTTAGTAGAATTACTCAATTCCTCGAATTCATTGAATCCTAGATTAATTGAATCCTTAATTTCTCGAATTTTATATTCTTTGAATCCTCTAAAATATTTATTAAATTCCTCAAATCCTTAATTAATCTTATTCCATGTATTTCAGATTAATCGCGTGATATGTTCTTTGAATTATTGCATCTGGTGAATCTTGATTCCTTTGATTATTGATTTTTCTTATCCCTCGAATTTCATAGGAATCGAAAGATTCGCGATATGAAATAGTTTAAATTTATTTAATACAAAGTTTAATTTCATGAGATTCATTTTACAAGATTTAAATTTTTTCTAAAATAGCTGTTTTTGTAAAGATTTTAATTTGGATTTAAGATTCCGTATAAAATGTATGATTGACAATTGAGAGAAAAATTTTCGATTCATCTCTAATTAAAATACACATTTGCAATATAATTATGCGTTTCAGCACATTATCTTTATCTTCACATTTCATTTAATTACAAGATAATTTGAGACTTATTGTAAAACATTAATAGCACCTAGGTATTTTATAAAATTACGTTGAAATACAATATCTTTATTTTTAAAATAATAAGCTTTTACAAAAATCAGTTGATAATTTCTTACACAAATTTTATTTTTTCATACCATCTATCTATACATTAATGGTTTTATCCATTCATGTCTATGATTAGACGTTTCTTTAAAAAAAAACTTATATGTGGTCATCAAGAACATTTCCGTCTTATTTTGGCTCGTTAAGAACATGATACAAATTAGTAATGCATAAAACAAACGGATCAAAGTATAACAAATATGACTTTAAAAGGTCAAAACGTAGAACACTTTCAGAATTTTTTTAAAAAAGTTTGCAAGTATTAAAGCATTTATCATAGAAATATTCGTTTCTATAGTTCACTCATACCTGCTTCGGTGGCCGTGTGGTTTACCGTACTACTCCCTGGAATACTAGACTGCCGTTGACGCAGAGGTCGGGGTTTGAATCTAGGTCGGCTGTACTGAGTTTTTTTTACAAAATGGTTTTCCACTCTCCTCCAACGTAAATGCGGATACGTTTCCTCTAAATATAGCCTTAATAATACCTAAAACTATTATCATAATTAGTACATAAGCGTATAACTCAAATGGTTAGCTAGACACGGTGCTAAAAATAAATAATAACTCACTCATAAACATAAAAATGGTCTCTGCTTTACCTAAAACTGAACGACATGAGAAAGTTGCTGTAGCTATACGAGTATTTCGTTTAATTATATTGTATAGTGTATTATAATGTATTTATGTCCTGAAGTTTATAAAGGTAAAGAGTTTGATAGTATACGATACCATTTATATTATTATTTTAGTTATATAATATTTTATTAGTTGTTACGTGGTGCCAATAATGAAAAATAATAATTGGAGACTTGCATCAGTCTAATGGTCGTGGGGTGTTATTATAAAAAAACGGATTATTTAGACTTAACTAACTAGAGGTTTGAAATAAGGTAAAAACACATACAAACTACTTCCTACGATAAGTTTGTGGTCAACTGCTGGCCTCGACACGTATTGGTTGACAAATAATTATAATAATAATAAAAGAGCGAGAAAGTCCAAACCAGAAAACTTTTTTTTAGATCCCATTCTTTAGTATGATGAAAATCCGGTTTCATTTCAACACTTACGTCATTTATTCTGCGCCCCGTGTCGAGTAATACAGACGTTTTCTTATACGTGCATTTTTTTCCCTTCTTTCCTCCTACGATTACAGTAAGTTGACATTACTGTTTAAAAATTGGTCATGCTTCTGTTGTTTTGTTTTAATGGCGGATACTGTGAATTATCTTGAGCTATAGAGATGGTTCATAGAAGAGATATAGAGGATCAAACACACACAGAGAAAACAGGATGCTAAATATACTAGGGCTATCCATTTTGAGTAAAAATATTAAATAGCTACACAATCATATTTTTTTTAATTAAAAGAATATCTAGTGACTCCTTAAGGATCATTGTGTGGCAATATTGTAAATATTTTATTTGTTGATACAATTTAAAAGAAACCTATTAATATTTATTTTTCTTATGAAATAAATTAGTAAATTTACTTTGAAAAAAATCAAAGGCTTGACATTGAGAGTATTATTGTGTGTTGTGTGTGTGTGGTTAAATATATATTTGTTAACCTCGGTGGTCTTGGTGTAAAGTTCCTGGGTTTAGGCCCATCTGAGGTCGATGATTTCTTGAGCTATAAAATTCCGGGTACTACTTCCTTCCGTCAGGAAGTAAATACATCGGTCCCATGTCAATTGTGGCATTAAAAGAATCCGGGAAGGTATGTGAAAATATATTTTACAGGATAAATTGGTAGACCCTTTTGCACTCGCACATAGAAATTTAGTGTGAAAGACAACGGAGAACCACTACACTTTCTGAGTTTCTCTAGTAGATAGTGCAAGCAGCACTGATCATCTGAAGGGTTGAGTAAACACCCAGCGCCGCGCCGGATGGGTTCACTTAATCCAACCTTAAGAAGAAGAAGCAGAGAATAGCAACAGCATACATATACTTCATTCACGGTAGGAATTACTCTCTAAAAGGTTTTCCCCCCACCTATATCCTACAATATAATAGATTTCTGGTAGCGAAAAAGGCCTTTCATAAAACAATTTCTATGCTGAACATTTTTCAGTACAAACAGAATTTAATTTACTTCATATGGTGATATCAACAATTCTTGAATATCTGTCAAAAGTGTCCAAGAATTTAATGACAACTTTCTCTCTTAATTTAAAAAGTTTCTCAGCTAATGCCGATATAACTCATAACATATATTCGACAACTGTAAAGGTCATAATATGGAAGAAATTAGAAAATTAAACTTTATGTTTGTACTGAAGCAATATTTTATTTATTTTGGCCAAAAAAGTGTTGCTATAAAAACTGCAAAAATTTACTTTAAATAAGCTACTACTATATACCTCTTTCTACATAGCTTTGAAACACGATATTAAGAACTACAGTAGCCCCATGGCTTCTTTGGTGCTTACTGACAGCTCACAGCTGACAAATGAAGGCTTTGAAAAGTTACCAGACCAAATTATATATCCCAACGCCGAACCATATGATTTACAAAAAACATGTGTTTAGCAGCTGTCGCTTATGACATTAAAATTTAGGTATATACCTAAATGTTGACTGTCAGAAGTCAGCTGTGAGCTGTCAGCTGGAGCTGTCAGCCAGCACCAAAGAAGCCATGGGGCTACTGTAGTCTAACTCAGTGTGTATGTAAGAAGTCGTTATGCAAAAAAAGGACGAGTCTAATCAAACTTGTTTAGTGCTACTGGTTGCAGATTCATAAGTAAATCGATTGAAGCCGCCTTCCGGCATCCTGTTCTCCCCCTCCTTCTTTCTGGCTCCACTTAGTAAGAGAGAAAAAGGGGCCGAGGCAATGTTCTCGTGCATCCCCTAGTTACGGCGATTATGCCTGGTTTTGACAGTGGAGAGAATCTACAGGCTGTTCTCGGTTTAAACGGCTAATCTTTGGGAAATGATAATGCATCAAAAACTGACTCAAAATGTACTATGGAGATTTGCTCGTTTTTGCTTTCTTTTCGCGCAAACAGCAAAAAACTAAATAAAAACACGTTTTTCTGCAGAGGACCTCGTCAATGGCTTAATATTAGTTTTCCTGGAAGATAGATCGGTCATGATGGACCTGTGGCTTAGTCTCTGCGTTCACCTGATTTAAAGCCAGTAGATTTTTCTGTATGGGAAGATCTCAAGCAAAAAGTGCATAAAGTGGCTATTAATGACCTTTAATCATTACGACAAAGGATACCGCTAGCATGCGGAGGAACAACAGTCGCACAATGTCGGTCAGCCACACATTCTGTCATTGATAACTGCAATGTTTGTCTCCGGGCTGGAGGCCATCGATTTGAACAAAATAAATAAATAAAATGTTTTATTTAATACCTATCTATTTTGTTTTTATTTAGGTTTTGGTTGTTCTCACTTAAAAGAAAGCGAAAACTGCAAATCTCCTAAATACATTTTGAGTTAGTTTTTTTTTATCCACTACCACTTCTCAAAGCTTAGCCGCTTAACCCGAGAACACTCTGTATATATCTCTTTCGTCTCCTCAGAAGTTGGACATCCGGATGTTTAGTACCACGAAACGGAAGTCCATTACCGACTGTTTGTAAGGAGTGGCAATTCATGTAAGGTTACAAAAGAAGTGGCCTTGTCTGCTATTGAGAGTTGCACTGTAGTTTGAAAAAATCTCTTTGTTAAGTCGGTATTATTTCCTTAAAACGCGTGTGATGGAGGTACAATTTAAGAGTCCGTGTCACCCCACGGATAACACTTAACTTAGGTAGGTAATACAGCTCAAACCAGAAGTCACATTATGGGTGGTTTTCCGTATTCCACTTTATAAAACAGTAGAATAGGTACAGTAAAATATTTATACCAAATTTTTAAATAACAACAAATAAAAAAAATTGATCCTAATTTTGCTGTTGTAAATAGAAGAAATTTCAAAATAGCATTTCTATAAGTTTTCTGGTTCTAGCGTAGTCTAGTATCTAATTTCACGGACCTGTTTCAGTGGTCACATAAACCGTCACTCTCCAAACAGACTAAGGTCTTTTGTGTGAAAATTGGACTATACAAACAGAAATTAATTAATATATTTACCTAATAATATCCTTTGCAATTTTATTTCTTAAGATAATTCCTTATAATCGTATGCGCATACATCAAATTTATTAGACGACGACAAAGAAAGATGTCAGTGAGAGATAGAACACACTTTAATGCTTACAAGTAGATTCTATTAGCAAATTTTCCTAATTAATGATCTGGCGGGAAAAAAGAAATCAGGCGTGCAAACTACTGACTTGTCTAAAGAATCGGACGTCATATATGAGTGGCCATTTAACTGTTAATGTACTAGATTACTCTTTCCCACACTGTCGAGTGTGTAGAGATTTTACGAATTGATGTTTTACAGTAGATTAACTGGTATTATTTATTTGATAAATTCAACCATAAAATGTGTGGAGCCCTCCATTATCAGGAGATTTTTAAAGATAGTTGGGCTTTTCTTTTTGTAAACTATGTATATATTTAAAAACTTGGCTGTATTTCAACAGTTACTCATTTGATTAAAGTCCGGTTTTACTAAGATTAAATAGAATGTGTAACACATATATTTTGTAGGCTAAAATAAATAAATACAAAACATTTGACTTTCATAGATTTTGCTATATGTGTGGAAAAACCCGTATGGACAGAGTCAGTTGTTAATGGGTGCTGAAGGATTGCGCTTTGAAAGCGAATCCAATTGGTTGACGTGAAAGAAGCGCCTTACGTTGATTTGATCATGTTGAAAGGATGGATGTGGATCAAATGGCGAAGCAAATTTATTAAGGTAGATTATCTGGATCAAAAGGAAGGGGTAGATCATGTAAGACGTGGATAAATGTGGTAAACGAATGTGTGAGAAAAAGAAACATTAATTTTAAGAATAAAAGTGCATGTATGATTCTGTGTATGGATGTTATTGAAGTGAAGGAAGTATATATACATTGATAGGGACTTACTTGACCGTGGAGAAAGCTAGTGAGAATAGTTTAAGTATGGAGCTGTTGTTTTTAGAGCTATAGGCACAGTTCCTTGACTAACCTGTAAGGAAACGGCGTGATTAAGTTTTTATGTGTGTGTGAGTGTGTGTGTGTGTATGTATGTATGTATGTATGTATGTATGTATGTATGTGTGTATGTATGTATGTATTTATGTATGTAGGCTATATTGTATGTATGTATATATGTATTTATATATGTATGTATATATGTATATGTATTATGTATGTATTATATGTATGTATTTATATATGTATGTATGTATATATGTATGTATGTATATATGTATGTATGTGTTTATGTATGTATGTATGTATGTATGCATGTATGTATGTATTTATGTATGTAGGCTATATATGTATGTATGTATATATGTATTTATATATGTATGTATATATGTACGTATGTATATATGTATGTATATATGTATGTATGTATATATGTATGTATGTATATATGTAGTATGTATGTATGTATGTATATATGTATATATGTATGTATGTATATATGTATGTGTTTATGTATGTATAGTATGTATGTATGTATGTATGTATGTATATATGTATGTATGTATATATGTATGTATTTATGTATGTATTTATGTATGTATGTATGTATGTATTTGTATGTATGTATATATGTATGTATGTATGTATATATGTATGTATGTTTATGTATGTATGTATATAATTATGTATGTATTATGTATGTATATATGTATGTATTATGTATGTATGTATATATGTATGTATATATGTATGTATGTAATGTATTAGTTATATGTACGTATATGTATACAATTCTATCCCCTAAGACACTTTAAGTGCACGATGATTTTGATAACTTGAGTTAGTAAATCAGTCACCAGGAATGCTCAACTTTTTTTTTTTTACGTTAATTGATTTTTCAATAAATATTATGAGTTATTTAAAAAGTAAACCTTCCTCTACGTATTCACACAAGAAATTCAATTATTAGAAAGTTAAAACGACTTGTCACATTGAACTTATCTTTCTTAATTTGGTCCCAGTTGAGACGAGAAAGTTTATAAAATGCAATTTTGATTATTAGGTTAAGATTGAGCGTCTTGCTCCTAGCCACTGTAATAATAATCCCAGAACCCGGTCTTGGAAACCACTGGTACCTACTGTACACCGCCTGCACCCATTAGCACCCACCTGTATGCTTGGTCCAGGCAACATCCTATTGGCGGAGAAGAATCCTCTTTCGACACCATCAGCAAGAACGCACTGACACTCGCTCCAAATAGTGTTGGTGGCGTTAGGCACACAAACTTGGCACGCCCTGGAAATAATAAAAAAAAAACTGTATAAAACTCTCCATTTTAACTTCTGTTTAGTAATCATTTCAATTGCCTCCTTTGTAGTGGATGTTTTATTGGCGCTGACAATCTTTAAATTTCCCTTTAAAAACCAACTATCATAACAGAACACGACTTATAAATTAAATTTATCTAGTACTTTAAGTACTATTCACCCTACCCTTGTATAGTGGGATTTTGGTATGAAGAACAGTGAATAACAGTCACAAACGTTAGTAAAATTACTTTCATATTATATATACCTCAAGTAATATGTTCTAAATCTTTAACCTTTGGTAGATATTTTCAATACCTGTAAAATTACATAAATATTTAGGTTAAATTATATCAATGTTGAGCCTAAAAAATTATTTTTGTGTTTCCTAAAACTGTCTTTTCCTATCAGAATCAAGGTATATCTAGATATCTACTAAACAGTTACCAGGACAGATCTCTCAATACTTTTGTCAACACCACTTGAACTCATACACGAGTGCTCTAGACTTGTGATTCATCACACAACCTAATTAATGACTGGGAAAGTTAATGAACCCTCCCCCTTTCACACAAACAACTTTGTAACTACAATGATATTGGCTGTGTAAATAGGTGTAGAAGGGGAAAGGACGAGAGTTAGGTGAGTGATCAGCACCCTCGACTCTAGTTCAAGAATACAAGTTACGATCCCATTAGTAATGGGCATGCTTTTGCCACAGTGCTGTTTTACATATTCTTTTCAATCAAATGCGAGTGAATATTCTTAAAATTCATCCTTTTTACTCCAGACGCTTGGGTTCACCAATGCACAAAGCTGGTGCTATGACATACAGAAAGCCTACACCGGTGGTCACGTTGGCAAAGCAGTTAGTCTCGTTTCATTTGATTTGTTTAGGATAGAGAGGTGGGGGTTCCAATCCAGGCCAGGAGTAAAATATGTTTTTTCCCCAAAAATTTACTAGTTTTCTGCCATTATAATGAGAGTACATTTTCTTAAAAAAAGAAGAGAGTATATCTTCCTCACACCTAAACTATAAATTTAAATTAGCTGAAAGAGCAGTTAAAAAAAATAAAACCAACAGAAAACTTTGACTAGAGAAACTGTAGAGTTTGGTTAAGCTTACCCCTCCTCCCCACCTGACCACACTTCAGAAGTAGCCAGTGTCTTTACGTAAAATAGAAAAACACACACTATTTTATTGACCTTTTTATTTTGGTTTCAGTACCATCAATAAAAACGAAAACTGTATGCTCATTTTGGAGCCCACACAAATTTGTTCGGACTAATTAGCAGAACAACTACGTGGCCTAGTTTTAAATGAATGATTGAGGGTCAGTCCTAAACACAATTCACTTTGTTTTTTATTGCTAGTCATTGTGGTCTTGACGTATGTACGAACCATGTGCCATTAATGACAATATTTTTTGCGTGTGTTTTTTATTTTACTGTCCATTATTATTTCCTGTGGTTTGTAAGTTAAATACAGGTTTTATTTGGGTTTCTTTTTCCCTCGAAAGTAATCTGAGCCGTTCCCGCGAATGAATGGTTAGAGGGGTTGGTTAAATTCGTCGGAACTCTTGACACTGATCTAAATACAGGTGTGACGGATACGATTAGACGACATAAGTTGAGGAACGTGATGGACAACATTTTGAGGTTTGCCTAACGCCAGGGGGAGCTCACCTGAGTGATATTATCATCAAAAAGTGAAAAAGTGTAGAATGTAGTTTGCTTTTATTTAGCTAATGAATATTTACTTTAAAATTAAAGTATTATTTTTAAGGTTTTTATCGTATAATTGTTTCTTCCCCAACTGTGCAATCCAAAGAAATTTTGTACAAGAGTTTTTCTTATTGGTGAAATGCTTACTTTATTAGTACTTTGATTTAATTACATTAACAATAATAGCGAGTCTATAGGCCAGTTGTATAGACAGACTTATTAGGCTTCAAGTGTGACGTTATATTAAATACAAGATGACATCTAACTAAACCAGAATAAAATGGGTCAGTTTATGCCAATCTGGGCCATTTCATTCGAGTTTAAGGAGGTGACGTGTAGTATTTAGTATAACGCCATATTCGAGGAGTACTCAGTCCAAATATGAAACTGGACCTATAAACTGAAGGTTGGTCCTGATGTGTTTTACAACTATCCAGAACCGTGTCTCTCATCCACACCGTGCGAGAGGAAGCACGTGTACTAGGGAGCTTCTGAAAGTGAGATAGATAGATGTTCGTTGTCTTTTGCACAGAATTATGCGAGTGAACGAGAAAGAGCCTACAAAATGTGCCGTGTAGGTATCTCATATTCTTCCAATTATATATTTTTATAAGTCACGACTTTACTTACCCTCCGAAGGAAATAGTTCTACGGATTTTCATCCCTCGAAAAACCTTATCGTCGTCGGCTGGGTTTGAACCCACAAACATAGGGTCGTGGGTGAGCACCACCCAAGACTACCGAGCACTATAAAATATACAATACCCGTAAATATATTCTTTCACCGTGTCTCTCACAAACCAATTAGGCTTTATTTATGCACATTAATTAAGTTAATAAGGTATGGATGAGGAAATAAATTTATTTTATTTTAGTACCGCATCTTACTACCCATTTATGTTATACTTCAATATATAATTTAGAGGATGTTTAACCAAATCGGAGTGGAAGAAGAGTGGGAAACTATTTAATAAAAAAAAACACCCCCTGTAGACCCGACTGGGAGTCGAACCCTGATCTCCCTGTCATTTGAACACTGGAGCAGATAATTAAAAGATAAATGGTTGACTGGGCAGTCGTTGTTGATACACGCAGCTTAAATAATAATTATACCCATCAACCCAGGTCGTATTTTGTCTGGTAAGTTTCTCCAGCTTGTTGATTTGAAACGAGAGAGCTCACAAGCTAAATTATAATTATAACCATTCAGCAGGCACCGTTAATGGTATTATTAACTAAAATCACACCTTTAATGAGCCTATCACCCTGCCTCACCTGTTTTTTTTTAACCAGACTAAAACCAGTAAACTTAGACTTCACCGGAGTTCGGCTAAAACTCTATCAGACGTAGTTGAACACTTTAAGGTGAGATAGAAGATACATATTTCTGCATTCAGACATTAATAACAACTTTTTTTTGGCTCGAATAAATAAACTTTTTATTCAGTAGATACGCTTACCGTCAGGATGTAGGGGACACGATAAAAGATAAGTGTTTTGCAATTTTTATATACACATTTTTTGTATGTGTTTGTCCTGGAATTTAATGACAACTTTTTTTTCATTTAAAAGTTTGTCATCTAATGCCATTATGATCATGACAAATATTCAAGAACTGTTGATATCACCATGTGGAAAAAATTAAACTATGCATATACCGGAACAAAATTTTATTTATTTTAACCAAAATAGTTGCTATAAAAACTGCAAAAACACTGTCCTATTCTCACTTTCCCTACATCCTGACCTTAAGGGTACAATATAGTTTCGCAGTGAGGCTGCCAGTGGGTATACTTAGATGACAATTACTAAATTATTTCCCACGTGTACATTCCTTCTTAAATACTACCTTTCACATTTTTATTCCTTTATTGTAAACATACGGATTGTCCGAAAAGGTATTAAAACAAAAAAAACAACTTGGTTGTGCTATTCGACTGAGAAAACATAGACAAATTAACCGATTGTTTGGTCCATGATAGATCTTGATGTAAATCTTCTCGGCACTATTAAAACCTCTACTGAGACAAAACGTAACCTTGAAGTTAATAAACTTAATAAGAGCTGCATCTTTCAAGATTCCACCTTCCATTGTCTGTAGACGATCCTGAAAAGCGCTCAGTAGAGACAATCAAATATCATTTAATGGGTTGTATCCGACAGGAACGAGTGTTTTGAAAGAAGCGTTGAAAATGAGCGTACGATGTTTGGCTAGGCCAGGTTTTGTTTGTGAAATGTATTTTATTTATAAAGGTCCTGATTTAATATAAGTTACATTTTACCATACCCATCGTAAAGCTTGGGCTTGGCCCACAAATATATAAATATGTACTGTATTTTCTAAAGTTTGGACCGTTATGATTTAACTATAGCTATGACCATCAAGGATTCATCTGCATACTGAGATAAGGAATCAGGGTTCGATCACTTACATTGTTTGAATGAATAACTCATGGACGGTGCATCGACCTTTTCCCAGTAAATAAATCACGACCGTGGATAAAGGCTTGATTGGGTGTTGTGACTTTTATAGAATTAAGTTAAAAGGCTTGTAATTGGGTGTTGATATAATCGGTCGGTTATGAGATATTAAGTAATAATAAACCTGAAAAATCAAGGAATAAGGCTGGCATGAGACTTGCATTTACTCTTGTGCTTGGCAGTATAGATTCAAAACAAGTTGCTGCAGCTATGATTCTTGATATCTCTATACTGTCTGTCACACGTCCATACAATAAATTGACTCATGCCTTAAATAATTATGAAAGAATTAGCCTTAGCACTGGATAAACCTGAATATCTAGTTTCTGTTTTTAAATCTACATTTTAAAAAAACGTTGTAAAATGAAGTACATTAATCTGTCTGCGTATTTAAGTTGGCTCCATTTGATATAAGTCTTGATATTTTAAATGTTATCAGAAAGGTCCGAATTAGTTCCAAAATAAGATTGAAACATCGCATTCTCAAAAGAATCAATCAAAACTAGTATTTTCAAATTCACAGTGTTATTCACGTGGTCTATCTAATACATCAAGTTTACATTAGACTGGATTGTCAATATTATGGGGAGGTTGTGCTTCAAATCTAGACCGAGTGCAATAACGGGGGATTTTAACACATTCGATTTATCATTGTGAATTATTTCATCCACTCTCAAGACTAGTGAGGGTCTATTTACTATAATATTGTTGCCCAATCCCTCCCTATCTCTTTAGAAATAGTCGTTAATAGTTAAGGTGATGAGTGTACTAATTATATATTTAAAAAACTATTCTTCTCCATATCTTTTTTTAAACACCATTGTAAAAAGAGTACTTTCAGAGTTTCTCGGTCACCCTTGAGCGTTTATCTAAGCCACGGAAACTCTCGGGACAGCATATTCTTAAGTCATTAACCCGAATGTTGATTTTATGTGATTTCTATCCATCCTGAGCTGGACATGCACTCAGCTCGTTGGCTGGTTAGTACTTCCCGCACCATCTGGTGAAATCTCATGCACTAAGGGAGTTCAGGAAATTTGGTGGGTCCCCGTTTCCTTCCACATTGTATTTCTTTGAACTAGCTTGAAAGGGCCTAAAAATGTTGCCAGGAAAGGTATTTTCACATACCTTCCCAGGTTCTTCTACATACCACAGTCTATACGGTATCGACGACGACTTCCCCTCCGAAGGAAGTTGTGCTACATATTTTTATCGTTCAAGAAAAATCCATTAACTTCAGCTGGGTTTGAACCCCACGGACATCGGGTCCTGAGGCGAGCACTTTACCCCAAGACCACAGAGGTCAACATCTACTAAGTTACATCTAACCATTTCAATTATTTTACCTGTGTAAAATTAATAATTCATTTGTCTTGTCTTAGCTTCCAAAAATATTAATAATTTGGTTCTAAACAGTTGATATTTTAAATTTTACTTTCAACGCATTGTTTTTCTAAAGGAATACAGATTGTTAAGAGAAGTGCACTCAAATTTGCGCGAGGTTCAGACAGGTACATCCAAGATATTACTCATATGTGGAAAACTGCCCTAGCACAGCCGATTGAGGTTCGAACCTTGACCTCCCTGTCATCGTCAACATATAATAAGAGCCTAACACTTTAGACTACGTGACAGCCGTTATGTCTATCTGGAATAGGTTAGGTTCTAAACCGGTTGGATACCGAAGCGTATGATTGTCTAGTGTTGCACTCACCCTCCGAGCACGTTGTAGAGTTCCAAAGTGAAATGGTAGTAGCAGATTCTGGGCGGCTCGTCCTCCCTACAGGCCCGGGCACACTCGTCCGCCGGGGTGAGCGACGGATTGCGGTGGAGCTCCCTGGTCGCCTTGTTTCCGAAATCTATCGACTTGAGGTTGAGACCCGATGATGACCCCGTCAGCGGGTGGGTCTGCACCAGGCCGTGGCTCGACGTGAACCGGCTGCTGGTCCCGGCGTCTTGGAGGCTGGGCTGGAACACCTGGGAGCTACCCCGAGGTCCCCTTGCCACCATGAAGACGCCGTCGACTGGTCCAAGATGGGGGCCGCGCGACAGCTGAGAGGGGGAAAAAACACAGAACATTAGTGATAGTGCAGATTTGTTTTTATTTGTTTATTTAATCTACTACGTTTTACTTTAATTTTACATGCTTCATGTTCTCCTCTGCCAGATCTGCTCTCCACATCATTACAAGATTTATCATTAATCAATCACCCTCATTCCACCCACTCATCCACAGTCAAGCAATCGACAAAATATGTTTTAATAGGTACAGCATTTTTTTTAAATCATTATTTTAGGTGGTTAACGTACACTTTATGAAACGATTGATTATATCAGCACACGACTAATAAACTAACCCGAATCTAGAGCAAAAACAACATTGAGCTCATGGCCGTTAATTCATCACTGTGAAAGGGGAATCCCTTATTTCACAAATGGTAATTTTTTTAGCCATACCAAAAATTGAACCCGGGATCCTTGACTCAATAGACAGACACTCTACCGACTGAGCTGTGGTTTCGGAGAATATATAAAGCAAGACTTAATTAGTTATCTATATTGCTTGAGCACGGGAAGACTATGGATAGCTCAGTGATCCCCGTGTTTTGATGCCATTTTTCAAATTAAAGAACATGGTTCAATAGTCCAGAGCTCAGGTTTCTCGATACAATCCAGCCAACTTTCCAAATAAAACCTAGTCTGTAGACAGCGCCGAACAAAGTCACGTGGTTTGGCGAGAGCCTATAAATCTACAGCACGTGTGATTTCGTCCTCCGAGGAGCTCCATGAAGCGTGTCGGAAGATAAAAAGGACAGTGGTCTACTTAATTTGCCACGCAGGAGACCCCTTTGCACATTGACCGAGCTTCAAGACCCAACAGATGTGAAAGCGAAACCACGTGGATTTCTCATCAAACATGACTGGTTTGTCTTTTAATGATCGTGAAAAAAAATAGCAGTTGTAAAGAAATACTGTTTGTAAGCTGAGAAGCCGTCCCCGGTGGGTGTGTGGATAAAGACGTCAGTCTCGTCTGGTCTACTTTGCCGGTTTGAAGTTAGAGTATATAGGCCGGGTATACTGAGGACATTCTTTTTAAATTATGTCCTCAGTTGCGTAAAGTGGTTACATCTCAAATAGATTCTACCTTACTCTTGACTATCCTTATGCGAATTGCCCGGACAGTGGAGTACGGGGGGAGGGGGGGGCAGACTGTTAAGAAAGTAATTATAAATGGGACGTTCGGATGGGTAAAAATAAAAACACTTAAATATTTTGTAACACAGGTTTCGGTTATAGAACAAAATTGACATTGTCTTAGTTTACTCGGGTTGTATATGTATACTCCATTCACGGTAGGAATTACTCTCTGAAAGGTCTTTTTTCCTACCAATATCCTACTATATCATATATTTCTGGTAGGGGAAAAGGCCTTTCAGAAAACAACTCATACGGTGAACAGACTTTAATAGCCACCGTTCTTATATATCTTTTCTGGTAAATTTTAATTGGTCACTAAAGACTAAATATAATAACCAAGATTTTACCTTAACAAGACCAAGTATTTTATTATCGAAGCTAAAGCGCAGTAAAATCTTAAGAATTGTATTAAAAAAAAGTAAAAATCACATTTGAATGTCTTGTAGGTTAATAGTTCTATATCTTATCAAGAGATGGCAGGGGGATTCATTAGCGTGAGATAAGTGACGAAACGCAACATACTCATGAATATTAATGATATGGCAAAAATAATTATTTATTTTAATCATATTTAATAAAAGGTCTTAAAATAATTTTTCTACTGAACCATTATTCATGTCAGTTTATTGTTTCTCAAATAAACCTTTTCATTTTGTATTTTTTAAACAAATACATTATGTACATTTTGGGATCACGTAAAGTCTTCATTTCATTTTTCAATTCAAAGGTGAGGTTGTAATCAAAAAAGCGTTAATAGAGTTTAATATATAGTATTTATAAATGATAGTTAGAAAGTTAAAAGGAATATATCTTTTAAATCAACAAATAGAAAGCTTCAAATCGAAACACGTCTGTACGCTACCCGAGAAATGGCTCTCTGCACATGCGCGAGTATTAAACTAGAAACAAAATAATCGTGAATTAAAACAAGCGTCTGCGCGCTAAGTTAAATGAATGCATAAAGAGTGAATATAGAATCATAAGTTAAAAAGGTAACCGCACATACCTATCGGATACATAATAATGTATTTATAAAAATAGCTTAAAATAAATTAACCTTCCTAGCCTTAAACACTTTAAATTTAAGGTTAGGTGAAATTAGTAGAGCTAAATTTTAATATTAAACACAAATGATCGCCATGATGTAAATTTAGTTTTGCTCTTATCTTAATATTTGCGCATGTGCCATGTCACTGTTTAGATGGACGAATAGACGTTCATCATATCAAAACAGTGGCCATTTGTAAATCTGTGTCGAAAGAGTGTTGTGCGTTATCCAAGATTCTTATAATCTAATTATACAGGTTTTTTGTTTTGTTTGGTGTAGCTTATGTAAATACACTAAAATCTAGTCAATAATGTTTGGATCGCGAGACAAATAAACACTTCAATGTACATTATTGCGAACACATTGGGACGTCATATACTTTTCAAAGGAATGGTTTGTTGACTATTTGACTGTGTCTTGACTGCTAGGCTAATTAAATATGGTGCATGCTTACATTATACTATTGTTATTGTTTCGTCATTGGTTATATAGTCTTTATAAGTGTATGCTTTATTCATAACCCAGTTTTAATTTTAATATATGCTCGTAAGGATTAATATAGTAATGTATTTACAAATTATTTAACTATAATAGCGTACGTAAACAAAATCAACAATGCATTCCAAAGTAGTAACAGTTGCTAATACACACATATTCAAATGTTTGATCCTGATTTATAAATAATATGATTATTAAAATGACTTCAAGAGAAAACACAGTGTAAATAGTATTGATACAGTTTTTTTATGGATATTAGAAGAAACAGGGTCTCTTAAAGTTCTGTAAAACGCCTGCCTCTCCTTGTACGTCCTACTTGCACGCGCTAGCACAATACGGATTCTTACTCACGCATCTTCTGATCTTCCTCAACAAATAATAATAATAATAATAATATTTAGCACCGCGTCTTACTATCCGTTCGGGTTATACGCTTTAAGTAGTAATTACGCTAATGGATTAGGAATTGGGAAGGTTGAATTAGAGGAAGTGAACCCGCATTTGCGTGGAGGGAGAGTGGAAAACCATTTAGGAAAAACCACCCCCAGTTCACCCGACCGAGATTCGAACCTCGATCTCCTCGTCCTCAGCAGTCGAGCTAAACACGACAAGCGCGTTAGCCAACTACGCCACCGAGGCGGGTCTCAACAAATAGACATTGAACTTGATTTAGTCTGATGCTCCTAGCCTTGAATAGGATTTTTTTTATTAGTACGTTCAACACAAGAACTATATAAAGGCTTAATTTAATAAGAGATAACAATGAGAAAGTTGGAAAGAAGTGCATCCTCATTAGCATAAAGGGAGTCAGGGTGAATCACATTATTACATCATTGCACCCGACCCGGATTTGAAGCCAAATCTTCCTGACAAAGATGACCAAGTGTAATCTGAGTTTAAATAGAATAATAGGAACAACATATAATTGTTAATAATTGTGTTACTTTATAATAATAATAATAATAATAATAATAATAATAATAATTATTATTATTATTATTATTATTATTATTATTAGTGGTAGTAATAGTAATGCACCTTAGCAACATCCTCATTTTTCCTTTCTAAATATCCAGAACAATTGCACCCAAGCTCCTAAGAATAAAATTACAAACCTGTATTATTAGTTTTTTTTTAAATTATAGTCCTAATGGTGGGATGTTGAAAATTAATAGGCCTACTTTAATGGAATAATATACCTTACATTAGTATTAAACAATATGCCTATTATTATTAACTTTTTACACTATTAGTTCTAGTTTTTTTTTAACAAAAATTCAAACAAATACAAACAAATTTTATTCTCATCAGCACTTTAAAAAAACCGAGATATAATCGGTGGCTGGTGGTGTCATGAAAGAATAATACGTGGGAAATTTATTGTAGATTAATAATCGTTGTGGCTTTTGCTATATATTTTTTTGGTCGTTTTGTCTTTTAACCTTGGTAATTTCTCTACCTCAAATAATTAGTCCGACCTTCAATTTTGAGATATCTTCTCTGTCTCCATAAGACACAATGAACGAAAAAAAATGTATGTAGGCCTCAAAGTAATATACAGTGTAACAACTTTGGTTCATGTATATACTTTGGCGTCACTCCAGTAAGCCGTTGATATAATCTAAAAATATAATTACTACTAGGCCTACCTAGATAATAAAACTTTCTGTTTTTTTACTTTTGAATTTGACAGAAGTGTCATTGTTGTTTCGCTCTCTCTCTCTCTCTCTCTTCGCCCTAGAATGGCATGGCAGAACAAGTGAGATGGTTCTTCGATAGAACCGACAAGATTAGATCGATGCCTTTGTCCACGGTCCACCGGCGTGAGGGCGTGAGTTACTAAAAAAAAAGGAAAATACTGACAGACCCACTACAACACTCGATCTTGCTATGGCTATCTCATTCGTGTTTGAAATACATTTGGGAGACTCCGAGTGGAGAGTTTTTAAAGAAAAGTGGTTTGAGATTGCCTATAATCACGAGATAACAAAGAGACAATAAAAGAGGCGTGTTAATACTGTCGTTTAAAAAACAAACAGACATATTCGTTTAATTCACACAAAACAGTCCGTTCAATTATAGCCTCAAACGGGGCCTGGTGGTCTAGGGGTAAAGTGCAGACTTCTGTACTGCGGTTTCGGGGTTCAGTCCTCGGTCCCGGCACATATTTATCTGATTACCAAACCCTTCCTTGATCTCTGACAAGACTTGTATTAATCACAACTTGTGAATGTGGGGGATATCAGGCCTCCACCGTGGTTTCGGATTCCACGTTAAACTGTAGGTCCTCTATTTCATCTCACAATCACCCTACCATTACACATTATCGTCAGTGCGTATAACCCGAACGGGTAGTAAGACGCGGTGCTAGTGATAATAATTATTATAATTATTATTATTATTATTGCCTCATCCGCTTCGGAGGACACGTGGACAAAGGTGTCAGTTCCATTTTTATGGTCATTGGGAAATTGGCATTCGAATTCCATCTGGGCGTGTTGAGGGTGGTTTTTCCTTAATGGTTCCCACTCTACCGCCACGCAAAGGCCGATACATTTTTTCAGCACCGCGTCTTACCACCCGTTAGGGTTATACGTATATGTACTAACTAAGCTAGGGTCTCAGGGATAAGGAAGATTGAATTTAGAGGTGTATCGGCATTTGCGTGGAGGGAGGGTGTAAAACACCCTCATTTCACCTTACCTGGTTTCGAACCCCAATCTTCCCGTCATCGACAGTCTAGCCTATTGCCAGAGTGATGCCTTAGACCATGCGCCCACCGAAGTGGGTGTGAGTTCATTTAATATGCGTTCTGTACCTTCCTCATCTCTACATCATTACTGTAACTATGTGGATAGCCTGGATGGGTAGTAGTAAGACTCGAAGCACAGGATCATAGTCTCAAATCGTTATTGCCAAGTTAAAAACAAATTGTAGAATGTAGCTAATTTTATTTATATTATGTCAAATTCTTAAAGTTTACTAGGCCTATATATTTTATTTGTAAATTACCACTACAAAATAAGTGTATTTATGTTAAATATGACATTTCGAGAGTAGGCCTAGTTTTGGGCCAATCCCTGCACCCATCTATATGATTTATAAACAACGTTCCTTTTTGAACAGAGAATTAAAAAGTGTTATTTAGCGGACCAATGTTTAACTCTAGGCGGATCTTAAAATAAATTATTATACGCACTGGTATTTGTCAATTATTTTATATATAGCTATTGTGTAGCAAATTATGATATAGGCCGACCCACTGCTAGTTTGGAAGAATACCTGGCTTTCCCAATTATGGTACGTGCTTGTTGAATAACCGGTATAAAAGTATTTATCACAATATAAAATTCGCACACCTTTTAAGTTGAGTTGAAATGTTTTGGTAACTTATTTAGAGCATGAATCATTTCCAGACCATGACTATCTTTTGTACACAGTCCTTGAAACTTCACTCGTTCCGAAAGAAATATCTCGACAAATTCTCCCTTTCATTTAAAAGGAAAATAATATCACATAATGTAAATTATTTTTATTGCCAATCCCTTGGGTAAATAAAAAATGATTTCAAGTAATGGGAGTAGGCAGAATGTGAAAATAGACTTACACCCTACACGTTTAATTTACTTATAGAGACATTGATTGTTTGTGCATTTTGTTCGAACTAACCGCATATTTTAGGGTAATTAGTTAGGGATAAGTAAGATAGAGTTTAAAGGAAATGTACCGCCATTTACATTTAAGGAGAGTGTAAGGCATATGTTTAAAAAAACTGAAAGTACGTACCCAACCGGGATTTGAGCCCCGATCTCCCCCTTATCAACAAAGCAGTCTATTGCGAGATGACGCTTTAGAGTTAGACTCTACGACTACCGAAGTAGGTGAAATTTTGATTTGAAAGTTTTAATTTTCTAAAAAACAGTTTACACGTTTACTGATCAAAGTACAATAACTATACAATTTGTAATAGTATCTGAGGTTATATTGTATAAGGGTACTAAAGATTTAAGGATTATTCTTACGTTAATCCTACCACTTGCATATTAACTAACTGGTGCTAATGTTGAGTATTTGACGGTAGGAGTTACCGATCTAGGTTAAGTCTGTTTATAATTCGTGTGGTTTTTATGACTGGAGGGGCTTTCAAAGATAGAGTACAAGCTACTCTATTATGAAGGCCTCTTTGTAATAATGCGTTTAGAAAGCGAATGTTACATAGTTTCAAAACCAAAAAAATACAATATTTCTTACGCGTGTATACATTGCATAACAGTGAGTACATTTCTTTCGAAGATGTAAACCATAATATATTTTCTTTATTTGTTCAAACTGTTTTTAAAAAATGTCTAGGGCCGTTAAATAAACACTGACATTAGTAATATGGTAATATATTATCATTGTTGACCACAAAGAAATATGTTTTTATTTTCCAAAAAGGTTCTTCCTACAACAACTAAATTCTAGCTTATATTGTTCCTCGCCTGTTATAACGTTACATAGGCCTACTCTAAAAAGTGTCCTTTTATTACGTTTACTAAATAAATAATTTAATTTGCCATCATCCTTGTCTAAGAATATTTTAACATACTTTTAATCAATGTAAAGAAAATAACAATAGTACAAGGCCAATGTGTAGTGTATGTATATATAGTACACACAAACTGTAGCCTAAGCTATGGTTACTAATATAAATTTTAATTATTTGTTTCATCCATTACACATGCTTTATTATTATGGAAAATTAATATAAGAAATTTTTTCCCTTAACATGCTCTTAAAATGTTTTTATGTAGCTATGTATATATGTGAAGATCCTATTTATTTTCGAAAAATATATGTATATATATATAATCATATATATATGTTTTTAGCATCACGTCTTAATACCCGTTTGGTATATACGCTTATGTACTGATTACGTTATGGGTTAAGGATGAGTAAGGTTGAATTTATAGAAAGTGTACCCGCATTTGTGTGGAGGGAAAGTGGAAAACCATTTTTGGAAAGCCACCCTTATCACACCAGACCAGGATGATAACCCAATTTTCCTGTTACCAGCAGTATAGTATTTGTGAGAGTGACGCCTTAGATCATGTGGCCATCGAAGAGTGTCCCAGCCTATATTAAACAAGGTATTAAATAGCCAAGCTATTGTGTTGTTAATTGCGGTTATAGCCACATCTAAATGTCATATTCCCGGGTTCGATTCCCGTGTACACTGTACATGTGTCATTTTTCAATTTAAGGATAATGTATTAAACAATGTTGAACTAATCTGTGGTGAACTAATTTGTATCGTGGGTACATTTTCACGCGCTTTAGACGCAGCCAGGACATTTGGTCTGCTATTAACACCCAAGATCGTTATGGTCAATGGGCCAGTTTCATAGTCAGATTGACCCGTCTCGGTGGCGTAGTTGGCTAACGTGCTTGTCGTGTTGAGCTCGACTGCTGAGGACGGGGAGGTCGAGGTTCGAATCTCGGTCGGGTGAACGGAGTTTTTTCCCTAAATGGTTTTCCACTCTCCCACCACGCAAATGTGGGTTCACTTCCTCTAATTCAACCTTACCAATTCCTTATCCATTAGCGTAATTAGTAATTAAAGCGTATAACCAGAACGGGTAGTAAGACGCGGTGCTAAATATTGTTATTATTATCATAGTCAGATTACGTGCGCCCCAAGTGCAGTGTTATACTAAATGTGAAGGACGACACCTACCTACATTAGCCCAGAATTGAATAGGCCAGTTTCATATTCGAAAATGGTCCATTCTCTAGGTCCAGGTAGGTTTCTTATTTTATGTGGTCTGGGCGCCCACTTGAGGAACATCAAGTCTGACTATGAAATTGGTCCGTCGGTTAAGACGCTAATCCAGTTATTAATTACGCTCACAGATAATTAGCCCCTGATCACGCGGATACGTCCAGTGGACGTAGATATAGTGTGACTATGGTAGAAGGAAGCTTTTAGAAAATACAAACATATTTTTTTGCAGTCAACAGGGATATTATTCTATTACATTAATAGTACTATTTCACAAGTATTGGCATTGTATAGTTAAAGTGTCAGTTGCAAATCAAATGAATTAACGTATAAGAACTGTTTCTATAGCTTTTGTAACTGTCAAAAAAGTTCATTCCTATCTAAATCGGATTATCGCAATACTCTGAGCATTATTGCTTATATATATTCTGTCGAAACATGCCAGGCGGTAATTGAACCAGGGCGTTTTAGGATATAAACCTTAGCCAGGCCGACAAGCCACTTACATAGATAGTTACAAACACAAAGCTTACATTCTGTGCCCGCCTAATTTCTCCAAGAATAAGGTCTTAAGTGCCATTGTTCCGTACAGAAAGCACTACCATTCTTTGAATGGTTACAAACAATGCTCGACGCTACATTCATTCGAAAACTTTGCTAACGTTTGGTCTACTGACTTATTATGGTGGGAACTGGGTCTTCAAATATAGTGTGTAAATAAAGCGTGTCTGGTAATTCTTTAATTACTAGAAACTTTCTCTGGTTTATATTGTATTATCTAAACACATCTTAAGACACTTGTTACCACACGAAAATCTGAGATATAATTTTCTTCCTTGAAATATCTGAATTGAACTCAATGAAACTGAGTTTAATCCGAACGAATAGTAAGATATGGTGCTAAAAAACAACTTTGAAGCACTGTTTCAATGTTACATACATGCATGAGTTGGGAACACCCTGTACGGCGTAAACTAGACCACTGGTATTCAAGCTGGGGCACGCGAAGATTATTTTTCTAGCACCAAGTCTTACTACTTGTTCAGGATATACTCTTATGTACTAATTACTCTAATAATAATTTTAAGAATTAGGAAGGCTTTATTTATGTAGATGAATCTCATTTTGTACACTATACAAAATCTACGACAGAAATAGTGAAATTGCTTTTGATTAATTTTCCTTCTTAATAATTATACAGGGTTTCTTTATGAACTAGTTAGGTAAAACGTTGTAGTTGATTTTACAGCTGCTGGACCATTTCTGACATTTCTAAGAGCTGTTAGATCAACTTATATGTATCCATAAACTAAGAAGTGTGTTCTAACACATTCAAAAACCACAGTAGAAGTCAACAGTGACAGTTGTATACTGGAGGCTGGTTATACACCAAGGATCCCCGAGTCGAGTCGAGTCTGACTCACCGATTTAGTCAAGTACATATTGTATTTGATAGCACGATGGAGGACCAGTACATTTCACACCGGCGAGTCGAGTCACCCCGGTCTAACCGAGTCTACGAGTCAAGTGTATTATTTCCACGTGCTTTCCAAGGCTAACAACATGGACACATGAATACCTCATTGTTCTTGTTCAAGAGAATACTTCGATTAACAACCCGTCCCATCCTAATTATCGGGATAGATATACAGTTTTCACTATTTGTAAATAAATGTGAAAAACTACCAAAGGTGCATCGTTTCACATTAAGTGGTTGAATCCATACTAAGAAACGTCTTTCCAGGCGTCTATTGCAGCGCCTCCATACAATTGTATTTATAGAAACCGCTAGGATTGCATCCATCTTTCATGAGCACTTTGGTCAAACTACTCGACTCAGCAGTTTGAAAGGACTTGACTCCATGAGACTCGTCGGTGTGTAACCACCCTTAAGATATTCGAGTCATTAGTATCTTTAACACGTAAAATTTGCTAATTAATTTTTATTTAATAATTTTAATAAAAGTTCTATTAGTGAGTAATAATGTTTGTTCATGTAAACAATATACAAAAATAAGCAACACAATATTTTTCAATGTTCCGGGCTCATTTTACGAATACCATTCAACATTTAGCCTTATTTCCCTTCTTATTAATAATATTTTTTAGCACCGCGTCTTACTGCCCGTTCGGGTTATAGCTTTAAGTACTAATTACGCTATTGGATTAGGAATTGGGAAGGTTGAATTAGAGGAAGTGAACCCGCATTTGCGTGGAGGGAGAGTGGAAAACCATTTAGGAAAAACCACTCCCAGTTCACCCGACCGAGATTCGAACCTCGATCTCCCCGTCCTCAGCAGTCGAGCTCAACACGACAAGCGCGTTAGCCAACTACGCCACAGAGGCGGGTTTCCCTTCTTATTAAATTAGGGTTTATTGGTGTGTGTAAATATTGAAAATAGTTGCGTTGTTCTAGAATTAGTTCAACATGTATCTGTTTTACTAATAGCCAGAACCACTATAGTTAATAATTTAAACAAAATTACAATTATTTCCAAGAATACAAAGATGAGCTATAGTATTACGTAGCCTTTCAGAATTATGAGTTTGAGAACTATTTAACCGCATTGTTGGCGTATTAGCTAACGCACTATTTTCGTGTTGAGCTAGACATCTGAGGATGGGTAGATAGAAGTTCGAATCTCGGTTGGTTGAACTGGTTATGGTTTTTGCCAAAATGGTTTTACAATCTCCTTCAACGCAAATGCTGGTTCCCTTCCTCTGTATTCAACTTTCCCAATTCCTAACCCATTAGCATAATTAGTACTTAAGCGTACAACCCGAGCGGGTAGTAAGACGTGATGCTAAATAAACAAATAAATAAGTCTGAGAAATATACCCTAATAGTGGTAGAAAGCCTCTTGTGGAATGCCTTATTTAGTACCAGGAACCTACTGTAATGGTAGTATTCTGGTATAAAATGAGACCTTCCAAAACGGGCTTGCTCCCAAAATTAGGGCATAGCTCGGCAACGTCCAGTAGTTTTTCTCGAAGCAAAACATTCTCCTTTGAATGTACAGTTGGGTTGAATGACACGCCACCCCAATATAACAACGATCTATTTCTGAAAGGTAGCCATCATTGCAAGGAATGTGACTAGTATAGGAACTCAAGTTTTATCTCAAACTATCTACTCTCAGACACTAGAACAAGTTTGACAACAAATATAAATATCTACATTGGTGAGCACGTAGACCAAACCTAGCTCAGGTTCATACAGCCTGGTTTGCCTATGATAGGGAGGATGGAGTTAGAATTCTGGCCTGGTACACTGAGCGTTGTCTTTTTTTTCTGAATGTTTTCCCACTCTTCATCCACGCAAATGCGGGTAAATGTTCTTTATATTATACCTTCCTTATCTCTACCTAATAAGCTTAGACCATAATTGAAAATGCGTGTAGCCAGCCGTAAGGGGTAAAACACGTAAAAGGGGGGGAAGTGAGGGGGAACGTATACTTGGCTACAAATTGTAAGGAAGCTATCGTAACAGCATTAATATGTGCTTCGGCTAGGGTGTTATTTCTTTCTTCAAATGCGGTTAGTTAATCTGGCAACGCTGACTGTCTATGCCAAAATAATTTTCTTGACCTTACTACCTCGCTTCTTTTTTTAACAACCGTGAACGAGAGAAGGCCTCTCAGAATCTAGAAGAAGAAGAAGAGAAAAATTTTTTTTCCCTACATAAGAAAATATGTCCCTCATAGGATGTGGCCGAGTGTAGCCACAACCAAAACTACGGTTAACAGGTGATTGATAACCTCCAGTGGAGAAAGCCTCATTGAAGGGAAAACCTGATGCATTTATTTTTGTCATTAGACTTACAGCCAGTCACTCAAGCTTTCTTGCATGATTACTCTCACACACACATACACACATACACACACCACTATATAATTTACCAGTTGAAAGTTACCCATCAGTAAGTAGACTCATAAATCACAGGTTGACACACTGCCCATTGCATGAATGACGTATACAATAAATACCTATGCCTACAAGTTGCAGTAAATTACTAGCTAAAATCATTTAGGTACTTCTATAAGTGTTTCAAAGGGAGTATTTGCCCTTATTTTTTTAAATATATATATAAAATTGTCCTTTTGATTATAGTAAACTATAATGAAGCTAGGCTCAAATTATATTTGCGAGTGGTTCATCATGCAAAGGGCTTGAGTGTAACTTTATATTAATAAATGAAGTGTCTGTCATGAGCATTGCGCGATATCTACAGCACACAGAGGCCTGACATTTTAAAATGCACAAATATGCACACCACAGAGCTGGAATTAAAAATAAATAAATTAAATACTGGGTCGAAATATATAGAATGAAGAGATTTGTTTTTTTGTCTGTTTGAAGCAAAGAAAAGCGCTGTCCGAAGTAACCACGCAATGCATTGAGTAGTTACCCCGGTCAACGCCGGGTGTTTCTGCTAGTATTATACTTTAAACCGTGAATTTAGAGAAGCCTATGCTTTTATGTTAACAGATATTAACATTATAAAAATGTAGTAGCATTATTTTAGTCAAATATATACTTAAAATAATATTTTTACTCAAAATCTAAATTCAATTGTCCCGGGCGAAAACTCTTGATTTGAGAATTTTAAGTAAAATTGAGCAGTGGGGCCGTACTATTATCATACCTGAGCAATTAGATTTCATTGCTAGGTTTAGCGATAGAAGCATGGAAAGTATACAGTTGTAATCTAAGAATAGTTAAAAAGCTAATTGTCCAATGCAATCATTGGGTCTTCCAGCTAAGTAGCACTACATCTATCCATAATATGGATATCCATCTTGGTGGCGTAGTTAGCTAACGCGTTAGTTTCGTGTTGAGCTAAACTGCCGATGATGAGGAGATCGAGGTTATAATCTCACTCGGGTGAACTGGGGGTGTGGGTGGTGTTTCCTAAACGGTTTTCCACTCTCCCCTAATGCAAATGCAGGTTCACTTCACCTATAATCAACCTTACCAATTCCTAACCTATTAGCGTAATTAGTACTTAAGCG
This sequence comes from Timema cristinae, assembly GCA_039000515.1. Taxonomy (NCBI): domain Eukaryota; kingdom Metazoa; phylum Arthropoda; class Insecta; order Phasmatodea; family Timematidae; genus Timema; species Timema cristinae. Next base: position 118,416,047 of record JBCFYV010011172.1, read on the forward strand.
TATAGTCTGAACGGGTAGTAAGATGTGATGCTAAATAAATAAAATAAATAATATGAATCAAACACAAATTTAAATTTTAAATTGGGTGACCTGGTGGTCTATGGGTAAGGTGTCAGACTTCTATGCTGGCGGCCGGGGTTCAATCCTCGGTCCCGGCACAGATTTATCTAATTTCCAAACCCTTCCTTCACCTCTGACAAGACATCTTGTGAATGTGGGGAATGCCAGGCCTCCACCGTGGTTCGGATTCCACGTTAAACTGTAGGTCCTCCATTTCATCTCACAATCACCTTACCATTACACATTAGCGTAAGTGTGTATAACCCGAACGGGTAGTAAGACGCGGTGCTAATAATAATAAATTTTAAATTCAAATAGAAATGTTCCACAAACAGACACACACAACATATTATGTTCAGTAAAATATATTGGCACATAAAGATCAGCGCTCCGTTTACCTTGAAAGGTAGTAAGCAGTCTGACCTTGACATATTACACTAAGGACCAATCTTTATAAATTAATCCATTGTGGAACAATAAAAGGTAAGCTTGCTTCCGTTAATCGTAAATGCAGTGTATAGACTATGTTCTATTTGGCAAACTAAAGGAATTAAACGCGAGATGATATGGCCTAACTAAGGTATGTGACAGACTGACGTTTTGGTCGAGTTTGTGTCGCAGTGACCAAAACGTCAGTCAACGGCCTAAGGTAGAGGTGGCAGGAAACGCAAGCTTTTGACAAAGTTTTTGGAGTTTTTATCAAATTAAACTATTTTTTTAAAACCGAAATAGATCAAATATTGCTTCAGTAGGTATGTTTCGTTTAGTTTTACATGCAAAGTAATCTCAACAGTTCTTGAATCTGTCATGTATATCGGGAAATTTGAAAACTACTTTTTTATCTTAATTTTAAAAAGTTTTTGCTCAAATTCCATTGAATCCATGACAAATATTTAAAAACTGTCGAGACTATTAAAGGAAGACAGTCAAACTAAACGTATTTACCTAAACCATATTTTATTTATTTAGGGAAAGAACTTGTTTTCTTAAACTGTAAAAATACTGACCTTATTATCTTGTTCTCCTCTCCCTCTTTTTAAAAGTTGAATTGGGCGCATGATTGAAAAAACTTAGTATCTATCATCGTAAATAATCTGAATATCCGGATAACATACAAATACTTACTAGATGGTTTTAGGGTCAAACCAGGACCTTCTGGTATCGTAGCTGACCTCTAACCACTTAACCACGAGGGAAAGGCATCGGGTAGACAAACACATGTTCCAAGTTCGCTACAAGTTTTTAGATAGTAGAAAACACATACCAGTTGCATTTAGTCACCTTGATGAGAACTCTTTCTTTTTTTTCTTTTTTTTTTGTTGACTTTTAACACATTCCGGTGAAAACCAAAACTCGGTTCATGGTAGTTTATATGACCACTCCACAGTCTTACAGGCGTGCTAGATACTAACAACGATATATTTGTCGGACTTTATTTAACATTGTAAAAGAAAGTTAAAATGAGGACATTCTAATTTATTTAAATAATATTATAATTAATTGGGTTTCTTCAGTAAATATTTACATTGTCTCTTGAAAAAAGCTAAACCAAGCCAGGATTTTACAAGTACCTTGGATGGTAAACAAATGAATACATTCTCAAATCTCAAGTAGCTTTGCTAGAAAGTTGCTGCTGTTGATCTCGTTAGAGAGGAGTTAGAAATGGGCAGAGAAAAATCGGACTAGGCTAGAATCAAGGTCAGGGGAAATAAACCCAAATTGGCGTGGAGTGATAGTGCGAAACGTCAATCTTGGTGGTATTGGGGTAAAGTGCTCACCTCAGGATCAGATATTTGTGGGTTCAAACCCAGAAGATATTGACGAATTTTTCTTGTGCGATAAGAATCCGTAGCACAACTTTCTTCGGAGACGGAGTAAAGCCGTGTGTCTCATGTCGATTGCGGGGTGTAAAATAACCTTGAAACTTGAAAGGTGTGCGAAAATACCTCTCCTAGTAAAATTGGTAGGCTCTTTTGCTTTAGGTCAAAGAAATTATCATATGCTGATAAAATCAATCGGCATAGAAAGTTAACGTTGAATATCTCAGATAAATTTAAAAAAACTGCGCAGCCATTTAGGATAATAAAAACTCAGTATGAAACTCAATAAAAACACAATAGTTATGATACAAAAGCTGAACTTATTCCTACTAGATAAAAAAATTCCAGATTAAAATTTTTATACAGATATTTACTGTTATCGATACTTTTCTTTCGATCCTAGTATGAGAATAAACTTCAACCATCAATTTTTTTATTTTTTTTAGCAGTAACTTGCATTTTGAATACTGAAGTATAGGCCTATAGGCTAATAAAAGTTGCATTTAATTGATTTAGAATTCTTTGTTCTGTTTAGACAAATACAATTATAATTTACTAATTTATTGCATAATTTATGCTATTGCTTAATTACTGATACTTATTTCATATCTATTTTACACTTAAATTTAATTTATATTCGTTTCGTTCCAGCCCCTCTCCTTGTTTCTGTATTAATAGAGATTTCGGTTATCCGACCAACTATTGGTCCGATTCAGACTGGTTAGTCGTAATTTTACTGTACCTATAATATAACACTAATAATATTATCAACGTTTATCGCAAAAAATATGTTTGTATTTTCTAAAAGTATCTTAGCACCAAGTCCCTACTATGTATCTATGGAATGGTGACGGGGAAGCAACACATTAGGTGACCAACCAATGCAGGGGAGGATGTGTGGGATAGCGACAGTGTGTATCCGGGACACACACACACACACACACACACACACACACATTAAGTGAAATACTACGTGTCTCGTTTTCACATCAAACAGTGAACTCACTATATAAAGTGTCACTTTCCTTGGACCCTTTGGAGGGAAAGTTTATTTCGATTAGGCTGGTATGGTTTGTATCCATGTGTCCAGCGTCGACGGAGAACTACTTCCAGAAAAGATACATTCCTTGTAATCTGCGCGTATGTTGACATTTTATTTTCCTCCGGGGTCGACGAATTTTTCTTGAGCGATAAAAATCCGTAGCACAACTTATTTCAGAGGGGATGTAAATCCGTTGCCCCCATGTTGACCTTGGCATGCGAAATAACCCTGAAAGATGTGTGGAAATACCTTTCCCAGCAAAATGGGAAGGCCCTTTTGTGCTCGCTCATAGAAATTCTTGTGTGCTAATATAATCAGTCGGTTCAGAAAGTGAACGTTCAATAACTTAAATAATTAAATAAACATAAACTTAATTTTTTATATCCAGGTCTTGAAGTGAACTTTTTCAACACACATTATATCAGCAGACAGCATACAAACGATACTTGAATTTCTAACGAATGGACATATGGAGCACCTTTAATAGATACTAACTTTTTTACTGTCAACAAAGATAACATTCTACTATTTTATTAGTGTTATTTTATAAATGTTGATTATATATAGGCCTATCAAAAGTGGCAGCTATAAACACATGACACAGAGTTTGAGTACGTGAAAGTAGAGCTGGTAACTTTTGATAGCTGCCACACATTGGTATAAAAACTGGATTATAAATAAAATAATACCACTAAGAGTCGAAGAAAGTTATTCTAGACTTGTGGATCGAACCTTTTAACCACTAAGCTAAGGGAACATATCGTACTTTAATGACTTCATAAAATATTCTTACACCTTAATTATAATGTAGTACGTCTGTCTACTGAACTAAGGGTTTCACAGTGATGAATTATATACTCCATGCTGTAACTGTTCAAGAATTAATAATAATAATAATAATAATAATAATAATAATATAATAATAATAATAAACACAAAGCATGGATGTATATATGTGTATTTGCGAACATTTTAAGAAGTAATTTTAAATGAATTGGGGCATTTAAATTTCCAATAGCTATTAATTTATTACTACAGTAGAGACAGGTAACACCATTTAAGGCATCAACGCTATTTTAAAGGAAAGCCCTGGAAACATCGACAAAAAGTGTCCACTCATGGTCATAAAAATGATATAAATTATGTTATCTTGTTGTTCTTGTTTTTCCTTTAAGATGATTCTTCTCTTTGTCGAGTCGCTGTCAATTTTATTTAACGTGACCCACATTGTATTACCCATTCAAGCAACCCGTACATTTACACTAGTGAGGAATTTAAAATTTGGAGAATATTGATCGGTATTTGCGTGGATAAACAGCAATAAAACATTTAGGAAAAAAAACCATCGATGCATCTGGCTGAGATTTGAACCCTGACCTCCCTGTCACTGGCAAAATAGACAAGGCCAGACTGAAGCCTTAACTGTGTGCCGAATGGGACGTGAGTCACTCATACTATGTTATTTTAGTTGCTATAAATATACTGATTTCACTTTGAATAAGTTGATAAAAGGTTTTTTCAAGGCCACCTTCGTTTACACTGTCATCTTCGTTTTATCCGTAGCAGATGCCAGCGGTATAGGGGTTAGACTCACATTGAATTTGTGCGCTTGAGTGTGATTAAAAATGCAAGCTCCTCAGTAACAGACAATCTATCTCATTGCTATACTGACGCCTTAGGACATGAGGCCACTGGTTTGGGCCTCAATTTGTTTATATTACTAGGCGTTATGTCTTACGGTAGGTCCATTACTTTTGTCAGTGAACTTAGACAGCAAATGCTCCCTGCCCTCTGCCTCCTCCTTCAGCTCCAAGAGTTTTCTTCTTTCCTTCAAGCTATCCAATTTTGGAATTTTCCTTTTTCCTAACTCATCTTTCCCTCAGCCTTGCCTTCAGTTACGCTGTGCCTAAGACAGTTCCTCCTAAGGATGTGTCTAATCCAGTTTGCTTTGCACCGAATAATAACATATAAAATGGTTCTCTTCTCACTTAAAACTTCTTCATTTGTCTGTCTACCTGATCTTCTCAAGTCTTCTCCAGCACCACATTTCAAAGCTATCAAAGCATTATTCTTTTTTATCTTCCTGAAAGCACAAGTTCTTCTTCATACAGGGTGATGCTCCAAATGTAGCATTTCATCAGTTTCAATATAAGCTTACTGGTCAGGCAGTAACTTCATCCTGTTGAAAGCTTCCTTTTCCATGATGATCCTCAACCTAATTTACTTGGTGCAGTAAGCATCCTTTGTCATCAGACTTCCCAGGTACTTGAACTGCTTTGTGTTTTCCAACTTTTAGTTTCCAATTTTGATTTTCAGTGGATCTTCATTTAATAAAATCTCATCCCTTTTGATTTCTTAATGCTGATCTTCATACCATATCTTCTCTCTATCTCCACCAGATCTTCCATCATTTACTGCAACTCCTCTTTATTTTTTGCCAGCAATGCTAGATAATCTGCCTATTTTATTGTGTTGATGATGCAACCCTTTATCCTGAAATTGCCACGTCCCTATAGGGCTTCCCTGACCAGCCACTCTCCTTACAAGTTGAACATACCGAGTGACAAACATCACCCCTGTGTCACCGCTCTTCCTATATTTACGCTGTTGATCTCTCCATCATTCAGCCTAACCTTCACACGCTTCCCCAAATACAGGTTTGCAATCAGCGTTCTGTTCCTCCAGTTGATGCCGTTATTAAGTATTTACATCACTTTCTTCCATTTCACTCTATCAAAGGCCTTCTGCCAGTTGAAATCAATGTAGTCCTTGATGTCCGGCACTCTTTCTGAAATTATTCTCAGAATATAGATGGCATCATCTGGTTCCTTTTCTGAATCTAAATTGTTCTTCTTCCATCACCCTTTAGATCTTCTGTTCCCCTCACTTGTTGAGTATTCTTGACACGTTTTTCCCCACATAAGAGATGAGACTGGTGGTCCTCTGGTCACTGCAATTCTTGGCTTGTTTCTTCTTATTTATAACTACCATGATTAGGCCTACATATAGAAAGTCTTTGGTCCATTCTTTTGTTTCGTAGATCCAATTTATAAATTTTGTCAGAGCCATTTAATATATTAATAACATTAATACCTTCATTTAAAGTTAACTTTATAAAACTTTTCTTCAACTCGATATTTTTATCTTATAGATAAGCGTTTCCCAATTTAATCTAATCACAAAACCCTTTTATATTTTGTGTAACGTTATGGAGCTCCTGGAATATTTTGAGCATAGCATAAAAAAATGCGATGCACGCGAAAAATTGTCTTTGTTAAAGGTCAAATATCTATTTTGAAATTTACATTTTTCCATTGGGAAGGCAACTAAGAAAATAAAAAAAAAGTTCAACATACATTTTAATGAGCAGATTTTATTTTTTTGGCAAATTCTTCTAATATTTGATTTAATTAGTTTTGACAATATTGTATTAAAGAAACGTCTTTAAATTTTTTTTTGTTGGTTAAGTGTCAGATTTTCAAAATATACTTTAGAAAACATGGTTGGTTTATCTTGTACGAATGGATTTCAAAGCCAGCCATTACATATTTCATTCAAGAATGGAAATCACTTATTAATAAAAGTGTGTAAATTGTGAAGATGATTTGCAAAGTTGCGGTGAAGTTCTTCTTTAATTCTAATATTTCATATTTTTCAAGAAAATCCTTAACTGTTGGAAAAGAGTCCAAATTATTTTGTTCCACAGCTATTTATGAGACAGTGAAAATATTTTGTCTCTCGCATTAAAAATGTTTACTTATCCATTTGACTGATAAAATTATTATAATTCATTTATTTTTGTGAATATGTCAGCAATATATGTAATTTAGGATAACCCCAGAGTGTTTGTTAATCGACTAGATAATATAAATCTATGATCAAGAAAATATGCCAACAGCTCTTAAAGCAATTCAAACACTATAACGATTTTTTATTTTTTCTGGTAACCCTTAATATTACCTCACGGAACTTCAGGGTTCCGTGGAACATCATTTGGGAGAAACGCTGTTCTAAGTATTTTAGAGAATATGTTTACCACACCAATGCGTAATGTAAATTAGGAATCTAGTAGGAAGAGACTTAAAGAACATAGATTTGATCTATACGAACATTGATAGTATTTTATTTATTATTTGTAATATTGTACATGTATTGAAATTGTCTATAGAAAGTGACAGTTGCAGATCACATCAATTTATGTATTAAGTATTTAAACATAGTTTTAGTTAGGTACTTACATAACCGTCTAAAATGTTCCTTTCTAACTAAATTATATGGTGTGATACGTTAAGATTGACGTCTCCAATTTTCTTTCGACCATAACTAGAGAGTGTTTTCTCCTCGGAACATGGCGGTCACTGTCAAAGAAAGAGCTCCTTGAGAAGGTGCTTACAGAAGTTGAATGACAAGTCTAATTCTGATGCAGTCTTACAAAGCCTTGAGAATACGCATTTCTCTCCATATTTGGATAAACCGACTATCATGGTAGATTATTTAACCATTACTTGAGGCTCTGTATTTATTTACATAAGAATTTTTTTAACAATTTGTAAGTTACAAGTCCAACAAACAATGTTATGAACCCAAGGAAAATCCAAAATAATTTGATATTTATGTGTGTATTGTTGAATTGATCTAATTAATAAATGCATTGCAATTGGTGGATATTTATTCTACAACTACCAGATCTACTTTAATGTAATTATACATAAGCCAAAGCAATTGTTCTATACCTATCAGCTTTGACAGGTAATGCCAATTCCTACTGCTATAAAATAGATTATGGTGGCATAAAGAAAACTATATTTTAACGTGTTACGATTCCTCCATTATCGTTCTGACTATAACTAACTACAGTTTGATACAGTTAGGAAGGAACTTCTTTGATAGTTACAAAAGTTACTAAAATATTTTTCATTTATTCATACGTCAAGAAATGTTATATATAGCTGTCACTTCTTGTGAATATCAATGCTACCCGCCTCGGTGACCGCATGGTCTAAGGCGTCACTCTTGTAATAGACTAGACTGATGATGACGGAGAGCTCAACATTTGAATCTCGGTTGGGTGGGCTGAGATTTTTATAAACGTTTCCCACTCTCTTTCCACGCAAATGCGGGCACACTTTCTTTAAATCCAACCTTACTCACCCCTAACTTATTAGCTTATTAGTACATTGTCGTATAGCCCGAACTGAAGTTAGACACGTTGCTAAAAAAAAATTAAATATCAGTGCTTATTGCAAAAGTTTGAATTTTCTAAGGGTTTCTTCCTACAAGAACTTGATTACAGTGACTGGAATATAATTATATGATGCAGGTTAACTATTTAGTGTTAGGTGTTGCAATTTTATATCAAGTTAGTAGTGAAGTAGATAAAGTTAGTAAGTCATGTGATTATATGACATTTATTTGCTAGAAAAAGTGACCTTAATTATGCCAATAGAATAAATCCTATGTGTAGTTTGTTTCAGATTAGTTGGGGGTTTTCAATGTGTCTTGCATTGAAATGAAATATGTTAGATATTTTTAACCAAGTAGTATTTGGGAAACGACTATAACATATTTATCACATATTTTTCGTGAAATCTTTGTTAACTTAATTACAGACAGAAGTAACTGCAACCTACACATTTAAGGACAACGTTAAAATGTAAAATTCTTAAAAAATAATAATTCAAAAGAGTATTAAAATACAGAATCCGGTTTAAAATTCTGTGTTATTTAGTTTGGAATTAAAAAAAAAATTCAGTTTAATTTAGAGATTGTGATGTTTGAGTCAGCAATTTTTGTTAATACATATAAGTCTACGTAAGTAATTATTAATAATTAGTTAAATGTAATTAATAACAGTACTAATTATTCATGTTAATGTAATTAATAACAATAATACAAAAAAAATTACAATTTATTAATATACTTTTATTAAGTGAAGATTTTGTATATAAATCTCTCTATATATATATATATACTTATATATATATAGACTTATATATATAAAATTATATATATATAGACTTATATACATGTATGTATAGGCATATATGTATATATATGTGAATTGTAATTTAACTAGAGATATATTACAGATTTATCTATCCTCTTGTTTTTTTTAATTTGAGGTATTTACCATACACTTTAAAAACTTACTGGTTACAACAGTACATGATGTAAGCTGGTTTAATTCTAAACAGACAGAACACCCAGTCCACCAGCGGTCAATTAGTTAATCATGGTGAACGGGGAAACCCCAATTTGACCATTGATACTTTTTTTGGTTCTGCTGTATGGACATGCACCGAGCCGAGTTGTCTTTCATGTACTTTTCCCTAGATTTCCCCACTATCTCTCCAATAGAATGCTGGTGTACTTCCTTTAAAATACAACACCTTATCATCCTTCCTTCTCTATGGCGTTAAGCCCGCCATCGAGCTATACTGACCGAGCGATCACCACTGTTGGCGAAGTGAGTGCCAACATTTGCAGATAGAGGGTTTCATGTGGTCATCACAATGACTCCTCCGACCGTTAATCTCAGTTTTATAGACCAGAGCTGCTATTTATTTATTCAGGTAGCCCCTCATTTGTCCTCACGAGTATGAGTTTGACCCGGTTATAGACCCACTATTCACAGACAAATTATGAAAGCTCTGGCGATGGAACTCGGGACTTTTGGATCTGTAGCCAGGAGCTGTGTGTTTTATATTAAACATGACCCGCCTCGGTGGCGTAGTTGGCTAACGTGCTTGTCGTGTTGAGCTCGACCGCTGAGGACGGGGAGATCGAGGTTCGAATCTCGGTCGGGTGAACTGGGTGTGGTTTTTCCTAAATGGTTTTCCACTCTCCCTCCACGCAAATGCGTGTTCACTTCCTCTAATTCAACCTTCCCAATTCCTAATCCATTAGCGTAATTAGTACTTAAAGCGTATAACCCGAATGGGTAGTAAGACGGGTGCTAAATAATATTATTATATTAAACATGTACATATCTGAGATTCATTTTACTACAACTGAGAGTATTTAAGCCTAATTTATTTTAATAAAACCAATTGTAGGGATTAAAGAAGTCAGAAAAACTGGTTAAAAGTAGTTATTAGGTTATTAGCGGATTGATCTAAAGAGTAGGGTTGAGGAAGGCTGTTTCTAAAGTATTTGCGACAAGTAAATTGAGTGGAGTGGTAGAGGGGGAGAGGAGACCATAGTGAACAATCACACTTGGGAAAACTAGTCAAAAAACACTTGGTTGATAAATTCAAGCTTCGACCTTACCGTCAATGACAATTCAGTCTATTTATATCTTGACGCCTTAAACAGCAGGGCCACTGACGTTGGTGGCAAATGTTTCAAGAACTATTGAAACTATTCCTCCAGACGCCGAAACGACCAAAGAGCAAAAGTTAGGTCGCTTGTGACCCACATCAATCACACCGTTCTAAAGAGAAGAAGAAGAAAAAAAAAGAAAAAAAATCGTTGTTATTCCACGACTTTGAGAGGTCATTTGGCTCAACGTTCATTTTTGTATACGGTCCAGCGACTCCCTCTCGTTTGTTCTGTTTGGCCTTGTTTCATCTTTGCTCGTGCGAGAAACTAGTTTATTGGCAGAATGTTGCGAAACGAGGTGGGGAATTCTCAAATTAGGCGTACGAATAGATTGCATACTTATGCGGCACGTACAGTTGATTAGCTATTAATATTACGTAAGCTAAATTTACTGACACCTTAGCGCGTCTACCTGCTCATATTATCCACGATAAAGGAGTATTTAAAACCAGGGAAATGTCAGGGATTTTTTTATTTGGTCAAGGAAAATTGTGTATTTGGCATTTTATCTAAATACTGGTTTTAATTAAATTTATGTTTATTTCTTTATGATTGCACTTAAATAATATCAATTTATAAAAAAATGAGTATTTTAATGTGTTCGATTACAATAATTTATGTATACCAAAAATTAAAAAAACCTACTAATTTAAATACTATAGGAAATGTATATTAATCCAAGTATGGATTAGCACCTCCCTTTGACCCAAGAAGTCAGGACTTTAATTCAGACTCTGGTAGATTTATTGAAACTCTACCTCTCACCACACCTATACTAAAATAGTTTACTCTCTCTTTTCTCAAACTACTGCACCAAGGAAGTTGAGGCTGGAAATGAGGAAGAAACTGATGAGACGCTACATTAGGGACATCACGCTGTTTGGAGCAGAAACTTGGACTTTCAGGAAGATGGAAAAGAAATACTTGGAGAGCTTTGAAATGTGGTGCTGGAGAAGAATTGAGAAGATCAAATGGACAAACATGGTGACAAATGAAGAAGTGGAGGAGGAGAGAACAATTTTGGATATGATTCTTCGGTACAAAGCAAACTGGATTGGACACATTCTTATGAGGGAATGTCTTATTCACGATATGGAAGGAAAGGTTGAGGAAAATAGTAGCTTAGGAAGAAGGAGGAGTAAAATATTGGATGACTGGAAGGTAAGAAGGAAATTCTAGGACCTGAAGAAAGAGGCAAAGGACAGGGCCCATTGGTGGTTTAAGTTCATTGACAAAATAATGGACAGAACACGTAATAATCTATGTTAATCTGTTAGAATAGTTAGTGGAGTCCATCCTTCTTAGGAAGGTTATTTAGAAAAACAAACTTATTTTTTCGATCAAAATTGATCATATTTTATTATATTATCAGTGTTATTTTATAGATATAGGCCTAGATACCATCTATTAAAAGTGGCAGATGCAGCAGATCACATGACTTGACGTACGTGGAACAGATCTGTTACAGCCGTGTTAAAAGTTCTAGAGAAAATATGTTTTTATTGTATTTAAATTTGGTTATATGTATTTTTCTAAATTCTTATTATTATTTTAGCATCGCATCTTACTACACACTCGGATGGTACGCTTTTGTGCTAATTACTCTAATGGGTTAAGAAAGAGGAAGATTGAATTTAGAGGAAGTATACTCTCATTTGCGTGGTAAGAGTGAGAGAGAGAGGGAGAGATAGAGAGAAAGAGAGAGTGGGAAAACTTTTAGGAAAAACCATCTTCACTACATCTAATCGGGATTAAGCCACGATCTCCCAGTAATATGCAGTTTAGTCTATTGCAAGTTTAGCACCTTAGACCATGTGGCCATCAAACCGGGTTGGTTATTAAAATGTTTGAAAAGGGAAGAGAAGAGGGTAGGCCTACTTTCAATTTTTGGTTTAATTTCCTTATAGTTAGTTAGCTTAGGGAAAATAATATAAGAACAAATAACCAATGCACGTGTACAGAAAGCTAGAATTGGATTTGTACCTATTCATTCTCAGAGGTTTATGTGCGAATTGATTGATGTCCGTTCTTTCTTCTGGCTGCGCCTAGAATATGTCAAGTGCTCCATTTTTACAAGCCAATTAATTACCAATTACATTTCTCTTTCATCCAACGAACAAACAGATCTGGATTTATGTAGACACATTAGCCACATCGGAAGCCAAACTATTCTAAAGCATTATACTCTCTCTGTTCTTATTTCGTCGTTGACTGTAAGAGCGGGTTTAGAATTCCCAGACTGGTATATTGAGACAAGAATAGGACTTTCATTGTGGTTTTCCCATTCTATCTCGACCTTTATGCGGGAAATTAATGTTACTAAACAAACATTTTCGCTCGCTTTAGATCTTGTACTCAGTAGTATATGTTCAAATATTTTGGCCACGTCTGTCTGAATCCACCGAATTTCTTTGGAACTAAATTATTTGGTGTAAGATTAAGCAAAATTTGACCTAATGACTCCACATCCGCCCACACTTGTTCCCATGTCAAGCTGGCACCATTTAAATTTACTGCACTAATGTGCCCATAAAAGTATCATTCTGTCTAAGATGAGTTGTAGTTTATCTTTATTAAGATATTAGTGCTTCAGAGTGACATCAATTTCTCGGTGAAAACTTATCTAAATAGTTGGTTTCCTCCATGGTCGCCCAAGCACATAGTTTGTTACAGAACAGTTGTTATGTCTACCGGACTTTTTGAGTCAAGTCACGGTATTTTTCCTTTGCAGGAGTCTGACACCTTTACTCAAGCTGGTAGCGCGTGTGTCACTAAACCTAGGTTCCAGGGTTCGATACCCGTTAAGACACCTACATTTATATTTGGCTTAAACTAGGATTAATCGTTTCACAGTGATGAATGGTTGAACAAGGGGACAGGATATTATGTTTGTTTTCTTAAAGCCAGTTTGTAAGTAAAAACGCCAGCCCCGAAGGACTCTCTAACTCCAGCTTTACATAGAAAAATTCTCATAAAACATATTAACGATCAAATATGGCACCCTCCTCTAATGTCAGTTCACTATTTACGGGACACGACACAGGTGGTCGAGTGAACAAGTGCGTAAGTATGGTCCGGGTTGGAATTCAGGCTAGGTGTGCAATATTAGAACATTATTATTCTAATAACATATAGTGTGTATTAGTGGCTTATTTTAGTTTTATTCTGTGACAAACACAGCTGCTATAACCCAAACCACGAATTTAGCACGTAGATAATATTATATCCTATAGACAATATCCTAAATTTTTGTCGATACAGAAGCAACGAACTATTATTAGGGTGTTTTCTATTAGACAATAACTTAAGCTATGGATAATTAGCAACCACCTTCGGTAGCCGCATGGTATAAGTCACTACTCTCATAAAAGACTAGACTGTCGGAGACGGGGTCCCTGTCTCCGTCAGTCTAGTCTGTTGCGAGAGTAGCGTGTTAGACCTGTCACAGGGAGATTGGGGTTTGATCCTTGTCTGGGTATTGAGGGTGGTTTCCCCCTAAATTGTTTTCCACTCTCCCTCCACGCATATGTGGGTACACTTCCTCTAAATAAAAACCTTCCTAATCCCTAACACATTAATGTAATTATTACATATGCATACATCCCAAATGGGTAGTAAGACGTGGTGCTAAAATAAAAAACCAGCAAATATAAATAAGCTTGTATAGGCATATAATATATTATATATAGGCCTATACCACGAATTTACCACTCAGATTATTATATAGTCTTATATATATATATATATATATATATATATATATATATATATATATATATATATATATAATATATATATATATATAATCTACTTGGTATATATCTATTGTATATATTTATACATACTAATATATATATATATATATTTTCTATATATAACTATAAATAAAATCTTGACAATGGTTTGTCTATAAGGAGTGCCAAGTCTTTAGGGGTTAGGACTAGGTGGAGGAGGTAGTACAAATAACACGGAAGTACGTAATATTATTTTATAGTCTATTTAACTGCGATTCTTGAGCGCATAACTTTTGCCGAATAAAAAGCGCGAAGTGTATCGGATGACGGTTGGACATTCGACAGAGGAGGTACGGACGTCTGACGTAACGTCGTATCGCATTGCGATGACGGCGCGGCGGTGACCGCGCTCGGCTGGTGTCTCGGGTTCTGGAAATGGAGAAAGCATGACGTGTAGACGTTTTCACGCATCGAGGGACACATAGATTTCGGGAGAAATGAGCTCTATCGCCGATAGCCGACTGTCACTGCCCCGTTTCTAATGATTAACTACATTTTAATTGGGATATTTTAACGGGTGCATTACACAAGAAGGAGACCCAGCGGTGGGCACGCGGACAAAGATGTTTTTCTTGTCAAGTTTTGTTTGTTGGCGACGAGGAGATTGGAAGAGGAATTCCGGCCGGATGTACTGAAATGGTTTGGTTTCTTCAAATTATTTTCCACTCTTCCTCCATGCAAATGCTTGTACATTTATTCTATAGTCAACCTTCCTCAATTCTTCTCTCCATTAGTATAAATATGTGAACAGCTCGTAGGCTAACAACATTAATGTGAATTACAAAATAAAAACCTTTAATCTCGCACAAGTTTTGATTCTAACTTTGTTCATTTAGATCAGTGATTCTCAACTTTTTCAGTTAACTCCCCCTTTGATAGCTAATCAAATTTCCACATCTCCCCCCAGTATTTGTTGAGATATTTATAAACAAATTTTCTAAACTTTTGGTTTTGTTTTTCACATCTTTATTTTATTCAAAAATCAATGTGATCCTGCCAGCATAGTGATACCAAGTTCTTGAATATTGGACCACACCTCAAATCAATTTTTACTTCAAGTTAACAACACTGTTAAGTTTTTATTATAGTCGAAGTTGAAAACTCGGTGGTGTTGCACGTGGCCGCAATGGTATCTTTGGGGAGGGTAGAGTGATAATTGGGGAGGGGTGGGGCAGTTTGAGTCTTTCGAGTTTGAAAATAAACATGTGCATGCTTACGAGCGTCTTACATTTGGCTGGTCACATAATAGATGTATTATTTATTACAAATGTTCAGCAATATTCCCAATACCGCAAGAAAAAATTATCTTACGTACTTTTTAAAAGGGAATGAAATAAAAAAATGTCTTAAATCCTTAGATGATTTTTAGTTTTATTGTACTAATAATCGTTGCATGTCACCCTTCTACACACAGGTTGAGAACCATTTATTTAAATAGTATGCATACTATATTAAAAATAAAAAATAACCAAATGTTGCATAAAATTAAACTTGCCTATTTCTTGGTAGGCTAAACGTAAACCATATGAAAGGATAAACTGGATATTATATATAATATTTTAAATAAACGAAATGCTGTGGATATTATTAGTATAAATATATTTTTAAATTTTCTTCCTATTAAAGCTACGCTTAATTTTTTTTAAAAATGTTATTGCTACGAAACTAATTCACTGGAACCCTGAAATAATATTTTCATCTTAGTTTTACAACTCATTAGCTATCGAAGTTTCATCAATAAAGCCTTAAAACGTAAATAAATAATTGTAATGTCGTTTACACATAGTTAATATAATTACTGTTAATATAGCAAACATAATATAAATTTAACAATAAAATACATATATCCGCATCGTTAGGCACGTGATATAAAATTTAAAACTCCTCAGGTGTGGTTTGATGGTGATGAGGCGGTCAGGGTGTAAATTCAGGCTGGGTGAATTGAGAGCATTTTTCCATAATTGATTTCCCACTCTCCTTCTTCGAAAATGCGGATTGATTTCTTCTAAATTATACCTTCATCATCCTTAGCGCGTCAGTGTAAATATGCGGACAGTCCGGGTGGATGGTAAGAGCCGGAGGAAAAATGAAACTTCCTGGAACTTGTCGTAAAAGATTTTATTATCGCTCTACATCCTGGGATTTAAGTTATAGATTCTTCACTAAACTGCATCGCTTGATACCCTCCGGCTGGGTGACTTGCAATTAGAATGCATTCGTGTCATGACCTTGTCCTAGAACAAGCGCGTAGACATAACAGGTGTTTATCTCGAATAAAGGTTATCTGAAATAGTAATTATTTATACAAGATCAACATTAATCTTACCTTCATAATATATGAATGCTTGCTGGCTAGTGAAGTAGGCCTTTATATGTTATATAATCATGTTTTTTTTAAAAAATCAACCGTTTGTTTACTGTAAATCTTTTCCTTTCCTGTCGTGTGTCGATTAAGGTGACCTCCGAAGGTAATGTAGAGGTTAACCTTGCATTTGACTTGTTGGTAAAAATGCAATGTTCCACCCTACCATACAGCGTGTCCAGGTTTAGTAATCAACATCTAGAATATACTTTGTAGGAGCATACAATATAATTAAGTCATTGTTTCTGTTGTCTGAATGTGTAGTTCGTAAACCAAGTCTTAAAATTTGGTTTGGAGAGGGAAGGGGGCTGATGCCCCACCCTTTTATCTAGCTGCACCAATGGTATGTATGTGGTAATGAAACGACAGGGCAAGATATATTTCAAACAACATATTAATTTATATATGTTTTTAAAGTGCATTAATGTTCTCAATATTTCAAGAGCAATTAAATTAAATAAAGTACAGATATGGAACAACTGACATGTGTGTGTGGTCTTGTTGAACTAAAGTTATATATATATATATATATATATATATATATATATATATATATATATATATATATATATATATACATTACTACATTCCATAAAAACACCTGCGTTTCTAAGTTTAATTAAGTTTGTTTATTCTAACGTATCCTGACTTTATTCATAAACATCCTCCCCCATTCCTTTATGGTAGCTAGAGATTTTATTCTGATGCTAGAATTTAAAATACTCAGCTGTAAAACCACAAAGCAATATTTTAATGTAAATCTATAAAGTTCAAGTCAGCTATATATTAAACACATGTGATTTACACAAGAGTAATGTTATTGAAATGTTAACTTTGAATTGTTTGAGTTCCTAAATTCCCCATTAAGTTAAAACATCTTAAGAGATTTACTGTATTGTAAAATAGTAGAGCTCTACGCAAATGCTTATACTTTTGAATTAATCAAGAATCAGTCAGTAGTGTGATTATTTTTAAAAGTTAAACCAATTTATCATTTATATGCAAATTTTATTTTCAACTGCAAAAAGTGCGTGATGCAAACAAATAATTCTTCCTACTCAAAAGAAAGAAAGTGCTGTTTTCTATTTATTTTAGTGACACTATGACTTACCAGAGGTTATATTTTTAATATGGTTATTTCATTGAAACTGGATCAATCTTAAGAGTACAGCAAAGGGAGGCAAAGGGGGCTAGGAAAGAAGAATATTATAAAAAGAAAAACTCAACAAAAACTGATTTTATATTTTCATGTTGGTCTGATAAAATGTGCATTAGTTTGTTTTCCAACCTAAAGCCTATCCGCACCATTGGTCATGTGGTTTAAGTCGTCAATATCACCATATACTGTATTGAAAATAGTGGAAGGTAGATGTTTGAATCTCGTCTAATTGTACTTTTTTTTTTTTTGAAGAAATCTCTCAACGCTAACACGAGTGAAATTTCTATAAAACCACCCCTATTAATCCCACACATTGGATTAAGTCATTAATAACTATGGTGATAAACTTACCAATATAAAAAGTTTAAGCAAAAAAATTATCCATTATCCTTAACCACAAGGCATTAAAAATAATTACCTAATATACCTTCCAAGGGAAAAAAATCTCCTCAAGGCTTCCAGAAGATCAAGTAGCTATTTAATGCTATAAAGTAGAAACTAAAACTAACTTGTGTGGCGGAAAATTATATTTAACACTTTGTCCCTTTAATTAATTTGGGGTTAGTTTATGTGGGCACGCGGAAAGTTTGCGTCATCAAGTCAATTATATCCACGTAAAAAACAAGTTACATAACTTTTTGGTGTAGGTGTATACATTATCTTTGGAAAACTTCTTTTTTTTAGGATGCTCAAAGAATACCTACGGAAGATAAATAATCTCAATATTTTCTTGTCTTGTTACCGTAACCACATTACGATAAAATCTAATGCCAACTCCGGTCTATTTATCATCGAAGTGTGGTGAGGTTATCTCAATGCTCCAAGGTGTATTATCTTTACTTTTATTTGGTGTAGAGGTTTGTAAACAGCTTCGTGGTTTTCATGGGTGTGTTTTGGGGAAGAGGGGGGGTATATAGACAGGGGGGACCTAAGCAAATCATCTCAGTGGGAGTCTGAAATTTATCACCCGCAGATATAGCCACAAGGGTTGGTCTTGAGACCGGTTACCAATCAAGACGGGAGGAACCATCTTTTGTATCTGTTGAAAACTTTCTGTTTATGAAGCCATCACATCTCTCTTGGAATCACGATGTCATCCTGCGGTAAATGCCCCTCATTGTCCTCTTACTTCTCTACGTGACGTTGCTACAGTCCCATTTTTATAGGAAGGTCCTTTTAGAAAATACAAATATATTATATTGCGGACAAAATTAATAGCATTATAGTATTATTATTATTAGTGTTATTTTTAGCTATTAATGGTATCTTTTCGGGTAGTAATACGCGGTGCTAAATAAATAGATAGTATCTTTCGTCAACCTCTCAGTGCTCTTGGAGTGAGGTGCTCGCCTCCAGGGCTGTGGAGTGGGAGTCGGTAAAAATATATCCACCCCGACTCTGGCCTTAAAATAAAAACTTATAATAAATAACACTGTTTTATTCTTTTATTTATTACTTAGTATCAACATTTGTAATTTGGAAATGTATTCAAATATAAATTCATAATGCCTAAAAACTTCCCACTAAGTAATCTGTATTGGAGCATTTTACTTCAGTCAATTTTATATTATTACTAGTTAATATATTTTAGTCATTTATGAAAGAGTTGGAATCGAAGGCTTGGCGTATTGACTCCTTAGCCCTGCTTACCTCAGGATCCAATGTTTATTGGGTTCGAGCCCAGCCGAGTTCGAGGGATTTTACTTGAGCGGTAAAAATCCGTAGCACAATTTCCTTCGAAGGGGAAGTGAAGCCGTCGGTTCCATGTCGATTGTGGCATGTAAAATAACCTAGAAAGGTATGTGAAAATACCTTTCCCGGCAAAATTGGTAGGCCTGTTAGCTCTCGCCCATAGAAATTCTCGTGTGCTGATTTAATCAGTCGGTTCAGAAAGTGCACGTTAAATACCCAAAATAAATAAATAATATCTTTCAGTGACAGCTGCAGATAACATGTAAGCGATAAAGTAGATCTAATCACTTTCTAGCTTTCTAGCTCTTATTATAAAATTTGGTTTGTCTACCATCATTAGGGCTATAATAATACGTTATCCGTATAATATGTGTCTGTTGTGACTGCTCGCTCTAAAGTGACAGATAAAGCGGGTTGGAGTAGTGGTGTTTTTTAAATATTATATTTCCTAAGAACCTAAATCGCTTTCAAAATAGTTTTTACAGTCTGTTTTATTTGTAAACAGACAACTTAATAGATAGTAAGAGCACTTTGTCATAAGTAAACGAGGAGGAAACCTTTGCATTCCATTCGGAATTAGGGCAGGGGTAGAGCAAGCAGATTCAAAAAGCATACGGCACATTCTATATAATTATGACAGAATCCAAACAGAGTATTCATCTAAATAAGTGTTTATAATTTACTAGACTAAAGCTAGTGTCCACTTCCCCACAATCACCACCATTAATTGTTATTAAGTACGTCCGTTAGGTTGGTTGGAAGGAATAGCGAGTTAAAGCCACTATGTTTTTAATTAAAACCAGACCGCCACCGTGGTTCGGATTCCACGTTAAACTGTAGGTCCTTCATTTCATCTCACAATCACCCTACCATTACACATTAGCGTAAGTGCGTATAACCCGAACGGGTAGTAAGACGTGGTGATGATAATAATAATAATAATAATAATAATTTAATTAAACTAATATATATATATATGATGCTTATTAAATACTTTTTTTTCATTTTAATATATTGATTTGATTATTGGTTATAAATATAATGGTTAGGAATTTAATAAGACACTTTTTAAAAGGATTAAATTTTTTTCATAAAATTCCAGGATGCCCAAGACAAATATGTAGAAAAAAATAAACTAAACGCTTCCAACGCAGCAATATTTTATTTATTGTGTCCAAAAAGTAGACTTTGTTATAAAAACTGTAAAAATATAACTTTGAGCTTCTTTCCATCCTAAAATGTTTTGTTTTGTTTAACATTTCACTACTATAAATGGAGTAACGTAGTTCTAAATATACTGTATTTGTCCAAAATGTTTACATATTTAAACTCCAATTTGCGTTTTTAAATATTGACCATATTTTAATATTCATCTAGCAGTATAATAGTTTTAACTTATAGTTTTACTTCTATTAAAGTGGCTTGGAATAAAATATAGAATGTTTACTCTCACAAATACTTTATTTGACGTGTAATGAAGATATAATCATTTGTAAGCTATTTATATGCAAGAAACCACAATTCTTGATGGTGTAGTGTACTAATTTGCTATAAGCATCAGCGTAGTCTTCTTTTTTGGCAAGATAAAATATGTACGCCTTTAAGTTCACAATTGTTAACGTATTTAAATGTTGAAGTGGTCTATCTACCCTTTGACTTAATTATTTACGATCATATTTTGTTTCGTTACCCAACATTTATGTGCTAATTTGTACATACAACCTATTTTCCTGAATATTAATCGAAGCATTTCTCGAACCCACGTTGTAATTTACATTCTTTAACAAATTGTTTTATTAAAGGCAAACATTTAACGCCTCTTCCTCTGGGGTTCCAATTCCCACCCCTTAAGAACTCATCAGTTGGCCAATTAATCGGGCTATAATATGTTTAAAAAACACGTCTTTTTATCCGTTCGGGTTATACGCATATACACTAACTACGCTAATGTGTTAGAGATCAGGAAGGTATAATTTAAAGGAAGTGTACCCGCATTTGTGGGGAGGAAGAGTAAAAAAACAGGAGGAGAAAAAACCTTAACACACTCGACTGGGGTTCGAATCCCAATATCCCCGTGTTAGACAGTATAGACCATTGCAAGAGTAACGTTTTAGACCATGCGGCCTTAGAAGCAGGTTATTAGATATTAGATCCCGCTCGAACAAATATATCATTCTTGCAATCTTCACACGATAATTGTAAAATTAGTGTCACTTAAATATATTTATAGTTTCAAAATAATTATTTTAAAATTTGTAGTATTTTTAAAGTATCATCAAACAGTTTCACTGGTTTCAATTCTTCTGTTTTCTCAAGTAGAATACAGAAAATTACTCCAAGATCTGACGTCTAGTCCAAGCTGTATTACCCACCTAGGTTGGGGTGAGATGGTCTCCTAATGAAATTATTAACAAGCTTTGTATTGAATTTATATAAAAAAAATCAAATTATGGTTTTAGTACTTACTTAAACCGACGATTTTACTAGTCATGAAGAGAGCATTTCTTTAAAATACATCGACACTCATGTTTTGTTAATAGCCACGTTAGATTCAAGAGCAACATTTACGGTTTAATCTAATAGGTAAGGTTGAGGAATGTTGCTTAGAGGAAGTGATAGAACATTAACACGAAGAGGGGATGAAAAACAAAAGGGAAAATGTGTAAAACCAACCTCACTACATTCAACCGAGATTCGAAGATAAAACACCCCTAACCAGCATTGACTTTATATGTCTATAAAATTAATTCCAGTGGCTGGCCTGGATATAGAGTTAATGTCCATCGCAAGACTAACGTCCGTATTAAAGCACGTGTTCTTTTTTTGTGGGTTTTGGGTTTGTTGTAGTCGATTGTTTCGCATTTCGGTCTTCTTAAGCGGGCCTTAGACGATCAATAATATTGACAATACTGCCGTCAATCCTCGTGCTAACCAGTCTCAAACTTGCCCTACTTACACGATCAATATTATTATTATTATTATTATTATTATTATTATTAGCACCGCGTCTTACTACCCGTTCGGGTTATACGCACTTACGCTAATGTGTAATGGTAAGGTGATTGTGAGATGAAATGAAGGACCTACAGTTTAACGTGGAATCCGAACCACGGTGGTGGCCTGGCATTCCCCACATTCACAAGATGTATTGTCAGAGGTGAAGGAAGGGTTTGGAAATCAGATAAATCTGTGCCGGGACCGAGGATCGAACCCCGGCCGCCAGCACAGAAGTCTGACACCTTACCCCTAGACCACCAGGTCACCATCAATAATATTGACAATACAGCCGTCAATCCTCATGCCAACCAGTCTCAAACTTGCCCTACTTACACGATCAATATTATTGACAATATGAAAATGTATTGTCAATAATATTGATCGTGTAAGTCCCGCTTTAAGGTGGAAAGGCACGAGACGTGAGAAATTGACAGTGTTTCTGCAGTTATTATGACAAAATATTTTTCAGCCAAAATAAATAAAATATTGCTCCAGTTCAAACATAGAGTTTAATTTTCTTCACGAGGTAAAATCAACAGTTGTTATTATTATTAGCACCGCGTCTTACTACCCATTCGGGTTATACGCACTTACGCTAATGTATAATGGTAGGGTGATTGTGAGATGAAATGAAGGACCTACAGTTTAACGTGGAATCCGAACCACGGTGGAGGCCTGGCATTCCCCACATTCACAAGATGTAACAGTTGTTGAATATCCATCATGAGCACAACGACATTACCTAAAAAAACCTTTTAAGTTAAGAGAAAAAGTTTTAACTAAATTCCAAGGCCCTCTTGACAGATATTCAAGACATTTTGAGGTAACCATGTGAAGAAAATTAAATTATATGTTTATACTGGAGCAATATTTTATTTATTTTGGCAAAAAAAGTTTTGCTATATAAACCGCAAAAACACTGGCCTTTTGTCACGTCCCTTTCCACCCCACTTTAAGGAACGTAAGCTACGCACGTATTGACTGAAAACGTTTTGGAACTTAGTACACTTTTAATTTCAATCTCTCGGAAAAGGTTTCATTCACACGACTTGAGGTTAGCGAACGAACCGTAGCCGTAACGCCAAGCAAGATACGTCTAAATAAAATGTTTCTAGTTAAGAATTAATTTGTTTCTCGTTTAGTGGACGCAAATAACCCGTGAGCTTAACATACTGCTTTTCTTCCAAAGATAGGAAAGCTTATTTTTACGGCTATAAAAGTTATATTTCACAATTTTAAGGATGGATTTAAAAAATGAATCTTTTGTCCTATTTGTTTCCTTACCTAGGTGGAACATAGTGATGGGCTATTATTGTCTCATCTTAAAGCTCAAGTGGGACCAGTTTTGGTGGTGATACAATAACAGAAAGAAAAAAGTTCCTTAAAAGAAGAGTGTTTTTTAATGTATTAAGGTTTTTTACTGAAAAAGCTTCAGTTTCCCAAAATTTTAATATAGAACTTACCACAGGAAAGCTATGTCTATCTAGAGACAATACAAAAGCCTATTTGTTCAAATATCACTAATTCAATACAAATAGCTATGTTTCGAAAATGACGTTATAATATAGCATTAGAATGGATCTGAATGAGATAGGGTGTAATGAGGTGGACCGGTTAGAACTAGCACAAGGTAGGGATAGGTGGCGTAGTTTTGTAAGTGCGACGATTAACTTCTGAGTTCCTATTACCATAAAGTAAGTATTATCAAACTCTTTATAGTTATATTTTCTGCATAAAATACTATAATCACTAAAAAATATTTTATTTTAATATGGCCAAGATCTATTCTAAATTTAATTGTAAGATTTTTCATATTCTAAACTGTTAATCAATAGGACTGTGACCATAGAAAACTTTAACTTTATATAATTTTACATCTTTTAAGTACCTTTCTCTAATAATCATTGTAAATATAAATTCGTTCTTAAATCGCGAATGTCTTAGGCGTACTCGTTATTCCCAAAACTATAACATGATGGTATCACAGCCAGAATATTATAGGTACACTCCTTACAAATAATTCACAGTTTTTTTTAAATAATCTGACATCTTACAATTATGAAATATTTAAGCATCATGGTAGGTTAAGTCCAAGTGGGCCACTTAAGAAGCTCATTAAGTGGATCCAATTTATTGATGGGCGATTATTACTCATTAGTCAGAACATACCTCCAGGTTATACTGTTATGACAAGAAAAGGGTTGACGAAGAATTGAGACATGATAGCTTGCTAGAAGGCTACTATGATATTTATTAACCAATTAGAGGATCCCAATTTAGTTTGAACAAGGAAGGGAGAACGGAATATTTTATAAGTTGTAATAAAGGAAGTTGTGCAATATAGACATGAATAGTAATACATGACATTGGCGATGACTACGGTTGTAAAAGGTTTGGGGGAACTGCCTTGCTTTATGGATCACAGCTTCCATACAAGGTACAATGATTTACTTGGGTCGTTGGTTACGTCCACGCCGAGTGCGTAGGGTCTTGTACAGCACCGAAATTAGGCCATTTTGATCTTGGGAAGTAATCAAATAAGGGAAAATTACTCGTGTTAACAATATGAATCGGCAATTACTTTAATTAGGTTTTTAATCGCTAACACCCCAATGAAACACGCACACACATATATACACATCTGGGATATATAATATAATATATACATATTTAGGGTATATATACCAAATATGTATTTAAACTTTAAGAATACTTATACATTTTAAATTATTTTAATAATATGATTACATTTAATCAATATGATTTTTTTCTTGTTTATTTATAATAATACATAGTATTTTTATAACTATCAAAGGAAGATTACGTTTATTCAAGTTAATTTTGTTGGCCATTATTTGTGCTGTGTTATTTTTCTCTATACATATTGAAAAATAGCACCCGGATACGGGAACCGATTCCGAGAATTTTGACTTCTTTTGTTATTAGTAGGCCTATGTTTAACACACATGCTGTTAACTTATTAATTTAAGGGGTAGGTAAGAAAAGGATACTAATAGAAAATATACTCACATTAGTTTAAAATGGGGCTGGGAAAACAAAACTGACACGTCACATGAGGAAAACCACCCTGTCGAGATTCAAACCCAGCCTAACCCCCGCCCCCCCTTTCTCGTGTCAACGATAACCAGGATATATCCACCACTGTGGATATTGCCACTCATGATACTTTGGTTTATCTATATAAATGGGGCCGTGTGAGGGAGGGGGGTATTCGTTCGATTACCATAGTTTTAAAAAGGTCTGGTGTGCAAGAATAATTTTATTTGCTCGTATGAAATATAAGTTTGTTACAAATGTATTGTTTCTAAAAGTATTGTTATACATTTTATGGATGTGCGCCACGTATTACTACTACCTGTTAGGGCTATTCGAATTTCTATACCTAATAAGGTAGTGGAGATAGGATTAAGGGAAGTGCCTCCGCATATGCGGGAAAGGGAGCATGTAAAATATTTTAGTAAAAAACCACCCTCAACACACCTGAATGAGATTCAAACCCCAATTTCCCCGTCAACGACAATACATTATATTTCGTGATGAAGCTTCAGCTCGGTGGACCTCGTTAAAATTTTCGTAAAAGTCATTATCTTAGATTACTGAGCTACAAGTGGACCATAGGCGTAACTAGAGATTAAGTATGGGAGAGGGGGGGGGGGGGGTCAGTACCGGGTGTCTGGGGGATCTGCAGTTGGAAGTAAAAACGTATTTGATAAGTACAAAAGTTAATCTATATCCTCCCGAACTGTCACTGTCGTCTGTAATTGTCATAATAAGTTGACGACTGACGATCCAATTTACCTTGTCGTGGTGATGGCTGGTGGCGGGGTGCAAACTGTTGGCACAAACCTCCCGCAGCAAGGAAGAAATGATTGGACAAATCAGCCTACGCTTTGAAAATATCTGGTGGTCACTACGTATTTTTGAAAGACTTTATATCGATTTTGTAAATGAAGGTTGGTTTATTTTTATCGCAAATAATTACCAAAATGTATGCGTATTTCCTTAAATACACAAGGGCTGCATAAAATCTGACTAAGGTCAGCATGCGGCCCACGGGCCGTATTGTGGGATTCAATGCTTTGGATTAATGCGACCAACGATGTGGGTGATAGATTATTTCAATGAAGATGATTAATTCTAACTGATAATATATTTAATATAAACAGCACGATCACTCTTTTGGTCACAACTTAACACAGGTATGCATTTGCAAGTCGTATTCCCATGATATCTGGCGAGACGAATTAATGGCCGCAATAAATATTTATTTTTCGTGAGTATGACATCAGCACAGATAGTTAATTGACCCGGTCCTGGATCGCCTTGATCTTGGCGCGGACTTAGGGAAGGAACAAGTTCCAGTCTAGATACCGAACTTGACACTGACGACGACGAAGAACATGCGTGGCGCTTGCATGTGTGCATACAAACACTTTTGGACCGGCGAGTGGTCCTGAACAACTGGTTTCGGTGGCCTCAGGAAATAAATGACTGAAGCGACAAAATTCAATTTATGGAAAATAATAGTTGGGGAAGGTGGTGGGCTATTACCAATCTTTGATTAAATTCGGTGGTTCTCATTCTTTCTGCCAAGGTGGCACCCTTTTATCAGTTTTATGTCTATCTCCCATATATTTCACCGGCTCCCTGGCATGAAAATTCCGTAAGCTTAGGTGATAAAAGTTTTTAAAAAATCATCATAGAAGACGTTCTTTAAATAATACTATTTAGTGATTAAATATTCACCATATAAATACTGAATTGGTAATAATTAAAACAAGAATATTTTTAGTACGATATTTATCAACTTAAACTCCCTCAGATTTTCGAGGCACTCCTAGGAGACCGTCGGGACACATTAGGGTGCCAATACGTAAAATTAACGACACATAATAATTATTTGAAATTAATATTGTTATATTGGTTTTTTACTCAGTATCTTAATATACGCCCATTCTATAAGCATTTAGTCTCACTAATCAGATAGGAACTAAGAAGGTGAAATTTAGAGGACACTTAACCGAATTTCATCGAGAGAGGAAGGTAAACCAGATGGGTGGATTACACCTCCAATTCATCTAACTGCATTTTAAATCCTGACCTCCTAATCACCAGCAGACACATAATATGAGCTTGACATTTTGTTCACGTGTCCATCTATTTGGGCATCTATGAATTAAAGACAATAAAAATAAAACAAGACATGTAACTTTAAATAGAATATGTATAATCGAGTTCTTTAAACAATTATTTGATCTCCATAGTAGCATACAGTTTCAAAAAATGGGAAAGCTTATTTCCATTTTGTTAAATATTATATATATTATATTGACGGGTGGTGCTAGTTTTTATAATTAATATTAAGAGTTGTTGATGAAATTAAATGTTAAAAGAAAGGTTAACTGCTGACACTCGCTCGATACGAATTATGATCTATATAGGACCATAGCCAAACATTTGCACTGAGGCGTGGTTTTTCACAATATGGTTCTCTATCCTCCAAGAAAATTACAACACAATTCTTTGGAATTCACCCATTAAAGATTGCGGCTAAAAAATAACAATAAATTTAAGGCATTCTGAAACTTCCTCATCCTATAGGGTAAAGGAGCATAGTGTCTATTTTTGATATTTTACCAAACTTAGTCTAAAAATGCACTGAAAACCTGTTGTTTATAATTGTTTGGACCACTCAGTCCTTGATCTACAATGGATAATCTCGTAGAACCGTTTATACAGGATAGAGATTTTAGGGATGGTAGGGGCAAAGAAAGGACGAAATAAATAGTTTTGATTGTAATTAGTAAAACTATTTCTGAAAAAAACCCACACACATACTGTATTATTTTTGTTAATATTTTAATCTTTAAACATAAAAAAACATAAAAAGAAATAAGTGATAGGCTTTTTATATTTCAATTTTACATTAATAAAGAGCACACAAACAGAAAACAAACTGTCCAATAAAATAGAAATATCGGTATGTTTCGCCCGCCAACTTATTCCAATTAGATAAACCAAAGTTCTTGGTTGTTATTCGTGAAGTGACACTGGACTTACTAAAGTGAAAGAAATTTTTTTTACAGACCTATTAAGTATTCTTTCAAAATTAATTTATGTAAAAAAATCATTCATAACTGATATTAATCGCACTGATATCGTCTAGTTTCTTTTATACAAAAATGGATAAATAAATTAAATGGTTCGCCCACTGTTCAGTCTTCAATTATTTTTGTCTAACAAAAGAAAACGTAGGATTTGGGCATCGTTTATAAATACTACTTTCGGAAGCAGATGTTACACTTTATTGAGTCCACCAGTTAATCCTATGAGAAGCACCACTTTCTAGATGGGGATTCGGCGAAGGTGAGATCTAATCTTACCACCCATGGCTTACGGCCGTTAGTTTTTATTTTTGCATCTGAGACTTCGTGCTCGCAAGACGTATATACCCTATCCGTGTCTTGGAGAAACTTTTAGACCAGGCGTATCAACGCGTTTGAAATTGAAAATACTGACGGGACTCGATTTCTAAATATCAATACGTTCCCCATCTTAAGTGATAAATACTCAATTTAAAAATACTTATCACAAAAATAAAATTTAAATTATATAACTTTGAAAGTTAGCCTTATTCTTTTACCATAAATTTAAAACCTTTTATTTGCAACAAAGTTGTGTGTTAGGCCTTAAATATCGTGTTTAAATCACTTTAATAATTAATTAATTAATTAATTACAATTGCGTGTCTGTAATCCGTGATTTCTATGGTGTTATATTCCTTTCCATGATATAAAATAACGGTTCACATATTTATGGGATGCCAAACATTGCACATATTTGGGGCGCAAATTTAGTAATTGTTGGTAATAGATCTGTATCGGGGGAATTAATTTTAAGCCTACATTGCTTGATAAATTTCCACCAATAATGCTCAATTCCCAAATATCATAATCCAAAGTGGTGTATTTTTACAACTTTTATGAAAAAGAAGAATCAGCTCGCTTTGTTTAATGGTTCATTAAACGATCCTAACCAATCCCGTGGCATAGTGGTCAATGCACCTGGCTACGAGCCAAGGGGTCCCGGGTTCGATTTCCAGATTGTACCCTGGGTATTTTACCCAAAGGGGGAATTTCCCCCTTGACCAGGGTTTGGTTAGCTAGGCTTAAGTTAGGTTTAAGTGTTTCAACTGGTTCCACAACCCCATATACACACTATCATCATCATTATTTAATCTCAGTGGGACATGGAAAGAGTCTCCAAGGAAAGGATGTAAGATAAGTACATTCGGGTGTCCTCTGGGCAACGGTGTATTAGTATTGGCTAATTTCCCACAAACTGGGCTACGAGACACGCAAATATATAATAAAAGGTCTTCGGGCTGGCTATGGCTCTTGGCCACAAGTTTGAGATTCATGCTTTAGAGAATATGGAAACATATTATGGATTAGCCAATACTGACAAAATTTTGATATACTTTATTTAGCTTCCAACTATTTAAATATACCCATCTTTAAAAAGTACGAGCAGCAAAACACATGCCATAGAAGTAACTCCAGTAGCTTTATGAGCTGCATAGAAGAGGTTATTCAACCACCGTATTGAACACACCATATTTATATATACATAAGTATATATAAATTGATAATTCAGAGTAAATGTAAATGAACCCATAATTTTATATAGGGCTATAAATATTTAATAAAATAAATATTAGTTTTAATTAATAAAAAATTATTTCCATTTTGTCTTCATTCAGAATTGAAGTCAAGAGTTGAGAAATATTTTTTCTAAACAAATCTCCCTCCCTATTGTCATCTCTAAATTAGATATAATACCTCATTGGTTTGCTCGCCAAGCAAGATTTATTTGATTTTTTTTAAAGTTCACATTATTAAACAGGTTTATTAAGTCTAAATATATCAAATCACTGATAAGACGAATAAAAAATTAGTGATTAGGGGTAATAAAGTAGACTTTGGGACAATATTGGCTGATATGGACTTTTCGGAAATGTTTAATGAACTTGCTAGTCTGTATACCACTTAATTTTCTAAAGTTTTTAGGTTCAGATTGTATAGACAAAAAGCTAAGGTAACTGTAATGCAGGGATATTATGATTTCTAATTATGTGTAACTTTACACATGTATTAGTAAGTTTCCTCTAACAGCATTACATTCGTGTATTTGTACTGACGCTCACTTTTTCCATATTTTAATGTAATAAATGTTTTGAAAAAGCTGCTCCAGCCAAAACATTTTTTTAAACTAATTTTAGTACAGCTATGACTTCAAGGAGTAGGCTAGTGTTTTTCTTTCCGAGTCTCATTGTAAACCTGTCATTATTTGTAACCTAAAATATTTGTTCACACGAGTTTCTTAGTACTCTAAATATTACTATTGCAGGGGATTTGATATAATTTACTCTTCTCTTAGTAATACGACGAGGCAAAACAATTAACATAATCGTTTTGTCCACACCTGTTCTATCAATTTTCGTCGAGTAAGTTAGTTACATTCTATTTAAGTTGAGAGATCGCTTCAAAGTAGAAGATTACATCTTGAGTGCGCCTCCGTTGCCGGCGTCATTTTGCGTAAGGTATCACATTACAATATGAGAATAATCTCTTCCATCATGTAAGTATATAATAACATGACAAATAGTTGTTCAAATTGTCTTCTAATCAGATTAAAACGTCACCTGGTTATTAACAAAAGCTAAGGACTTTAGAGGCTAGGAGAGAACCCACAAAACATTTAAAAAACTAAGCTTCTAACGAGTAATTATAACAAAACCTCTCTCCAAATTAACATTTTAATTGGTTATATTCATTTAAGTCTTATTTTGTATCATTTAAAAGTTCAAAACTTGTTTTTAGGCACACACTGTGGTCTAAGGCAATTAACTGAAGTGATGTTGATGAGAGCTCGAGGCTTGAATCCCGACACGATGCAATGAGGTGTTTTAAATCCCAGCACGGTGCAATGAGTAATGTAGGGTAATTTAAATCCCTACACGGTACAATGAGGGTGTTTTAAATCCCAGTACAATATTTAAACCTATAATAAAACAATAAGAAAAAATGAACATAATAATCCTATTGATAAAAATTTGACTAAGTTGAAATACTGCATTATATATAAAATAGTATATCCATATTGAAATAGATTCAACAATGTAACTATAACTTTTCTTTATAAATATGTTTGGAAATATTACTAAAAATTATGTTGTTTAAGTTTGATATAAAATAATTTTTTAAAACCTAGTGAAAGTGAATATTTTTCTCTGAATTTAATATATCATATTTGCTCCTAAAAGCTGATATATATATATATATATATATATATATATATATATATATATATATATATATATATATATAATAACCATTAACCTTTTATTACGTTTTAAAACTGATTTCCAATATCATATTAAGCTTATTTTAATAGCGAAAGATTAATTGATAGACTCACTTAACTTGCTATTCTTGCTCTTATAATATAATACTATTCTACTCTGCTATGTAATAACTGTCGCGTTGATATAACTTGAATACAATGTATTAAGTGAACTAATAACCACTTGTTTTTACTGTCCGACGTCACTGCACCATTTTCTCTTTTTACTTAAGACACTCTGAGTGCTATCACTTAGACACGAGGGCGTTGTATTATTATGGCCTGACAGGCTGAACTAACTACATCAAGGAAGGACATCATTATTTGTTTGGATCGTGGTAAAAATCTTTAGTCAAATAATATATTTGTCGACTATAAATAGAAACAAAGTTAGTAAGTGAGTATATATATTTTTAAATTGATTTGTTGCTTTCCCATGAGGAGTTTCAATTATGTTTTGACATCTCGATATACAAGCTACAATGAGTCTATTTGTCTGTCATGAGCATTGTGCGATATCTACTGCACGCAGAGAGGGCAGAAAATTTAAAATTAGTAGCCCCTGTGCACAAGTATGTGGATCTTTTGCCAGAGTTTTAAAATATTTACTAGATTTTTTTTTAAATTAATCAAAAACTTGGCCAGAAGAAATAGAATTTAAAAAAATCTGTCTGTTTAAAGAAGTAGCAAATAAAAGCGCCACCTGGGGTAAACCACGCAATGCGTTGCGTGGCTTAGCCGGCAAAATCGGTTACTCCTGTAAGTATGAAAATAATATGTAATAAACAAATTACCAGTTAAGGACCGGGATGTATCCACAGTATCGTGGAGAGGGGACGGGAAAACGACAGCAATAAAACCTCAACCCCCTCGTTACATGAAATCCAGTTTAATGCGAGAATAACGCTTCAGAGCGTGTTATGATGAATGCAGGTAGTCATTTAAATAAATGAAAGGAATTTATCTCCAGGCTCTTTTGTCAGGGCCAGGCGTGGTGAACACTCCCCTAACACAGCTGGGGCTATCGCTATCACTGTCCTTTCTAATACATAATTCCGCTTATCGTCTTTATATCTGGAACAAACTCATCTTACTTTCTACATATCTCCCCTCCCTCTATTCACTGTCTCGTTCTCTCGCTTCAATTTGTCATTTAATTTCTAAGGCCTCGAGTGACGTCCACCGTTGAGTGTATATATAGTATATATACATTCAACGCGTCCACTAAAAAGAAAGCTTATTTTATTATTCAACTGCCAATATGTGTAACAGGCTGGGTTTTTTAAATTGTGCTCCAGAAAATGTTTAGTGATGGGCGACACCTGTTATCGAAAAGTTTTGCTAACTCATATTTTTAAATCTAAATTTGTTGGACAGATATATTTTAATTTAAAATTAGGTGGTGAACACAATATAGCTTATTTAGTACGTCTCAATGGCTAAGTGGTTATAGAGGCTGAATAACAAACTAGATGGCCCTGGTTTGATACCGGGAGATGTTAATGAAGATACAATTTGAATACGGTTTCGTTCTTCTATTTAATTAGTAAATAGCTCTAAGTGTTTACGGTCCAATTTTCAAAGGGATAACTTTATCTTAGAGCTAGAAAAGATACTAGATCTACTTTCGCTTATTAATACGTCAAATAATGTGATCTTTAACTTTCACTTTTGATAGCTGTTGTTATCATAACCTATAAAATAACACTAGTAATATAGTAAATTATTATAAATGTTTGCCGCAAAAATATGTTTGTATTTTATAAAATATTTATTTCTATCAACATTCTACAGTAGTACTTTTCTTATATTCATAGAGTTAGTTAGCTTGTAAGTTGAATGTGGATATAATCAATCTTTCTAGAAAGTGCGCTCTAAATAACTCAATTAAATATTACTTCTGTAGATAATGCAAACTTCATTGTGTGTATTTATTTTTAATTGTATCCTCTAGTGTTTGTAATGTTCTATCAAAAACTTGAAATATTTCATGTTGTATTGGAAAGGATATAAAAAGGTGAATTTTAATCAACTTCATCAACATTGACCAAGACCTGCATCCATGAGCACATGGGATTAGACGTATGATCTGTTTTGAAAGTGATAGGAAGGTTGGGGTTCAAATATCAACAAAGTGCAATGACAATATTTTTTCTTAAATGTTTCCCACTTTCCCCCAAAAAGGTTAGAACACATTTCCTCTAAACTACACTCTCATCCCTACCTTAATTAGTGTTAATATGTGAATATCTTGGAGAAGTGATAAGATATGGTGCACAAAAAAAGTATCTAAGTTAAATAACTGTTTTTTATGGGTGCTCTGTGTCTCAATACCCGTCCAGGCTATCAGCATGTTTTACTCAATTAGGGATAGGGATGAGGAAGGTAGAGTTTCTAGAAAATGTACTATAATTCGTAGAGTGGAAGAGTGCGAAGTCAATTAAGAGAAGCTATTGTCTCGTTTTTGTTGTAAGAACAGTTTAGAAAATTTAAACAGATTTCTTTGCAGTCAACATTGATAATATTTCACTCTATTATTGGTGTTATTTTATATACATTTACAATATCTATCAATATTGACATCTAACATGACTGGTTGTATGGATATATTAAAATTGTTTTAGTAACTTTAGTAACTACCAGATACTGGTCTTCCTTCCAAAATCAAGGTATACCTCAGTACATAAGTTATGAATTTTTCCTCTGTCTTTCCCCGGTACCGGCAAACACAAGGTAAGACGACATTGGCACTTTTTGACCACGGGTTTGGGTTCAGATAATTTAAAATCGCCTGCTTTGACAATACATGTTACATTTTTTCTCTTAATACACTAATTTTTTTAAAATTCTAATTACCATGTTATGTCCCGTAAATTCTAATGAATAATTGCTTAGTGGTTATCTGTTTTAAATAAATTATGCAAATAAATATTTATCAAATTTTATAAAAAAACTTTTTATTCTTCCCAAATGATGATACTTTTTTTTATTCACGCATAAAAAAAGTAAAACCACTTTCGTTTGTTAGTTTCTTGACCGCAATGCAAGGTCCCTGTGAAATGATTCCTTTTTTTTTTTTCTTGACGCAATTTCCCTCCTCACCCTTCCCCCCCCCTTTTTTTTTACACTCAAACATTCCAGCAAACTTTTGTATTGTTTTCTTAATACCTTTTGTAGTAATGAGCAGAACCAGTGGGGTAATTCTGTCATACTTGAAATAGTTACGAGCAAGGCCACTGCCCGACTATTCGATGAAGGATTTTATAACATCTGCTTTAATTGTATATGTGGTAGTGAAATACTCTGGTCGGGAAATTCATAATAATACGTTTAACTTGATATTTCATCGAATTAGTGAAATAATTAAGTTCAGTTGAATGTTTTATTAATAATATTTTTGTGTGGGTATGCACAATTTCAAATGTTAAAACTTATACAAATTAATAATATTTAGCACCGCGTCTTACTACCCGTTCGGGTTATACGCTTTAAGTACTAATTACGCTAATGGATTAGGAATTGGGAAGTTTTAATTAGAGGAAGTGAACCCGCATTGGCGTGGAGGGAGAGTGGAAAACCATTTAGGAAAAACCACCCCCAGTTCACCCGACCGAGATTCGAACCTCGATCTCCCCGTCCTCAGCAGTCGAGCTAAACACGACAAGCGCGTTAGCCAACTACGCCACCGAGACGGGTCTTATACAAATTAATAGCATAACAAAATCTTACTTATTTTTCCTTAGAAAAATTTCATGAATTAGTAATCAGTTAATTACCCTAAACAAATTTTTATTTATTGTAAACAAATATGAAATAAAATTTATAATGTAAAACACTCCCCAAGTATACACTTTGAACAAAAATCGTAAGGTTCAGTATCGGAAAAACTTTAACTAAATTTAAATAAGTAATTCATTAGTTAATTATTCTAATATGAATTTATTTTATAAAACTAAGCATACATCCTTTATACATTCTTAAATTATAATTTACCACGCGATATGCCTAAGTAAAATGCGTATGTCATGAACGGATATATGTGTTGGAAAAACAAAACAAAATCTAACGAGTTGAATAATGTTCACGTAGCAGAACAATAAACTTAAATGGGTGACATAAAGAGTACAGGAAACTACTGATCAAAAAATGATAGACGAGCAATTAAAAAGCGCTTAAATAGTATCGCATTAGCATCGTCTGCCGCTAATCTGTTTTATGACATAAATGTTAAGCACAACACGAAATTTTCACTACAAGAAGCAATTAATATTATTCAAAATGTTAATGCGAGCCTATATGACCTGGAGGGACACTTTTGACTGACAGTAAACTTCATGAGATTAGTTACAACTGGTCCCAGGTATGTATTGTACATAAAAAGTGGCCAGAAATTTATATTGTACTCGGCGGCAAGGACAAATATGCTTTCGATAAACTTTTCAAGTTTTGAAAAAGCATTCACAAAAGTACAAAATCTCAATTTTATTTTGTACTTCTAAATAAAGCTCCTTATCTACATAGCACTTACAAACTGACTTGATCTAGGACCAGCACACTAGATACATTATCTCAACATTCAACAAATTAATATTACTGCAGTAATATTGGGAGTATCATTGAAAACATTATGTCAGTCTACCCTTGTGGAAAGGGGGGGGGGGAAGGATATTAGGTAATTAGATAAATAACTACTTCAGTATTCATTTTAAAATAGGATTTTAAGCTATATTATCTAAACAAAAATAGCATTGCACCCGGATGAGATTGATCACTCACATTCCTGAGACAGTGTTTGTAAATTCAAGTAAACTTAATACTAGTGCCTTAAGATATTTAATGTCTCATTATATCAAAACACGACTTGCAAACTAAACTAATTCTCGGACAACACCTCTAACCAGACAGATCCAGCTCCAGCAATTTTATTTATTTCATAGTTTATTAGTTTTTATCACAATAGTTATCAACTTAATCTAAGGGTTAGAGATGACGAAGGTATTTTAAAGGAGGTGAACTCGTATGTCATGAAAAGGGTATGGAAAAAGAGAGTGGTAGATCACAAAATGATCTCAATCACACTAAAATGAGATTCGAACCTCGAAATAACTGGCAACTTGTGAGTTTAGTCCACGAGCACAACCGGTTTGAGTGCCAGGAACTAAAGAGCCCGTCTCATCCCACGAATAGCGCTTAATTTAAATTACGTAGGTGATAAAACATGAGCCAGGTGTTGTATCGCTGTTTGGTTTTCTGTAGGCTACTCTAAAATAAAATGTTCTATATGAGACCAGTGGCTCTACTTTACCGTATTTCAAAACATACAACAAAATTGGGTATTTAAAACAACACTTAATCCAAATTTCACTGTTGTAAAATGAATAATACAAAAAACCACGCTTCTTTTCGATCTTCGGCTACCCGTTTCATTAGCCCAACGCTCTAAGGCATCACTCTCATGTTAGACTGGCCCACCAATGACGGGGTTATCAGGATTCGAAACCCGGTTATGTCTACTGAGGTTGGTTTTTCCTAAATAGTTTCCCACTCTCATTCCACGCAAAAGTGGGTATACTTCCTCTAAAATGATTCCTCCTTGGTCCCTACCCCATTAAAATAATTATAATTTATGCTTGTGAACAGAACAGTCAGTAAGACGCACTGAAATAAAGATTTATAGTTTGGGCGTAGTCATATGTATAATTTGCCGGTTAATCGGTATCTATATGGGCTCTTAATACTTGGTTAAAAAAGACTGTCATGTATCCATGTATTACACTATTTCAGACCCTGTCTGCCCTTGAGTCATGGTTCACCTTAAGCTTGCGGTCTAAACTTAAAACGCCGCGCTACTGGGCCGGAAAGATGTTATCTCGTACCCTAGACTTTGTAACTCCTTACAAAGTGTGACGTAAGGTGACCCGCGATCGCTCTCTGACAACAACAACAACAACAACAACAACAACAAACATTTCCAGCAGTTGTAAAAGTATATTATTCACATGGGAATCTTGATTCCTTGGAGCGAGATCTTTGTCTCGGGGAAGTAAAGGAGGAACGAACATACATACAACGTTTCTTTGTGTGTGGAAATTCTTTCAATGGCCAAACGAAATGAATTGTTAAGAAATTGAAGCTTGCCTCACATACCAATGAGGTTTTGTTTAGCGCTGTAATTACACGACTGCCTCTAGAAACACACACCACACACACGCACACACACCAACTCATTATTATTATTATTATATCTAGTTATTAAAAGCTTCAGTAAGAGAAGAAGGAAGCTATCCATAGAACCTTGAGATTTATATATAGTCTAATAATCTGAGAATTTATATAATCAAGCTACTTATTATTTATCTGCAAATTTAACACTAGTCCTATTAACAATTTAAAATAAAGTAAAGGGATTAGGAAGCTGATTTGGAGGAAATGAAGTCGCAGGAGCGTGAAAAAAGTATCAGAAAACCTCTGTAAAAATCAAATGATTAAAACCACCTCTTGTTCATTGGGATGGTATTTTAACCCTGATATCCCCGTTTGCGAGGTCAAAACACAAGACTATACTAAAACCTTTGACACTTTGAATAAATTCTTACTAAAGTTAATTAAAGTTACACCTATTGATAATCAAGAAGATTATATTTAAGGAAATGTCACTACGGTTGATTGGGAGGGTGATATAAAATAGTATTGGGTAAAAAAAAAAAACTAACTCAACCGGTGCATTTGGCTGGGATCAAAATACAGCAAAGCAGAGACATGTGTGCTAGCTACCCACCAAACCCATTTCTCACTCTCCATATTTTGGTATTCCTTTCACTGAAGGTCAAGTGGATATTAAAATGTACTCCAGTAGAGCATTGTTAAGGTGGGAATGTAAGAAAAGCAGTTTTTATATCAAACCTTTATTTTAGGTCAACATAAATCAAATGTTGCTTCAGTAAAAACGGAGTTTAGCTTTCTTCACATGATGATTTCAACAATGGTTGAATATTTGCCATGGGCATAGTGGAATTATATGAAAAAAATTTAAGTAAAGGGAAACAGTTTTTATGAAATTCCAAGACACCCTTGATAGATATTCAAGAACCGTTGATATAATCACGTGTAGAAAATTATTTAAATTATCTTTGTATAGAAGCAATATTTGATTTAATTTAAAAAAAAGTTTTGCTATAAAAACTTCAAAAACACTGGTCTTTTCTTAGGTTTCCTAATTCCCCACCTTAAGCAACTACGTCACATGAGGACTTACAAATGAAGGGACTTACTTAGAATGTGAGTGTCTACAGTTCAACATTTCTCGAGATGTGAATGTTAAGGTTCACATTATCTCGAGATGTGATATCTTAAGGTTCAACATTATCTCGAGGATTAAGTGACGTCACGCTCTCCAACCTGTTATAGCCGTCATGGTTAGATGAACTGTTCGAACACTTGGAACCGAGTTCCTTGATCTTAAATTTTGGCACTATTTCGAAAACCTACACTACTCAATCTTTTACGTTTGACTGGATATTTAAGTTGTTAATAGCTGGTTTTCGAACGAAAAGTAATAATAAAGAAATACGGATGTTGGTTGTGCTCAATATTTCCCAAATTGTGTTAAGCCTAGGTGAAGAATTTCAGGGAGTCCACGACATACCACTAAGTTTTATTAATTATAGAGAAATATGTTTTATGTCAGTAAATTTGCTAAATAGATTAAAGTAGATGTTGGTGGGGTGCCATGACCTTTTATAAATTTTAATTTTATAAAACATATTTTGTATATAAAACGTTAATTATACCAAAAATTATGATAAATAAGTGACCTTTGAGCAATGGAAGCATTCAATTAATTTAATTTACTGCCATTTATAAACCTAAAATTAATAAAGAAAAAACATCTTAAAACAATAGCCAACCATTCTCTATCCTCTACCTAGAAGCCATGCTTCGAGTAATTGAAAGGCATGACATTCCAGGGTGGCCACGCACCTGAGAAACTTGGAGAACCAGGTAAACACCAAAACTTCTTTTAATCGGGAGAAAAAAGGGAAAACACCAACAATTTTACAGAAAAAAAATGCAAATAGTAATTTTGTGAATCTGGAACATTATCTGTGAGCTTTAAATAGTGGGCCTTTGCACAGAAAAAAAAAATCAAAGTGAAGAGAAAAAGGCATACATTCGAATACATGCATTACATGTATTACAAGCCTCTCTCCTTTATCTCCTTGAAAATTGGACCGCGTAAATATTCCGTACATCTAACCATCAACGTTAAATGATTCTCTTTTAAGAGACAATATTTGACATTACAATGGTAAATTTTACAAAAATAAAATTTAATTCGTTTATACTATTCGCAAAAGTGTCTTAACAAATGGGAATTCCTTCTTCAAAACCTGAAAAACAAGGAATTTTGTATTAATAAATAAGTGGAAGGCCTGAATTCATAGGCAAGGAGGATTACACAAGATTATCTACATTTAATATTTTCCAGGCCTCGATAAGCAATGAACAAAATACAATAATGAGTAAACCCTATATGATATTTCAGGGGTTGTAATGGCTATGGCACCTTTTTTTTTCACGATGGGACAATTTTCAGAGCAACGAAATTATCTAGTTAGACCATCTAAAACAGTTATCACATCTCGGACTAAACATGAAAACTTAAAACATAATTGAACGGATAAATATAACGGCACGCCAAAATATAATGGCTAAACCTGTTTTCGGATATTGGCATGGCTTTTGAAAAACGAAGGCTTAAGATTTTCAAATTTCAACGAAGGTCAATATTGACTAGTTGTATTCTTAACGTTGGAATACAACCTCTGAAAGACTTTGGTTCTAATTTCGATGATGGTCATAATTCTATCTTCACGTGGTGTGAAAGTATTCAAAGCTAACTCCAAGTATAATCCCAGGCCGTTATCCGCCCACATGCAAGACCCTGTAAAAAACACGTTTAGAAACAAATGGTACGAAGTTGGTCGAGGAAATCATGAGGAAGTAGGTAGATGATCTTCTCTGACGTAGAAAAGACGATGACTATTGAAGATATCAACTCTTGAATGGCAACTTTCATTTCATGTTGCATCACATATGACAGGTGTAGCGTACATGACTTTTTTTTTAAACTAAAGATCCACTACAGTGAATTGTGAAACTAATTTAAAGTAATGTATAGTTTGCACAAAAAATCTAATACATTGCTGAAAATGTCATATGCACCTAACTTTCCAAGCTTCAGCTCATCTCCTCAATATTTATTTCAATATAAATGTTTTCTATTTATTTTACCGCTACAATCAGCGCACAGATTTTTGCCGAGTTAAACTAATTGTATAAAATGTGACAGTTTTCACCGGTAGAGAAGATATAAAACATCATTTACATGGAAAACAATCCTCCGTTACTCTTCGGGGTTACATATACAAAGGTCAAGTAACACTGCTAGTAACTTGAAGTAGATTAAGTAAATAACCATTATTCCCATTAGGTTGGTACCAAGAAAATCACATTGTTTCGTAGCTTTCTTTGATTTTAAGATAATAATTAGTTTGGTATTAAAAGTTTTAATTTCTACAAAACATAATTTCCATCAAACGTTTTTTAAATGGCACACATCTAATATGTGGTAATATATATATATATATATATATATATATATAATAATATAACCTACAGTTCTAAGATACAGCTGCTTTACCGAAGCATCACACTTGATTAAAAAATGTTTTTTTTATTTTGCCTAAACATATTTAATGATATTCGTATTTCAAGAAAGTTGCATTTTCTAAGCTATTCATAAATAATAATATTTTTAGAAAGGTGTTTGATTATCATATAAAAGATTTTGATCTTCGATCCAATTAAATGCGGGTGAACTTAATCTTAAATAGGCTCTATATCATTTCTCACTTATAATACAATTTTGCTAACTTAAATATTACTTTAAAAATAATGAAATATTTTTTACCGTTGTCAAACACTTCGAATTATATATTTTGTAAAAATGTTTACTTAAAAAATAAAGAAATTCTTAAATTGTATAACATAATTTTACTCATTATACATATGAAGTACTTATCAGAACTTATAATAAGTGTTTGACAACACCTATTTGTTCACTTTAATTTCCTCAATTATATAAATTAGCCAATACACCACTTATAAGATTCTTCAATGTTTATTTAAGCGTACAATCTTTCTTTACAAATATCATTAGATATGTAAACACGCTTAAAGCATTTCCCTAAACAACTTACATTGATGTGTAAAGAAAGTAGCTACTATACTTTCTTTATTTTCTGTTTGCCAAGTGAAAATATTTCGAATGTTGTTCAGATATTGTACGGGTCCTAGCGAGTCTTATTATTAAACACTAGTAGAATTTTGTTAACACAATAATTTGTAACTAAAGGATTAACTTTAATTTAAGCAGTCGTACAAATAAATAAAGTTCCTCTACTTCTCTTCACCTGACAAGGATTGAAAGGCACCTCTTAGCAAACTGTTTCGAGGGCATAACAGGATAGATGCCATTTCTATTGAATAAGCAGCACCGGTTGGTTGCGGATAAATGCGTCAGACTCTTCTTGTCTAGTTTGCTTGTGACTGGGAAGACGGGATTCGAATCCCAACGGATGCGTTAAGGTAGAATTTTACTAATTAGTATCCCAAAATCCCTATGCGAAAAAACGGTTACTCTTCCTCAGAAATTTTACTTTCCTAGTTCCTTTCTCACAAGTGTAAATATGTGAATATCCCGGTAGTAAAACGCGGTGCGCGGTAGAAAATGGATATCGAAAAACAACTTGACGTGTAATCATATTTCAACGGTAAAGTCGAGCCCGGTGGTCTTGCGTGTAAAGTGCCGCCTCATGAACTGATGCTCGTTAGTTCAAACCCAGCCGGAGTCGATGGATTTTTCTTTAGAGTTAAAAAATCACTAGCACAACTTCTTTTTTTAAAGGTAAAACATTATTATTATTATTATTATTTATTATTAGTAGCACTGCGTCTTACTACCCGTTCGGGTTATACACACGCTAATGTGTAATAGTAGGGTGATTGTGAGATGAAATGGAGGACCTACAGTTTAACGTGGGATCCGAACCACGGTGGAGGCCTGACATTCCCCACATTAAAGGTAAAACAATAATATTAGCACCGCGTCTTACTACCCGTTCGGGTTATACGCTTTAAGTACTAATTACGCTAATGGATTAGGAATTGGGAAGGTCAAATTAGAATAAGTGAACCCGCATTTGCGTGGAGGGAGAGTGGAAAACCATTTATGAAAACCACCCCCACTTCACCCGACCGAGATTCGATCTGGTGGTCTAGGAGTAAGGTGTCAGACTTCTGTGCTGGGGTCCGGGTTTCAAACCCGTCCCGGCACAGATTTATCTGATTACCAAACCCTTCCTTCACCTCTGACAAGACATCTTGTGAATGTGGGGAATGCCAGACCTCCACCGTGGTTCGGATTCCACGTTAAACTGTAGGCCCTCCATTTCATCTCACAATCAGCCTACCATTACACATTAGTGTAAGTGCGTACAACCCAAACAGGTAGTAAGACTCGGTGCTAGTAATAATAATTATCTGATACAGCTAGAAAAGTTACTAGACCTACTTTCATGTATCCTTACGTCAGATCATGTGATTTGATGCTGTGGTTTTTCATAATTATTATTATAAATACTAATAGATTAAAATTATAAAATAATACAATTACTTTAATTTTAGCATCATGAAAATATGTTTTTATTTTATAAAATTATTTTCTATTATTTTCAAAATAGATCCATCGCTTCCCTCTTTTTGAGCTCATGAGCACCCCTGACGATTGCATTCTCTTACTAGCAATGGACATCCTTTCCACTATTTTGTTTTTCAGAGTGTAGGTAAATGAGAAGAGATATTAAAATTCCTCACTTTCCTGACAAGCGAAGAAACATTGACAACTTATTTGTGTTAAAGTATTTATTTACGTGAGGTATTTAACGTGCCATTTCTGAACCAAATGATTAGATCAGTACAGTATCATTTCTATGAGTGAGAGAGAATGGGCCTTCAATTTTGCCAAAAAGGGTATGTTCACATTCTTTCCAGGGTTCTTTTACATGTCACAATAGACGTGGAACCGACGAATTAACTTGCCCTCCGAAGAAAGTTGTGCAACAAATTTTTATCGTTCAAGGAAAATCCGTCGACTCCGACTTGAACCCATGAACATCGAGTCCTGAGAAAAGTAATTTACCTCAAGATGGCTGAGTTCGACTTGATATAGTAAACTACTGGTAAGTGCATTATGATAGGGGACATAAGGTATATTTGCTTAACAGAAATTATTATTTATTGTGGTTGGATTGCTTCCCCGTGTAAACGGGTCGGAATATAAGTGAAAGAGTCGTGTCGAATCGAACAATGGATTTGTTGGAGTTACGTCATTATTCATATTCCCACTTGGATAGACAATAGGAGTTCCCAGCACCAAGGTACGTGCTCCAATGATAAATTACTGTGATTTATTTTGACTAGAATCGTTCGTAAACAAACTCGGATAGAATAGGTCTACGTGATTGCATTCATTTCTAATTTATTATATGCAACTCTAATTTTGATAATGCTGTAGTTATATTCACGTAATTTATAGAGATTTACACAAATCATGTTGAATAGGTAATTGACAATGTCCCTTAATTTGATACTACCTTACAAAATGTATGGTTTTATCTTCTGTCATGGATAAGAATGGTTTTTTCCAATGTGAATATCTGCCATACCCTTTCTGTACGCACAGAGAATAAATATCAGCACATGACTTAAAACTAACCTATCTTATAGCTTAATTATATATGTTTTATGATAGTGTCCAGATATT
The DNA here is from genome assembly GCA_039000515.1 of Timema cristinae. Taxonomy (NCBI): domain Eukaryota; kingdom Metazoa; phylum Arthropoda; class Insecta; order Phasmatodea; family Timematidae; genus Timema; species Timema cristinae. The sequence continues at coordinate 118,460,605 of JBCFYV010011172.1, forward strand.
TATTAATTATATATCTGGATGAATCCATGGATAAAAATAGAAATGTCTTCTTAATCAACCCTAGACATCCAATCAGGTTTATCTAGAGTAGACTAGTTAACGGTGACTCTAGCCACATACTCATGACGATTATAAAATGTAGAATATTCGGGTGCAGTATTCGTGAATTGGGATGTAAAAAACAATAGTATTATTACTAAGAGAATTGTGTACTACTAAAGTATTTTGAAATCTTTCCTCTGAAGTTCTATTTTAAACTTTTGACTTAAAAATAAAAATTAAACGAATATTGCAAGAATAAATAACTGTATGGTAACAGCTTCTTTTGTTTGGTGATTTTTATTTTTTAGTTACATTCAGTGTATATTTTTTCATGAGTTTGATAACAAGATAGCAATATTTTATATTTTAGTTGGGGTATTTAATCCTGGAATACCTAAACACTGAAAACATTTCAGAAAATGACTTACAAACTAACTTAACCAGACACAGCATCACTTAACATCCAGCCCTAGTGTGAGATTATCTTAGCCACCATCTGACCCCTCTAACTACACAGATATGGGAACCATTTATAAGCAGTAAGCAATTAATAAATAATAGTTATTTAGGTTTCATTAAAATCATAACTTAGATTAATATGTAAATTATTAAAGTTTATCGTTATAGATTTAAAGCAAAACTTTCATCTAACTAGCCCTACTTTCCCTTCTAAGCTTGTTCTATAGAGTATTTAATCACAAAAGAATGATGACATAATTAATATCTTGTGAATATTAGTGAAATGAGACATTTCACTTAACTTATTGATTAGCTCTCTTCATCTGATCGATTGAACCGGATATAATCTGGGCTACTAAAATAATCAATGAATGAACGTACGAAATAATAAAGGGTACCCTAGCCAGTGCTCGTTAACCTACTTTTTGATCATCCTCTTTTAATTTGACCGTAATAATACGAGTGTAAATAGAGACTGCCCATCGGACTTGTATCGCCTAAGGGGATCGTGATCAAGTTTCGGAAGGGCAGTTGCTTGTCATTGAATGATTCGTGATTGCTTCGTCACTAGATGCCCATTTACAAATAATATTTCGAAAGCTTAAAGGTGGGAAAAGACGTGCTCACAGTTGGCAGACCGGAAGGTTGACTTCACTGTACGAGGATCAATTGGACACCATTGTGTGATTTATCCGTGCCGACTGAAGTCGGGTAGTGTGAGTGAGTAAAATGGCAACAAAATAACACAACAGTGCTTGATACACAACGCGTAAGTGTAGTGTTTAAGTTGCCAACGAGTGTATTTTTGTGTGTGTTTTTTTTTTTGTTTATTTCGAGATACACTACGTGCCGACTGAGTTCGGGTAGTGATAGTGTGTTGAACGACAATAGCTTAACACAACAGTGATAGAACACAAACTATAAGTGCAGTGCTAAGTCGTCAACGGTTGTAAATTTGTACTATATTATTAGCGTTTTTTGTTTATTTAGTGACCTATTACATGCCGACTGAAGTTGGGTAGGGTGGTATACCGAAAGGTACAAGCCAAGAGGGGGAAATGGCCTCAGACTCGGATGTAGAAATCAACGTTGAAGGAACGGACGATGATGATGACATGGAAGAACAAGGCCAGGAAGGGGCCCCAGCCAACACGGAAATAGAAAAAAACTTTGAGCCAGTTTCTGGACTCAAGCGAAAACTCAGGACCAGACCAGGACAGGAAGTTCTACAATCGAAGGCCATAAAAGTCAACAACAAGTTTGCAAGCTTGTCTAGCCTACGGGATGGACCATTGACTAGTCAAACGGGGCAACCGAGTGGAGGTACGAAAGAAAGTTCCACCCCACGGCGCATAAAGACCCCTCCAGTGATTGTAACAAATGCAACACAATATAACAAAGTCATAAAACTCCTAAACAGCGGGCTGCAAGATGACTACAAAGTGTATTGCATTGCACAGGGTATTAAGGTGGTCACGACCTCCTTCAGAGATTACTCCGCTCTGTTAAAACTGCTAAAACAGAACACCTTGGAACACTTCACTTATGTCCTTCCCAAGGACAAGCCCTTCAAGGCAGTAATCAAGGGCCTGCATGCAAGTATGCCCTGCGCAGAAATAAAGGAGGAATTGGAGAACAGGGGATTCACGCCAACCGATGTGAGGCAACTATACTCGAAATCTGCTCCACAGGCAGCGACACCGAGACCCCTACCAATATTTGTCTGCACCCTTGCGAGGACAGAAGGAGTGGGCGAGATATACAAGGTAAAAGTCATCAACCACACGGTAGTGAAGATCGAGGAATACCGGGCTTCCCAGAGCACAATTCTACAGTGCCATCGTTGCCAACGTTTCGGCCACTCCAAGAACTACTGTGCCCAAAAACCACGCTGCGTCAAGTGTATAGGAGAGCACCTGACAGTAGAGTGCCAGAAAAAGGACAAAACAACACCAGCACAATGCGTAAACTGCAAGGGACCGCACGCAGCTAACTATCGCAATTGCCCTAAATTTATACGTGAGCTGGAAAAGAAAAACCAAGGGTCAGGAAAGACAAAGGAAGGGGAAAGCAAAGTGGCTAACCCTTCTCCATGCGTGGTGGGGTACCTTAAACCATCAACGGGCCAGCAAATTTCGGTTAGCCAACCAACACCACCAACAAACATGGGATTGAGCAAACCATCTTATAGTGGAGTTGTCAAGAGGATGACCAAAAAGGACAAAAAAGAGGACCGTGACACGGATGAATCCTTAGACTTAAAGGACCTCCTACAAATCATCAAAGATATTAACGTCGCAGGCTTACTCCAACTCCTGAGGAAGTATGTAGTAAGGCTGAAGAACGCGCCAGACAAAACAACCAAAGTAATGATACTTCTTGAAGCCGCTACTGAATTCTTCTGCGATGGATACTGAGCAGGGAAGAGGCACAGAAGACTCACTGAACATCCTGTTCTGGAATGCTAATGGACTGGTACTACAAGAACACGAGTTCCGAAAACTTCTGGAGACGTATGGAGTCGACATCGCTCTGATCTGTGAGACCCACCTATCAGAACAAAAGAAGATGAGGTTCTTCGGATACGAGATGTACCGCAACGATAGACCAGTTGGCAGGGGAGGGGGCACAGCCGTGTTGGTGCGTAGCAACCTCGCTCACTACCAAAAGAATTTACCGGCTATGGATTATATCGAATCCACTTCGATAGCCATTCCCACAGGGCGGACGCAGATAGTATTTACAGCTGTTTATAGAAGCCCTGCTGTCCCCTTCACCATCGAGGACCTGGACAGACTCACGTCGAGAAAGGACTTCCTCATAGCGGGAGATCTCAACTGTAAACACACGAGCTGGAACAGCCGCGTGTCAAATCAGGCAGGCCGGACACTGGCTGGCCAGGCATCAACCAAAAACTTTACAGTCCTGGCGACCAACGAGCCGACGTACTATCCTTCAAACTACAGGCATCTCCCCGATGTACTGGATGTAGTCCTGACGGATCTCGACACGCTACCGGAAGATCTCGAAGCCCTAAATGAACTCGACTCCGACCATCTTCCGGTCTTCGGGAGAATATCACTTAAGACAAATCCAAGACTGGCTTACCACAGGAGGAAGATACCCAGAAGTGACTGGGAAGAGTATCGACGGGTACTGACAGAGGCTATTCCATTGAACATAGAGGTAAATTCCCCTGAAGAAGTGGACAGCTCCATTACCCTTCTGACGGCTACAATACTAGAAGCGTACCGTGGAACAACTGTTTTCGAGACGCCACCGGTGACGTTGAAGAGGGACGACCCTGAGCTGAGCTTCATGATAGCCCTTAAGAGGGAAGCGCGCAGGGAATGGCAGCAGCACCGAGATCCGAGGCATCGGGCTGAATACAACAGGCTGAGAGCCCTGGTGCGCAGGAAGGCCAAAGCTCTTAAGATCTCCAACTGGAATGAATTCGTAACGAACACTTTAGCAGTGGACGGCAACGTGTGGAAGGCGTCGAGACAGCTAAAAGGCACGAAAGGAAAGACGGGGACCACGGTTATTCACGGAAGAAGAGGGTTGGTTTACCGGGGAGAGGCCAAGGCAGAGGCCATAGCTGAATCACTGGAAGATCAGTTCAAGGCAAACTCAGAGCCCCAAGACGAAGAGTTTACCAGGACTGTAAGAAGAACGGTTGAGGTATATTTAGCAGAGCCGGTTATAGAACTACCACCCCCCATCACCAGGAATGAAGTCACCTACCAGGTGGAAAAATTGAAGCCACGAAAAGCGGCAGGCCAAGACAGGATCTCAAACGAGATGCTGCGTCACGCACCGGAAGGGGTAATCCAACTATTAACAAAAATGTTTTCAAAGGCATTGTTGGCAGGCTACTTCCCGGAGGCATGGAAAGTTGCCGACGTTATCTCATTGCCTAAACCAGGCAAGGACCGCAAGTTCCCGCAGAACAGGCGGCCCATCAGTCTTCTTAGCAATATAGGGAAACTATTTGAGAAAATAATTTTGCAGCGGCTGAAAGCCTTCGGCAGGGAGCACAGGATTATTCCCGATGCCCAGTTCGGATTTCGGACCCGGCACTCAACGATACACCCGGTCCTGAGCCTAGTGGAGGATGTGACAGAAAGTTTCAATATCGGGGAAATCACGCTAGCAGTACTTATGGATGTAGAGAAGGCATTTGATAAGGTCTGGCACGCCGGCCTTATCTACAAATTAATTCAAGCCAATTTCCCAAAAGTATATGTGCAGATAATCAACAGCTTTCTAACTGGGCGACAATTCCAGGTCAAGATGGAAGGGAAAAGGTCGCTTCTTCATAGGGTCAGAGCGGGGGTGCCACAGGGGTCGGCACTCTCCCCATTCCTTTACACTATTTACGTCGCAGACATCCCCACCGACCCGATGATAAAGACCAGGCTCTTCGCAGACGATACATTGTTCTACACCGCCAACAGGAACGTGAAATACGCCCATCGCCGTCTGCAACGATACCTGGACGAGTTCAGCAGCTGGCTGGAAAAATGGAGAATTAGAGTAAATGCAGAAAAATCGTCAGCCATGTTGATTACTAGGAGGAGACCCCAAACACCGGACCAGTTGGTAGTATTGGAGGAGGATATCCCCTACAAAAACGCTATGAAATACCTTGGGGTGATGATCGACTCTAGACTCGCATGGAAGGAGCATGTAAACTATACGAGAAAAAAGGCTATGGGGGCATTCATCGCAAACTACGGCCTGCTCAAGACCCCAGTGCTAGGGATCAACAACAAGATGCTACTATACAAGAGTTTAGTACAACCAATACTGCTGTACGGATGTGAGGCGTGGGGGTATGCCCCAGAGTCAGTGCTAGGTACACTACAAACAGTACAAAACAAGGTGATTAGGAGTATCCTAGGTGTCAACACCAGATCCAGCAACGAGTTCATCCACGCTACCACTGGCTGTGCGACATTACTGGAAATCTTCCGGCAGCGAGGTGACAAGTTCTATAAACGAGCCCGCGAGGTAGAGGATAATGCCATAATTAGAAGACTCGGCCAATACGACCCCCATGAGACAAGGAGATACAAGAAGCCCCGACTCAAATGAGAAATACATCTGCACACCTTCCCAATCAGCCCCTTCCTATTAACCACTCCTCTTCTAAGCATAGCCAATCCCTGGGTCCCCATCCTCTCACGACCCCACAATTATGAACTAGAATCATGCTATTTCACACTTTCACTTTCATCAACACCATCTTCGCTTAGTGACTAATAATATTTCATGTATTTCTTTCAGCTCGCCTAGAACTTACTTACACACTACACCACTCACATCGAGCCTAACTGCGCTTGTGGCTTCCATCACAGTGTATGAGGGCTCGATCTAGTTACTACACACAAACACTGCTGCTCCCAACATACAAACCTTCACCCACCAACTCCATTTTCCCTTCACAATCAACTTAAACACTCACACATAAAGGTTATGATCTGTGACTACAGATCGGTACTTTAGGCAAAAAATAGCCGCCTACCTCCTCTGAAAGTCGCTTCTGACACTCAGAGTTAGTAGTTTAAGGCAAACAAGGGAGCTGCTCACAGTTGGCTAGTTTTAAATCATTTCTAATGTTTGATTATTTTTGCTTGATTAACAAACATTTGACCCGCTTTAGTGGCCACGGGGTCTAACGCGCTAATCTCGTGTTGGACTAGACTGCTGAAGACGGGAAGATCGAGGATCAATACCTGTCGGGTGCAATGAAGGTGTTTTTAACTAGACGGTTTCCACTCTCGATCCATGCAAATGCGGATGCACTTCCTTTCAATTGAAGTCTTCCTAGTCCCTAAACCACTGGTGTAATTGGTACATTGGTGTATAACCCAAACGGTTAGTAAGACATGATGCTAAAAAAAGTTTAATTTTACTTTCCTTTGATCCCTCGGATAGAGAAGTATTGTGATCTCCAAAAAAATCGCGCTTGAGATTTTGATAAATGTAGAGGTTTCGTGACCCCTTGAAACCAAGGAAGCTGTTTTTGCGATGCCGTCTTTTTGTAGCTCGGCCTAGAGCCTAAACTATTTTACCTATCGGGCTAAAACTTGGTATCTGTGATTTGCATAAGGTTCCCTGAAGAGGTTTCGGGATTAGATATCCAACTTTAAAATTAAGGGTAATTTACTGAAGGGAAAAAAGAGAAAACGTAAACTATCTCAAAATCCGCTCTAACGATTTTGATTACATTTTGTATATAGACATTTAACATAATACACAAAATATCAATTTCATTTTCCCAAAAAATGACTTTGAGGTTACTATATATATATATATATATATAAATTACCAATTTTGATCTTATATCCATTTCTATTTGAGATAGGAAATAGCTCATCATTGTAAAGACGTAGCACTATTAAATATAAAATATCCTTTGTTTGAAATTTATTTTTATAAAATCTTTAGTTTCTCAGCTATAAGCCAATATGCATAAAAAACTAATGCTTTTAATTTGAATTCATCGTAACGCTCCGTTTGGATTTCAAAGAACACGGGCGCTCTAAGAATGTAATTTATTTGTCATGAAATAGCGTATAGCAACTATTAAGGATTTTCCGCATGTTTAGCCATTGCCGTCTTGGTCTTGGTCACTATCGTTGTTAAGATGCAGCACACACAACAATAACAGCTGTTTCTTCTGAAAACTTATTGGATAACAAACTTGGTCACAGAGACGCAAAGACTATACCGGAGGGAGTTTGGGGTTCCCAATCCTCCGGAGAGAAAAACATTACAGACATTGGTACACAAGTTGGAAACAACTGGAACTATTGTGAGTGAAACCTGCAATCCTCGAACGTCTGCATTGTCGGCGGTTGCAGTGGACGTTCAGGCACGACTGCTGTGGTCACTACGTAAGTCAGTAAGGCGTCTATCACAGGAGACTAGACAGTCACACTCTATATGTCAAAAATATTTGAAGAAGGCCAAGCTAAAGCCGTATAGGACAACGGCTGTTCGTCAACTTCTGCAGCCAGACAAGACAAAAAGAGTGAAATATTGTCGTTGGTTCCAGGCATTCATTGTTCAAAATACTGGCATACTGTCTATTACATGGTTCACAGATGAGGCGTGGTTACACCTGTATGGCAACGTAAACTCACAGAACACACGCATGTGGGCTAATTAACATCCACACGCCATTCGTGAAGCACCTATGCATCCAGTGAAAGTACGAGTTTGGATGTATTATCCGAAGAGAAAATATTCGGTCCAATTTTTCTCGAATGAATTAGGGTTAAGTCCATCATTAGCCCATTCAACAGTTCCTTGCCTAATAGGATGGGTGACCTGGTGGTCTATTGGTAAGGTGTCGGACCTCTGAGCTGGGGGTCCGAGGTTCAATCCTCGGTCCCGGCACAGATTTATCTGATTACCAAGTCCTTCCTTCATCTTTGACATGGAAGTGTATTAATCAACTTGTGAATGTGGGGAATGCCCGGTCTCCACCGTGGTTCGGATTCCACGTTAAACTGTAGGTCCTCCATTTCATCTCACAATCACCCTACCATTACACATTAGCGTAAGTGCGTATAACCCGAACGGGCAGTAAGATGCGGTGCTAATAATAATAATAATAATTAATAATAATAATAATAATAATAATAATATCTAATTGGATAATGGTCTCAGGTTCCATTTATGGTCTGGCCAAAATATTTAACATACATTAAATTCATAAAATACATAATTATTTGTAGTAAGGAACAATATATATTCTATTAGATAAGGATAGATATCAAATTTTCTCATTACATAATTTACTTTCACTCACAATTATTGATTTAATTGATTTTCTGTTGTAACAACAACTTTGCCACTCAGTCCATTGACTCTTCATAAATAATACACTTAATTAATATTGTCAATATAATTTATTTTAATAATCTAATTTCTATTTTTTCATATCTTTTAATTTGATATCTATCCTTATCTAATAGAATATACATTAAATTGATGAACTAGCTAGGACACGTTGCTAAAGCCCAATTTTCATAGAAAATACAGTAAAAAAAATCAAACTTTTTTTATGTTCATATTGATAACATTTCTATAAGATATTATTAGTGTTATTTAATATATATTTATAATATCTATCAAACATGACTTCTTCATATCACATGCCTTAACATGAATACGTGAAATTAGATTTAGTAACTTCTAGCGGTCTTCCCATGAAAATTGTACTCTAGGTGTTTTATATGTTCTAGAACTCGACCATTTTGTTATATATAATCAATCGGTTCAGAAAGTGCACTTTAAGTGCTCCCAAATTAATAATACTAGTAACTAGGAGGGATAGTTGTATGCTGTCAGTGCTGTTCGGATTTAACTAATTTTAAGTCTGTATAGTAATCTAACTCACCGTATATGTTTTTAAATAAAAATTAACCAACTACTGAACCAAGTGTGCAATAGGTTTAAATGCAAGGATAATACAACTAAAACATATAAAATAATTATTGTACAATTTATAGATATGAAATTTGATTGTAATTAATTTTATATAAACACTTTGAACATCGACTTATCTAGGAACGCTGCAAAATATAGTTTATTTCTCTTATATGAAAGGACCTTTTGTCAATAACCATTTAGGAAGTGATGACAATTTACGGTCACGTCTTAAACTTTTTTGACATGACTGGATGCCCCTGCTGTTCCGTGCATCAGTCAGGTTTCTTCTAAAATAATATTAGTTTGTATTTTGGAGTGATTTAAAATTAATTTCGCCATCTTTTTCTTTACTCAGTTGGGTAGCCACCGCCCGGTGAGTATCTTTCGTCGTTTGGTTATCAAAAAGGGGGAGGGGGCTTTAAAACTCAGCGGGTGAACGCTATTAATTTTTATGATATATGTTCTAGGAGTGTGTAATATATTGACGTTGGATGTTTCTAGAACCAAAGGAGCATAAAAAGTCCGACACACATTTCGAGTAGTATGGTTCACGTACTTAAAATAATGCCGTCTCTCGTAACGGTACTTCAATTGTTCAGACTAGTTCATAATAAACCTCCGGAAAGAAGAAACAGGGGCAATTTTGAAAATATACAGATCTTTGATTTGGTGACAAATTAGCCTAATAGAAGTGAATCAACCGGCCTGGTGGTCAAATAGTTTAATACTGTACATCGCTATCTAAATAGACAGGACTATCGGTGAGGTCAAGATTTTGTTTCAATTCCCGGTTGGGTGTATTGAGGCTATTTTATCCTAAATGTTTTACCTCTCTTCCTTGGCGCAAATGCGGGCACACTTACTTTAAATTCTATCTTGCTTATTCCTACGCTAAATAGTGGAATGTCTGGAAGAGTGGTATGAAACGATGCTAAAAAAGAATTTGTTTTCGTAATTTTTTGTAAAATAATAATAATATTTAGCACCGCGTCTTACTACCCGTTCGGGTTATACGCTTTAAGTACTAATTACGCTAATGGATTAGGAATTGGGAAGGTTGAATTAGAGGAAGTAACCCGCATTTGCGTGGAGAGAGAGTAGAAAACCATTTAGGAAAAACCCGACCGAGATTTGAACCTCGATCTCCCGTCCTCAGCAGTCGAGCTCAACACGACAAGCGCGTTAGCCAACTACGCCACCGAGGCGGTTTTTTTTTGTAAAAAATTTAGTTAAAATAAATCACTTGAAATCTAAGTTAAACACTCTTGACCTAACCTTCTTCCATGAGACGGAATACTATGAAGTGTTGGTGCTGGTATTCTAAACTGCATGCAGCTCTAAAAGTAAGTGTCCCTCTTTCAATTTCCAGTCTGGTTAGTACCAAGCTCTAGTTCCGGGCGGTCTCTTGCAATAGGCGGGCCGGGCAGTCCCGCGGAGAAAGTTTATCGTTCCCGACGTGTCAGCCCATACAGACAATCGGAGACGCCTTTGGTTGTTGTTGTTTTTTAAAAGAAAAGACTAATAACCGCTTGTTTTATTGCCAACATGACGAAAAATTATTCTCTGTTTGATTTCCACACTAAAACGTAGACATTATTAAATTATTTATTTCGTTTTGACTAAGCTATATAGGTGATTTAGTCACATCTTAAGGGTTTCACCTACTTTAAGGCTTCACGCTGCAGTATGTTTCATTTTACTGGATTTCTGAGTAATCAGAACTGCTAAAATAAATCTCAATCATCTTAGAGCTTTCTATTGCTACCCTGTTAAAGAATGACTTTATTGTTTTGTTTATAACAATTTTCCCAGATCCCTAGTTAGTTAAAAATGAGATAATATAATTTATCTATTATTTTTTAAATTATATTACTTAAAATATAAGGTTTTTAACTATAGGTGAACATGTTGATACTATTAACCTACATGTTAGCGTTAACTTTATTTGAATAGAGTAAACTACTTGTTTAATAAAATGGGGTTTTTAGACGACTGCATTCTGACTCTGTTCTACGGTAGTCAGCCGCCTTAAAAAAAAAACACCTTACAAACGAATGTATCACATAAGCTGTTTCAAGTTTTTTTTGATAATGTCATATAACCCATCTGTTAAAACATATTTCGGTTACACATTCAAAATTGATACTAAATTTCAATACACTTCGCGTGGCCTTCGAATATATTAATATTAATTTAATAACGTTTAATTTTGTCTTTAGAGCTCAACCTCAACATCTGCCTCTGTGGTCTAGGGGTTATAGTTTCTTGTTAAAGAGGTGGGTTTTTTGTATAATTTTCCCACCCCCCACCAATTGATAGCAAAATTCAGCCCGCCAGGGCGCCATTGTTTTTCTCGTTGAGTTTTGTGTTGTACGTCTATGTCGTGTCCGTTTTCGAGAGCCCTTCGGGGCTGGTGTTAACTGTCTGTCCTCTATGTTTCACGTGTTTTATTAATGTATATATCATATTTATGTGTTACAAAAATAAAATAACTCTTACAAACAAACTTGTTAAAGATCCAGAGATTCCAGGATCGATCCCCGGTGCCTCCAGTGCTAATGATGGCGGATGCTTGGTCAGTAAAGCTCAATTGTTAGCTAATGCCATTGAGTTTTATTTAAGGTTCAACAAGTGTATTTTTCAGCATTTCTCGAATTTATATTGACTATATACACTTCTTGTAACTAAATATAGACATATACATCCAGGACTTAGTAGAGCAGGATGAAGGGTTAAGTTTTATTCACCCGTTAAAATGTATTGCCAATTATTAAACTCCCTTATATAAATAGTGATTATTCTTAGTAAGAAAATCATAAAATCATATAAAATAAATTAGACCCATCCTATTTGTATTCATGCCATATCAAAAATTTTTGAACAAAACATTATCAATTATTCCAAAATATTGAATTTCATCAGCCTCAAGATTTGAAGCTATATCTGAAAGCTTGAAATGATAGGACACTATATAGGTAACCAGTTTCTCTCTGATTTTTGCCAAATATAAAAATTTGAAATTACGATATTTCAAGTGAACATGAGAACATTTAAGTATATTAACCATAATTAAATTCGTGGATGAGAGCTACGTGTTCAGGGGTCAAACATCAATCCCTTGGATCAGAATTAAGAACGATAGTGCATATCAAGGCCTGCAATTTTCTCATTTTTAGCCATTCATTTAGTGGAGAGTTGATTATAATTTTGTATTGGAGTATTTAATATGTACTTTAGCCTATCGCCTAAACAGGTATTAAGACACTGTGATAAAAATAAAGCATGTATTTTCTATACATACAAACTACATCAGCCAATGACATATAAACTAACTTCACCCAAGATTGTACATATAATAATAAGCACTTGACCATATCACCTAGCTATTTAAAAATTAAATAGAAGGATAAACCTGTATACACATAATAAATATCCAGGAAATCACCATATGGAATCAAACCAAGGCTCTCTAAACTCGCGATTAACCAGTCTGTCCACTTAATTATGGAGACAGGTTGGCTAAAAGCTTGTAAGCATCCTCAATAGGATACTGTTAGGGTATTTTTTTCTCTCCGGTTTTGCTGGACATTCCACAAAGTGAAACTTGTTGAAACCAAACATAGAGGACCAAATTAAATATACGTGATCCAATTTATTAGGCCTTATTAAACTGTATCAAACAATTAACCTCAATAAATGCGCCAAGAAAAAGCCACACATACGGGAATATGATTTTTTTTTTTCGCAAGGTGGCTGGAGAAAGTTTAAGTAAGAAGATGGACCAAAGCGAAATTTAGAGAGACATGTGCTGTCCGGTTGGGATAAGTACTGGTTCATTGGACAGGAACGTGTTGACACGTACTATTATATGTATTATTATCTTTCAGATACCATCCACTTGAAATGGCTTTCTTTTTAAAACTTTAACAAGCCGTGATATTGTGGCACGCGTGGTTGCCCGCCACACATGCATTGGTATTAGACTTTCTACACCTTCGTGTCACTTGCTTATGTTGATTGCCACTAATTTATGTTATTCCCCTCTCCCTCTTCTCCTAGCAACTGTACCCAAAAGATAATAAAAACTGTTTCTTAAAAATAGATATTCTCACGCATATAAACAAATAAAAAGCACGTAAGTGTTATTTGTATTTGATGAACTCTATCTGTGAAAGTGTTAAAATAGTTGTTCATAGTAGTCATTAGCATAGTTATGTGCAACTCGTTTGAGGATTAAACTATTTTCTCTTGAATGGATTTAATATTTGGCAAAAGGAACAAATACTCATTGAAGGTTTTAAAACATAAACAATATATTATTTACTCACCTTTCTTTACAACTAAAATGTGCACTAGTGGGCACATAGACTAAGACGGTAACGGTAATGGTAACAGAGATGGGTGTAATAACCTCTTTTTAGTAAAAAAAAAAAGGTTTCTCCATTCTTTCTCTTCGCAAATGCGGGTACTATTTTTATAAATTTGACCTTCATCATCCATTACTCAATTAGTGTAATATGGGATAGCCTTGAGGTGTAGTTATACGCCGAACATGGGAATCACATATCAACAACGCGCACAGATAAGTATGGTTGTTCATAGTCCACTAAAACCAGAGGTTCAGCATAACATTTAATTAGAATTAAAATTCACTTTTTCAAGACATTTAATGAATACTAAAGGGTTTGTTTTAATTTGGAGTAATGTAAAGGAACCACTCAACAGTTTCGAAAAAAATAAGAATGTCAAAAAAATATATTATTCAAACATTTTTGATAAATATCTAAATGTTTCTGTGTGTATATATATGTTATGTCTGTAAAAACTATTTTTCGTTATTTCGATTTTTTTTTTTTGCGTTCTTATACTTCCAGGGTTTTTCTGCTGGACATTCCTGGTATTCATTCTCTGGCAGTGTCGTATGTGTAACCAACCGTCTCCGAGGTTGGAATACAATGTAGGTGCGATTATTTCGTCCCGATGAAATGATTGGATGATATTGATGATGATTATGTGGTGTCGGTAGAAGCTTTAAACTAAACTTAAGTCAGATTATCGAGACTATGGCAACCAGAGGAACAATTCCCCTTCGGGAAATATATCTAGGGTACCGCCGAGAATCTAACTCGTTACCTCTAAAACAGTAGCCATCGATGCTGACCATACCGGTGACTAAGAGGAAGGACATGAACTTTTTGATAAACTAGAAAGATGAAATTTGAGGCAAATATAGTAGAACAAATCAACAAGTGCGCGAATATTCAAATCCACTAAAAAAACACACACCCGTGTTAGTTTTTTTTAGCACCGCGTCTTATTACCTTTTCAGACTATACGCGTATGTACTGGTTAAGCTAGCGAGCTCTAAGGATGAGAAAGGTTAAATTTAGATTAAGTGTATCTGCATTTGCATGGAGGGAGATGGAAAACAATTTTGGAAAACTACCCTCAGTACACTCGACCGGGATTCGAACCCCAATCTCCCTATCATTGGTAGTCTAATCAAACACAATTATACACCTTAAATCATGCAGCCATCAAATCAGGTTCATGTTAGTAAATTGTTAGAACTCACTTATATGTTATTATTTACAAACTAGTCTCCAACTTAATGAAACCTAACTATCCATGTATCTAACAATTTAAGTTTAGGTTTTGTTAGATTGGTAATATTGTTATAATAATAAACCTGTAGTTAAAAAAAGATTGAAACCCAATAGTATTTAGAACCCACACAGGAGTTGTTTACTACTAAATATTTATATTTCAAATAATTTTGGTGCATACAATAGCTTTCGTTTGCATGAACTTGGGTTAAACTTAGTATACGTCACACGGAGAAATCAACTAGAACTGAAAGTTGATACAATTATTTAGATGAGGAACATGGGCAGACATCGTGAAAGTGATTTCCGATATGCTTGTAATTCCGGGGCTATGTGAAGGTCTAGGATTATAATGATGATGAGAATAGAAGATCTAATCTGCACACAAAGTCGCATCTGGCCCGTGGCCATTTTTCACCAGGTGTATCATTATTTCGCTTTATAGTGTCACACCCAATCTAGGAGAAAAACATAATGCAAAGGTCAATCGTGGGGGGGGGGGGGGGGGGGGGGGTCACGCGAAAGGCCTATTCAGAAAGTCTGCCCCATTCATCGAGTATTCTTTCCGTTTAGGAAAGTTACCTGAGAAATTTGGTTATGTGGTGTGACTTGATTTTACCTCATGGGCGTGGTATCAATTTTAAAATAAATTTAAATGAAGCCACTTCGAGAATATCCTAATTTATTTCCTAAAATTGTGAAAAATGAGGTTGAAACTGAGATATTAATTTTAACAACACCCTAATCTTTGAACACATCTTTGGAGATAAGATAGCGCTTTAAAATAAATCATTCGTAACATATTCACTGTGCAAAAATAAGCAATATATTTTGAAATTTGAAAAAAATTATACATAAATAAATTACTGATAATTAGGGGGAAAATCAATAGTTTTGCTAGTTGTAATGTTACTAATTTAAGGGATTTTATAATTTTGGATACTTAATAAGAACTTATCTAAAAAAAAGGCTACCTCAGCAAATAATCTAACTATAATAGTATTTTCGTTGTAAGAAACTGTTAGAAAATATACACATTTGTTTACAGACAACTTTGATATCTACTGTATGTACTATATTAGCAAATTTAATTTATAATTATTTATAGTATCTATTAAAAGTTTCAGATGCATATTACAAGTTTTGAAGAATGAAATTTAGGAAAATTGTTTTCGTACAGTCCTATCTGAATTTTACTACATAAATTAATGCACTTAACAATATTTAACTAACCTTTGTCTTGACGTTTACTTTCCTACTGGTTTTAGTTTAACTGTTAGGGGCTTAATTGTTTTATATTAATGTATCAAGTAAAACTACATGGGGTGAGGCCGTAAGCGAGCTGTACCGACCGATCAGCCGCCATCATTGTCCGTTAGCAATGGTAGTGCCAGCATTTGTGGATAGAGGGTGTAATGTGGTCAGCACAATAAACCATTTGCCCGTTAATCTCAGACTGTAGCTACTACTTATTTATCAAGTAGCTTCTCATTTGTCCTCACAAGGCAGATATGACCCCATTATAGACCCACTATTCATAAAAAAAAATCTGGAACGACCGGGGTCTGAACCCGGAACCTTTGGATTTGTAGTCTGGAACTTTTTACCTCTAGACCACAAAGGCCCAAATAAATAAGATTAAATAATAATTCTTAAACATAATATAATCAGTTATTATTAAATCAGGAGTCTTTAAACATTAAATCAATGCAGTGGGAAATATGAATTAACTAACAATAAAATTGGATTTATTTTAATTTTCTCCTGAAACACAAAAAAAAGTGATAAAAATTATAGTACAATTAAATATCATTTAAATATATTGATAAACCATTGAAATACTAAACATTCCACTTCATTCAAAGTTGCACCATTTCTAGGTATTAAATACGTCTACAATATTGTTGTTTTCTAGTCAATTAATTTGCCTCGCCCATTATTGTAGACCATAACTTTCTCCATCGAGCAAATGCCGAGATAAAAAAAAAACCTCCTTGATCCCAATTTTGTGACAAACACGGTGTGTTTCGCTAACTTTAATTTGATTTCTTTTACTGTACTTTCTCTTTCCGCGGAGATTAGTGAAAAAAAATATTAGATTTTGAGGTTCTGGTTTGATTCCGCACTTGTTAAAACTATTTGTACTTTTATTTGATTCTGTCTCTGAGGAAGAGAGGCTAAATAGACAAGTTACAGATCTAGGAAGCCATGGCTTAGATCCGAAAAGTGTCTACAGTAACTTAATATATTATGTTTACAGGTTCCTTCTAAAGCCCAAATAGACCTACGACTTACAAACTAAAAAAACCTTTAACAGTGCAGGGAAAACACTGTGAATTTTGAAAATCTAGAAAAAATACTGGAATATTTATCAATTTGGGACTTTGGCTAAACGATATAATGAACTGAAGAATTTATCACGCTGGTTCAAACATATCTTATTACACCTTAATATAGGATAATGAAGTGATAGGAGTTGTACTTCCCCATAAATAATAAATCATCCTGTTTTAAACATAAGTTACATGACTTCACACCCGTCAGTTTGATGAAAAATGGAATTTTTATAGATCTTTTCTCCAATATAAGCTGCCTGGGAAATGAGAATTCCTTCTGTTGGACCGGGAAATACAAGGAATATGGTAGTAATAGAGGGTGGGAATGATCAATATTTTCGTCATCTCCTACCCGGATTCAAACTAGGTACCCCTAGACTCTTGGTTTATCATTCAACCACTGAGTCAAATGGGAGAGGTGAACCTGTTTCTGGATGTTAGTGTTTAAAATGATATGGTAGGATTCAGAAAGTTATACACGTTTTTAAAACTAGTTTAATAAATTCATACGCCAATTTATGTAATTTGTAGTTGTCACTTTTAATAACAAGTACTAATACCTTAAACGTAAACTAATAATCTAATAAAATTATCATTGTTGACCGCAGTCAAGTTTGAGTCAAGATTGAATTAAAAACTAGTTTTTTTTCGAGTGCGAGTGGTATAGACCATAATTTATACAATCAATATTTCAAGTTGAATTTCTCTAATAGTCCATGCATAAACCATGCATAGGTACAATTTTTTTTATTAAAAAAATTTATAATCACACAATTTTGAATTTTTAGATAGATTTAATACAACCGTTAAAATTTTTGAATTAGAAAAAACAAATATTGAAAGAATTATTTGCTATGGAATTATATATTAAAATTGAATAAAACTAATTAAACTTGGAATTTTCGAGAAAAATATACTTAAAATTCAGTAACTCTAAATTTTTTGGAATTTTGTAAAAACCTTTGAGTCGAATTCGAGCAGATATTAAAGCTAGACTTCAAATTTTTTATTACTTGCACATTTATAATATTTTATAAATGTTCTCACCAGAACCCTCTATATTATGAGTATACTGTCTTGCAAGTTGGGCAAGTTGGCGCTTCGATTCAAACATGTGCTTAGAAGGCGCACGTTAAACATAGTATAAAAATAGTTTCCCTTCTGTGTGAATTTATGTTTTCATAATGACAGAGATTGATACTTTAACTTATTATACAGAGCGTTTGTGCAAACTGATGTTTGGAAGAACATCAGATTCAACTTTTGGCTAAGGTTTGAAACATTCCCCTTTCACTAAAACACAAGTTCGTGGTCTTGAATATGGGAATTTTATTTTCCAGATAAATAAGTTTGTATAAGCTGTAAAGTACAGGCAATTTCTATAGTTATTCTTTTATGAAATCCCGGACCCTTTAGTGTATAGCTAGAAAAATACACATGGTCTAAATCTGTAATCAAATAAAAAGAGAAAAATAAATAATTAAACGGTAAGATGTGACTTTTGAAGTAAAAGGGACAAATTATAAATAATTTGTATTTATTTTAATAGTTTTGTCAACATAATGTATTTTAATATAAAATGTCTTAGTTAAAAACTGAAGATACCCGCTTCAGTGGCCGCGTGGTTTAAAGTGCGACTCTTGGTGTAGTCTAGACTGCCTATGTCGGGGAGATCAAAGTTCGAATCTCAGTCAGGTGTACTGAGGTTTTTTCCAAAATGGTTTTCCACCTCTCACCCACACAAATGTGGGTTCACTTCCTATAAATATAACCTTCTTAATTCCAGAAACCATTAGGCTAATTAGTACATAAGCGTATGGCCCGAACTGGTAGTAAGACGTGGTGCTAAAACAAACTGAAGAAGACCACAATATATATATATATTATATATATATATATTATATTATATAAACATTTTACTATTCACGGGTGGTGATATTTTAAAAATACATTCTATACAACTCGTAATAAAAGAGTTGTGCGTAAAGTATCGGAGATATACAATCTTCTAAATAAAACAATGACATCCTTGAAAATATAGTAAAGCCATTAATAGGAAACAAGCCTATCATACAGAGTGCATATAATGAATATGAGCTAAAATCTGCACCGTTGGGCATATGCAATGCACGCACAGCTAATTTAGTCTGGTTTGGCGATGATAGGGAGTTTGGAGTTCAAACTCACGACCTGATGCATACAATTTTTCTCTTTATGGATATCCCACTCTCCTCCCAAGCAAATGTTGATAAGCTTATAATATCTACCTTACTCGTCCTAATTTTTTTCCCATCACTTGGTCTTACTACCCGTTCAGGTTTTTGCATATATGATCATTAATCTAATGGAGAAGAGGAAGGAAGAATTTTAGAGGTAATCTAACTACATTTGCTTGGAAAGAAAGTGAGAAACCATTTAAGGAAAACAGGGAAAACTACCTTCAGTAGAACCGATCCGGATTCAGACACCAATTTCCCCGTCTTCAGCAGGCCAATCCAACTAAAGAGTGGCGCCTTAGACCATTTGGCCACTGAAGTGGTTCTCATCTCTATCTCATAAGTGTAATTAAATGCGTATAGCCCAGATGATACGTTTGAGAAGAAGAAAAAAAAACTTATGTTAAAAGTGTATATATACGTAAAGTTTAAAAGATATAAATTTCGTGCAATTTTGTTCAAAAGTCATTTTCAAAACGATTGTATCATGTTTAATTAACATCACCTTTACCCCTGAGGTATACTCTGGATGGTTATGTGGTGTTAATAAAAACAAACGCCCTTTCACTTCTACTTAATAATTACATATATCTCTGTGCGTGTACCATTCCATTTAACTTCCTGTTTAAGCTATCCACATATTTACACTGAGATAGTGAGGAGAGGAGGGTGGAATTTTGAGAGGAAATAAACTCGTATTTGTGTGGAGGTAGAGGATAAATCCTCCTAAATACACCTGGACGAGACCTGGCCAGCCCGTCCTGCTATTGGAAAAACAGAATGGACTAGAATGGTGTCTTTGTTCGTGTTCTAAAACCTGTCTATATTTATTTAGATACAAACGTTCTTCACAATAATTACACATATAATATTAAAGTAAGTCATCTTTCTCATAGGTTAAACAACACTCGTCCCTTAAACTTTCTTTTAATTAATATTTTACTGGTCTGTGATGCTCAAACGAAATAGCGAGGCAGGTAGTAAAAGGGAGAGGATGATAGGAAAGTATTAAATCAGCCATGGAACAGTAATCAGACTGTGACAAAATATCACGCTCAGCTGTTTACTCAGCTGTTTTACAAGATATCACTTCCGAAGTCCTTTGATACCTCGTCGTAGAAGGTGTGCCCAATCATCTGCTACAAATTGTCTCCAATAGACTGTTCCTTCTTTTCTCCGGTTTTATCCGTATATTTAAGTCATTGTGGGAGACTTGAAAGAACCACGTGAACTTGCTTAGATCATTAGACACGTGGAATACTTTTTTATCCGACGTCTTACTACCCATCTGGGCTGTCCACGTAATTGCACTAATGGGAATGAATAAAGTATAATTGAGATAAAACGTACACATATTTGCGTACAAGAGATGTGGAAAACCGTTTTGAATAAAACATTATCAGTGTTTCGAAACCTGACCTCACTCATAATCACAAGTGTGTTGAACCAGATGAGGTTGATGCCTTGGCCCGGATGCCGCCCAAGGCGTAATCAGGGGAGATTTTGGGGGTTCAACCCCCCCGCCCCACGTTCTCCCGAAATTTTATGAACTAATATATATATATATATATATATTATATATATATCGCCTTATCAATGTTTCAAACAATATCAAAATTAAGATATAAGTACAAATTAGTGTGGTTTGTTACCATAAAAAGCACTTCAGAGAGCTTCTAGAGGTGTTTAATATTTATATTTTTTTCTAACCCCTGGCAGTTGAGGTCTGTGCGCCGCCCCCCCCCCCCCCCCTTAAAATTATTGGTTGGCTACGGCCTGGGTCCCACCTGTTGCTGTTGCACATTGTTCATCCCGTCATCAAACTCATGAAATATTTCTTGCTCAATGTTTGTTACTCCGCAATCGCTGTAATATGTTAGAAGTGTAATTTACTCACCCAAAAAAGTAAAATGTCATGCATATTACTACTTCATAGTTAAGTATTTATTTTTTATTTATTTTTATTAGCACCACGTCTTACTACCTGTTTAGGTTATAGACTTTTATAACTTTTACTCTAATGTGTTGGAGATAGGCAAGGTTAAATTTGGAGGACGTGTACCCGCATTTGCGTGGAAAGATCGTGGAAAATCATTTAGAAAACTATCCTCAGTATATGCGGATGGGATTTGAACCCCGATCTCCCTGTCATCGACAGTGTAGTCTATTGCGAGAATGATGTCTTAGAGCATACGGGCACTGAAGCAGGTAAGTATTTATTTAATTGGGATATTTGTTATTCAAGTTACAATCTTGACGAGGTTTGGTTTCACACAATTTAAAATTGACCTAAACTCGAACACTTTCACTGTACCATTATAACTAGGCATAGCATTTAATTTCTACATTACAGTTTAAGTCAGGAAGTTTGTAATAAGTTGAACTCATGTAGTTGTAAAATGGTCTAGAACAGGGCATAATAAAGGAAAAATTTAGGGGATTATGCACACATTTGTGTGGAGTCAAGATGAAAAAACATTTAGTACACCCAGCCTTGATTCAAACCCTAACCTCTCTGTCATTAGTAAGCCAGACAAGATTAGACTGACATCCTTGTCCACAAGGTCATTGTTGCGGGTGGTACTTTCAATCTATCTTTAAGCATGTACTGATGAATTTTGTAAACGTTTACTTACTCTCCTATACTTTTAGATTAAATAATTAAGGCACTGGCAACCAATACTGCCCCCACAACTACAATTAAATTCACCTAGGAAGGGTTTTTTTGAAAATATAAACAATTTTTTCTCACCAAAATTTATAAACTCTTTTATATTATACATTTTACTTTATAGTTATTGAAAACATAGAGTGGTGGTTGCAGATATCATGACGACAGGCAAACACGTGAAATAAGATCTAGTAACTTTTCTGCTGCTCTATTAAAATTGGACTCGATAATCTATCTCAGTGCACCCACAATGGTGACCGACAAGGCGTGTCACTTGATTGCCATTGACAGGAATATCGTGTCTTGAATACTGGCAGGACGCACCAAGCTTTTATATAGGCCTATATAAATGGTCTCACGATATTTATGCATAAAAAATGAGCGTGCATTTCCAGGGCTGCCACGTACCTGGAAAACTGGGAGAGCCGTTAAAACACACGGAATTTTGTAAATGTAGTAAAAATGCTGAACTATTGGTTAGTCTGGGATATTTAATTGAAAGCTTAAAGAAGTAGTAGGTCTTTGAATAAACTGAAAAGTGAACGAAGACTTACTAAGCACGCTGATTTAAAAATGTGTTAGTACCCTTACACAAGGGTTATGAAGCTATATAAGCTGTATTTCCCCATGAATATCAAAATGTCCTGTTTTAAACAATATATTAAATGACTTCACACTTGCCAGTTTGATAAAACATCAATTTTACTACTCTATTCTTCAATCTTAGCTACCTGGAAAAATGGGAGTTCTTTCTGGAAAACATGAAAACATAGTTAAGTTGATAGTAAGAAAGTAGTTCCAACCCTGATTTATTTATAAATTTACTCTTTCCAACTATCAAAGTGTAAATACGTGGATAACCATGGACGAATATTAAGACGAATTACACAGAATAAAAAGGCCATATATCAAGTCATCAATAAAACATACTAATTAGAAAAATAGTTTATTTCAAAAATCTTTGACCGGAAGTAATGCCAAAGCTTCGTGTTACGTTCACTTTCCCCTTTCCCCCCTCTTAGATCCATTAACTATCAAAGCAAAAGGAAAACTGGAAGTCTATCAACAGGTTTCCGCCTGACCTAGAGTCACAATACTTTGCTTAGGTCAACGCACAGCGCATCAACATATCAACTGCCTGGTTAGTTTATATGACGCATTCGAAATCACTATTATATATTACCTGAGTTTTTTTTGCTGGCTGCTAGTTTTATGTTTGATTCATAAGGAATTGGACGCGTAAGGCATGTAATAAGATCCTGTTCCCGTGACCTAGTGGCTAAGGGGCTCATTACAGGTCTAAAGAACTTTGTTTGAATCCAGACGCTGCCATGAATTGTCTACATTTAATTAGTTAGGAATTCTTCTTACTATCTAGATAATGAGATATATCCTGGGTGCTAAGTTGAGCTCAATCATGATTAATTCCAGTTTAATTTGGTTTGTAAATCTGTTTCGTGAATATAAGTTTACTAAATACTTTAAAAAGTTCTCAAAAGAGTATACATCACTAATATGTGTAAAAATAATCTCGATAATTTTTATATATGCAACTCTCGCAAACTACACAGATGAGTAAAATGATATTTTTTTAAAGAAATGAAGCAATACAGGTATAAAGAGATAAGGGGAATTTTTTAAAAAAGTTTCACACTCTCTCTTCATGCAAACTAGTATACATTCTTTGAATTCTACTTTACCTATCCCTACCTACCGCATTAGTTTAACATGTGGGTAGTCCTGAAAATTACGAAGAAGCAGAGCAATTATATATATGCTCTGCATTAGTTAAATGTGGGTATCTAAAATTCAGAGCAGGCTATATATATATATATTGCTCTGCTTCTGTAATTTTAGATACCACATGTTAAACTAATGCGGTAGGTAGGGATAGTTAAAGTAGAATTCAGAAGAAATGTATAATATATATATATATATATATATACACATATATATTGTCTACGTGTAATCTTATTTTATTTTCACGCAGACTGACCAGGAGACTCATGTCCGCCCATTCACGACGCCCGAGTAAAGTGGACTATATAACCTGAAATAGTTTCATAATTGAAATCCCCGTGTTTTCTCCTGTGTCAACTCTTGTGATGAAACTTGTCATTTTATGTACGTGATGGATGTTACTTTTCGTAGTAACAGCTTTTAGGTTTTCCATTTCAACACGGAGATGAGTCGGCAATTATCCACCGGTGAAAATTGTGCTAACGATTGTCTAGTTGATTGATTGGCTTGTGCGCTATTGCTTGTCATGCTTAGACCCATCTCAAAATGAGTGGTTTTTATTTTGTATTTGTACACCTCGTGTTAATACACGTCCGAGATATCCGCATTTTAATTACACTAATAGGGTAGAGACAACGATTGAATAATCAATAAAGCAAATGCACTTGGAAAAGAGGGAGAAACCATTTATAAAAATATCACCTCCAGGATACCCTGTCAGAACTCGAACCGTGACCTCCCCATTACCAGCAAATCAGACCAAACGAGAACGACTTTTATCCAGGGTTCACACCTATAATGTCTAAAACTTACTTAGGTATATTTTTTATATCTTCTCGTTGTCAAAACGACATAGATGGACTCGTATACTAATTGGCAGGCGGGCATGTGTAGTCTGGTTTACCACTGGCGGGGATGCTGGGACTCTTAATACCAGTTGGGGGTATTGAGGAGGTTTTTCCCTCAATTGTTCCTCAGCTCTTGTCACGCAAGTGAAGGTACATTTCTTCTTAGTAATAACTTACTAATCCTAAATTCAATACCGCGATTAAATGCCCCGGAAGGGCATTACGACATTTCATAGTAAATAATAAGCACAAAAGCCAAAATCTAAGAGATTTTTTTTTTCTTTCGAAATTTAACAGCTGTATGAACTAGTAGACACGTCACGTATTTGTTTGATTACTACGCCTTACAATAAATAGTTTAATTTAGGAATTAGGATGGAAGTTTAGAGAAATTGCAATAAAGTGGAGAGGCTAAGAGAAAACTTCAATGATTAATCACATGTGAAATACCATACCTTGTGCACCCAAGTAAGAATCGAACCTTGAGACTAGAAATACTAAAAGAGACATTCTTGTTTGGTATCGTTTTACATTGATTTGGAGGGGAAGTTGGGTTTCGTAAAACGATTGGGTGTAATTAGACGGTCTTTCTTCAATATTCCTCCAATTTCCATTCATGTAAATGTTAGTAAACTTTCTATAGATTCTACCTTTCTCATACCTCATTAGTATAAATATGTGGTTGCAAATGAAAACATCTTCACAGCGGTCTCTTTTCTAATTTTAGAAATGTAGACTTCAATTTTAGGCTAATTACAGTTGGCTTAAATCAGTTTCAATCATGAGTTTTAGATCCTTTTTATATATATTTGGTCGCCGCGTTTGACTACCCTTTCGAATGTAAGATATTGGTTATTAGCTATACCTTGATTTTAGAAGAAAAAACCATTACTGATAGTTACAAAAGTTACAAAAACAACTGTGCATACAACCATAACAAGTAGTAAGACGCGGTGCTAATAATAATACTAAAACAATTATAATATAGTAATTTGTCAAGTCATGTTTCTACAGCTCTCACTTTTGATAAACATTATCAATACCTATAAAATAACACAAATATCATAGTAAAATATTATTAATGTTAGCCGCAAAAAACTATAGTTGAATTTTCTAAACTGTTCTTACAACCAAAATCAGGCTTTACAGGAGCTAGCATAGTATTAAAGGATAAGATAGCTACAATTTAAATAAGTATACTAATATTCCCTAGAGAAAACTACAAGAAAGAGAAACTATACACATTTAAAGACCAAACCCTGACCTTCCAAGACTAGAGTTGGACTTGTTAGCTCTTTAAGAATCAAATAACCAAAGTTATTATTTATGCTTTTATTGAAGATTACTCCAACTAGATATCATATTCTTAAAATTGAAAAATGACACCTGGACACGGGAATTGAACCCGGAGCCTTTGTTAGCTCTTTGCCTATCCTTTTCGGACATAAGATAATTTTTCTCATTCCTGTACATTGTTATTTAGTGTCTGTACCGACATGTAATAATATACAAGTACTCGTTGCAACTGAACGTATGGTTGCAGCAAAAACAGGATTGTTTTATTATTATTAAAAAAAATTAGAACTAACAAACTGGTTGGACGTGTTTTCTCGTAACACCTCACGATCTCTTTCCTACTTAATTGATCACAGCACCGAAGATAAATAAGGGAATTACTTATTTTTAGAGACCCCGCGTAGAGTTGAGAATTTAATTTGTTCGTTTTCTGGCAAGATAAAACTTTCACATAAATGGTTTACTGTTTTTATCTGCGTTTAATAAAACTGTTGTTCAGAGGGAGTCATATGAAAATAAACACATGCTCGCAATAAGTCTATACCTTAAAGACGTAAAATGTTTCTTAATAATCATTTGACGACCTTGGTGATCTAGGGGTAAAGTTCTTTCCACAGGAGCTGATGTTCGTGGGTTCAAACTCATCTGAGGTTGACAGATCTTTCTTGAGTGATAATCCGTAGCACAACTTCTTCGGAGTGGAAGTAAAGCCGTCGGTTCCATGTCACTTGTGCCATGTTAAAGAACTCTCGAAGGTATGTGAAAATAACTTTCCCGTACAAATTTGTAAAAACTTTCCGTTCGCCCATAAAATTTCAGTATGGAAGTTAATAAGGAACCACCAAACTTTCCGAACTCCTTTAGTACATGGGATTTCTACCAGATGGTGTAGGCATCACTAATCAGACGAAGGGCTGAGTGCATACCTGACACTGGATGGATATAAATCACATCAAACCAACTTTTGGGTTTTTGATTAATAATAATACTAATAATAATAATATATTTTAATGGCGTTAACTCTCTGCGGGACCACTTGACTTAACCCTGAAACTAGCGTTGATTTCTGACTGATGCGCCTCAACTATATTGAAAGTCTATATATTATTTAGTACAATTTTAAAATAAATAATGGACTATACTTGCCTAGGCATAGTATAAAAAATAGTCTGCAACATCTAGCTAGTGTCTTTTACTCGGATATTTATTATCATTCTGAAAACGGGGTCTAGTAAAGTTTTTAAAATATTTCTTTTACTTTCTCATGTGTAGTGAGTATTTTAATCGTGGAATTTTTTTTTACCACATGATTAGGTTGGATCTTAACGTTATATGTGAATTTTTTGTACCACATGATTATGTTGGATCTTAACGTTATATGTGACTCAAAATTCTGGTTTATTAGCTACGATAGATACAAAATGGTTAGATGAATTTAGTTCAAATTCGATATTAATATATATATATATATATATATATATATTATATATATTTCCTATATCAGCACAAGGTCTGACATTTATCCTGAATCTAAAATTAAGGAAAATTTACTTATAATGATGATGATGATTATGATGATATAAAAATGACTCCAACAATTTTGTTCAATATATATCTGAAGAATGTTTAATTTAAATATAAAAATATTTCTTTACTGAGGAGAATTTATGTAAGTGGTGGTCATTTGTCTCTAATTTTGTTTCTAATTATATAATAGATTTAATGAGAAGTTACTTAAGAGTGGGTCGTGCCATTTATTTATTTATTTAAGTATCCCAGAGATTGGAAAACGTTTGGCCCGATAAGTGATATAATTTATAATGGCAGCTAAAGTTTGTAGTCTTGTTTTTTATTTTAAATAACTGACTTGAATAATTAAATTTTTAATTATTTCAAAATGGTATTAACTAGTATTAAAGCTAGCTAATGAATCTACTTTTTATTCATATGTTTAAAGAATAACTACTTTATTTAAGGGTTATTTAATAAGAAGGGCTGCTTAGAGGAAATGCACCCACATTAGTATGAAGGGAAGATAAGAAAATCTTAGGGAAAGTCACATGTACAAAATCACCTTGTTGCACTCGTGTCCCTTTATCAAAATTTACTGAGGGTAATATACAGTTTAGTATGGTATGCAACTGTATTATTATTTATTATTGGCACCACGTCATATACCCGTTCGGCTTATACGCAATGTACCTGTAAGCCCTTTTCATACAAGCTTTTCTTTTTTGACCCCCGGCCCTGCCCCCCAAAGTATATAGACTACTAGATATTTTTATTAATAAAATACACTACATATAAACTTAAGTATCTAAAAAATCTAACGTTTGTATTTAATTTAAGAGATAATTTATTTTTTGGTAATCCACTTCGGTGGCCATATGGTTCTGAGTCAGGGTTTGGAAAATACTGGTATTGTGGTTCATTTGGGTTCTAACAAAATTTTGGTGGCCCAGCTAGGAAAATAGCGAGCAAAAAATTTAACTTTCTATGGGCATTCTCGCAATAGATTTGACTGTCAATACCAAGGAGATCGGGATTCGAATCCTGGTCGGATGTATCTTTACTAAATGGTTTATACTCTTCAGTGACGCAAATGAGGGTAAACTTCCTCCAAAATCCAACCTTCTTCATTCTTAGCATACTAGTGTAATTAGTAAATATGCGTATAATTTGAAAGAGTATCACTACTAAAAAATAATATATTTTGGTGAATTTTTAAAATATTTTAAAAGAAAAGTTTGGGCTCACATGCTCTCCATAGCTATTACATCAATTGATCATATTCCAATTGAGCTAGGCCAGCCCATTATAGATTAAGATGCCATTTTATTTTTTAGTTTAGTACAATTTTCTTTAATCTTGTTTTTGAAAACATATCATACCTATTTATAAAAAAAAATCGTTAAAACATGTGCAGGACCTTTTTTGTATGGTGTATTAGCTTTATAAAATACATTAATCTTAGCTCAAACACGATATCCAGACTCTATATACTTTAATTTTTTTTCTTAGAGAACAGATACCAGCATAATTTCACATTTAAATATTTTCAACCCGTCCTGGGTATCAATATTAGGACCATTAATCAATATACAAACGCTCTACAAACTGAATGTTATTTTATTTGTATGATTAATACCCTTGTTATTTACTACTTATCGGTAACCTGGCGGTCTAGGCGTAAGGTGTCAGACCTCTGTGCTGTGGGTCTAGGGTTTAATCCTTGGTCCCAGCACAGATTATTGATTACCAAACCCTTCCTTCACCTCTGACAAGACATCTTGTGAATGTGTGGAATGCCAGGCCTCCACCGTGGTTCGAATTCCACGTTAAACTGTAAGCCCTACATTAACGTAAGTGCGTACAACCCGAATGGGTAGTAAGACGTGATGCTAATAATAATATAATAATAACAATATTTACTACTTAATTTAAGTAATAGCGTTGATGAGTGTTATCTAAAGGAAATGTACTCACATTGAGTTGAAGATTAAATCGTGGAGGGGGAATGAAGGAAAATCTAACGGGATTCGAACCTTGACCTGTACCAATATGAGTCAAAATACTTGGACCACTATTTCATTACTGTGGAGGTTTGATTGATATAAGTTGTTGGACATCCAACCTGTTATGTTGAGCACATTTAAATTAGTGAAATTATAGACTATAATTCATGTAATTGTATATGACTTAGATGTTAGTTAACTTAATTTAAATAGTCTCCGTAGCTCACTTTTAGAGGGCAATTGTTGGGTTTAAAGATCGTGAGTTGACTACATCTATTTAAAAAAACACTATTTGTGAATTTGTTATTTGATTTTAAATACGGCCATTACAGGTGATGTAAAATAATCTTGAGCGTGTTTATCTAGATTACTGTGATAATGTCTGTCAATATTTAGTTCAATAGGGCAAGCAGTAATATAATCAATTATTTGAACTTATAAAGTTACCTATTATTAGGTATGTTAAATATATACATTAATTATAAGAAATACTTTCACTGGTAAAATCTGTATTGTTATTTAATAGTATGTTTTGGAGCACTACAAGAAACGTAAACAATTCTATCAATGATATTTACATCCATTAACTGGCACGCTTGCCCATGAACTCCAAAATTACATATGAATGAACCAACAGAAGGCCAGCAGCATAAGAGATATGAGGTTTTTTTTCTCTTTGTACACATACCTTTCCGACACACCTCTCTCGACCACTGAGTTTGGCAAAGACCCTGCCTTGGGGTCAACAAATCTCGTGTCTGCACGTTTCTCACCACACTTACTAATTTAACGATTAAAAAAAACTAAGTCAATGGACCACAATCCCAAGGTCTAGTCATACACTCACATTAGGCACATAAGAGAGACGTACGTCACAACAAACCATTATTCATTTGGAAGAAAATAAATAAAACAAGTGTGGTTGTTGAAATCTTCCTACGATAGGTTTAATTAAGTTTTTCCTTTTAATAGATGTTGGGAAATCTTAGTAAAAAAATTGTAATATGGCTTTATTAAGGCAATTACATGTAACTTGTTTCTCCTAGATCAAAACGTAAAAATTTGTAACCGACTTTATAGAAAAGTATTTTTATGACGTTGATTCTGGATTTAAAAAAAAAACTTGTGCTTCTTACCTTTCCTCCTTTTCGAGATTCCCCGACACTTCCATTTATAAGAATCCCTAGTACCAAAATGGAACACGCCACGCAGGAAATATACCGTTGTAACCAGTTCATGGTGATGAAGAGAAAAAAAAACTGTCAGTGCTTGTCCTTTTTTTAGTCACTATCACGGGTCCACTTTATATTATCCTAGTCGGAACGTGCGCTAAATCGTCCTATATTGCTCAGTCTTTTTTAGTTAAATATGAACAAATATCTCAAGTTAAGATTTAAATAATTTATATGTCTCTTAAGTAAGCCCATGCAGGAACGAATAAATAACAGCAGTTTCAGACAGCCCGAGCACTCAAAACACACTTCAGAAAAGACATCCACCCCGGCGAACACTTTGCAACCGACTATTCCGAATGACAACCAAGAACTTACTAAGACACCTCTAATTTCTTTATCGTGTATGTCCTCCACCTCCTCCTCCCCCACCACCAACCACCCCCTTTTTCCTTGTTGGCTGGTCTTTAAAAAGTATTTTCTTGCGGATAGTTGACTAAACTATGTAATAATAATAAAACACGTTTTCACTTCTAGGTTTCTTCGTCAACCCAACGTTTAGAATTATTGCCCCCTCTCCTTCCCCCTTTTTTTCAATTCTAGCTCCCTCTCTCTTTTTCTCTTTCCTACTTGTTGACGATTGGTAGGGGAGTGGGGTGTTTAATCTCGCACTTCTATTGGAGAGTTTGTAAAGCGCGCGCGTTCGCACGACACGGGTCACCTTTCTCTCCGAAATAACTTTTCAGTGCGAGAGAGATATACCTCCTTCATATTTAACCTTGTCTTTTTTGCGTTTTTCTAAACTTAAGCATTGGATAAGAGTGCTAAATTCATTTTCCCCATTGCTCCCCTTCATTCTCTCCCAAAAGGAATTGAAATAAATGGAATTTTCAAGTGAAGGTGAAGAGAAAACCGGCATAGACAGATTGGTAGTTTCAGTAGTGCTTACGAGACCAGAGAACCTAGTTAATGGAACTAGAACAGTTTCCCCTTCTTCCCCACCTGGTGTCTCTTTCCCACTCCCCTCTCACTTCTTCAACGCTCCTAGCTTTGGTCGGGGGTTACTCTCTCTTTCACGCAGACGACGTCCTTCTCCTCCACCACCACCGCCACCCACACCTTACTGGCCTTGTCTAGGGCGCACTGTGGTCGACCTCCCATCTGAGAGATTTCTTTCTATCCTCCCATCGGCTTCCGGTGTCATATCAGGCTAGAGCGGTATCTTAGGCGGCGAGCATTCTCGAACGGGTAGGACGTTAGCCCTCCTTGGAGACACTAGTCCAAGAAAGATCCAGTACCGGTTGTGGTCACCAAGGCCACTCGGGGACTCACCGATGATCCTTGCCCTGTGACCTTGAAAACACTACCTCTCACCTAGTCTCGCCCTGACTGTGCTACCAGAGGAAGGTGGTACATTCTCCGTAGAATGTTGCCGGGCAGCGGTGAAACATTTAAAACTTTGATACAAACATCGAAGGTCCAGAAGTAACTTCATGTTAGGTGTTTAAGGCTGCGTCAACTTCTCATTATAAACGTAGATTTTGTTTGAAAAATAACTACTGTACTCTCTAGTTCTATAGCTTATTGTTCTAAAACAAGTCTGACGGTGAAATTATTATATTAATATTTTCATTGGTAATTATGCAAACAATGTTGACAGGTTCATTTAAATTTAAGATTTCTAGTAGTAAAACTTAAAAAATTCCGTTAATGTTAGTTATATTATAGTAATGTTAAAATCGTGAAATACCGCAACAATGTTTATTTTAAGAGTATAATATTTTAATCCGTAAAACACGTAGTATTTCCAACAAAAATTGTAACAAATTTTCAAATAAAATAAAAGTGATATACTCAGCCTTAATATTTATTCTACGTTTCAATTTGAAACTACATAATAACTAACTTATTCTTCTTACAGATGTTTTTTGTCCTTAGGTAAATTTCGTTACATTTGTTAGTCTATGTTCACCCCTGCCTCCCCTATCACCCGCCATCCAATCTTAGAACCCGTCAGGGCTATATGAACCACTACCCTAATGGGGTAGGGATGAGGAAAGTTACAGTTAGAGGAAGTTAAACCTTATTTATGTATATATCTGAGTACACCTGGTCGGGATTTGAGCAGTGACCTCACTGTACCAAGCAAACCAGACGTGACTGAAGTCTACCAGCGCGGGAATTAGGTTAAGTTAACCTGCAGGCCATACATCAAATTTGTTTCCATTGCTTCATTGGACAAAAAACTTACTTTGCTATGTTCTATTTATTTATTTAATGATTGATCCACCCTTGGGTTATTGTTTATCAGCATGTTTTTTTTTTTCTAAAAAGATGGATAGAAACGGACTAGGGAACATGCATACATACATTTATAACACTCGTTTTACCTACATTGCCAAACTAGTTTAGTATAAAACCTGTCTATACGTGACTAACTCTATTAAAAGTTGAGTAGAGCAAGGCACGTGAACTGCAAGTCATATTGAAACAGTTAGGAAGACGAGTCACTGCCGTGTAAGTGGTCTCTCTCACACAGTATGAACCTAGTACAGTGAGCCAGCCGATAACTGCATGATGTATCATCTCTTTCCTACGTCTCCGATGCGCTCTCATTCAAATAACAAACTATACTATAGAATAAATAGTCATGATATTATATTTGACAATTACAGGTACAGCCGGATCTAAATGTCATATTTTATGAAATGTAAAAAATAAAACTAGGACACGAGAATCGAACTCGTGACCTTTGACATAGTAAGTCAATGCTCTTGACGCTGATTTATCCAGGTACTATTCCGTGCTTAGGATCATTCTTCCCTCATATTTAAAGGCAAAGTCTGTGATGGACGGGCGGAAATCGTCAGCTACATATAGTGATAGATTAAGATCATGAGCAATCAGATAGCGTAGTCACCTTTGACTCAGGAGGACCTTAAGCTACCAAAGGTTCCGGGTTCGATTACCGTATCTAAGTATCATTTTTCCAATTATAGAATAAAAAAGTACCTTTCTATTATCACTGCTCGTACCAGTGGGTACGTAAATAACAAGGCGTCAATTTCGTCTTACCTTATTGACTGGTGACGTGGAATTTAGGGTTCGAAACTTGGGTAGTTGTACCGCAGGATTTTTTTATTTTTTTTTAGCTAGCGTCCACTCCCTCCCATCGATGCAGAATACACTTACTATCTAAATTCTGCCTTTTCTTATTCCCTACATTAGTGTAAATGCGCGAAACGCCTATACGAGTATAAGTGATGCACAAATCACTATCTATAAAATAATGTTATTTTGTTGGCATTGATACTATGCCAAAGGTGACATCTGTGTAATATTATTACTTGACGTATGAAACCATTAAAGTGGTTTTAGTAGCTTTTTTTTAACTCTAAGATATCTTACCTTCATATTGGAATCTCATTGCATTCTTTAGTGATATCCGCATATTTACATTAATGGGGTAGAAGAGATGAGTAAGGTATAATTTGGATAACGAGATTGGTAAACTACTTTTAAAAAAACACTCTAAAACCAGAACAGAGACAAAACATCTTGGTAACATCCCCACCGTTGTGGGTATATAACGCACCTGAATCGCCCCATATTGTTCATACAATTTTGGGCATAATATTTGACTCAAATATAGATCTCTAGCTCAAATTTTTGTGAAAGTCAAGTATTACCGTTATATCATGTTCCAATTCTAAATACCCAAGCTGTTTGCTACTAAGGCATGGGAAAGTACTTGTTCTAGAGGTTAGCTAAACCTGCTTTTGAAACGATTTAAAATAAATAAATAGCGACAGTCAAATTTTCATAGGAATAACCTTGTCTGACAGATATACAAGCTATTAGAACTACTTTCACGTATTCATGCTTCAAGTCATGCGATCTGCATCTGGGACTTTTGATAGATATCATAACTACCGGTAAAATAACAATGATGATATATAAATTATTATAGATGTTGACCACTAAAAATATGTTTGTATTTTCTACAAATTTCATCCTACCAGAATCCTACTGTATTTCTTACACAAATTTAGAATTCTTACTCTGTCTAGTTACACATTACAAAAAATAGTAGGCTACTTTCAAAACAAGACTTATTAACATTTAATCAAATTATTATGGATAAGGTATTAAGGGTTCTAATAAAAATGCATCCGCACTTGCAATGGATAAGAATGATGATACGACAAAGGTAAATAACACCCTCTTTTCACCACCTCCTCCAACACCATCACCACCATCACCACCACCATCACATTTGGCCGAGATTCGATTCGACAAATTAATAAAAAGGAAGTTACCATTAATTCATTCTTTGTTGCGAGCGCCCTATTAAACGGATGTATCAAATCAATTATTACCCGCTTCGGTGGCCACGTGGTTTGCAGTAGACTAGACTGCTGAAGGTGGGAAGATCGGGGTTCAATCCCAGTCGAATGCACTTTTGGTGGTTCTTCCTAAATTTTTTTCCACTTTCCTTCCACGCGAGTGAGGGTGAATTTCCTCTAAATTAAACCTTAATCCCTAACAAATCAAAGAAACTAGTACCCGAACATGTAGTAAGGCGCGACGATAAAACAAGTAAATAGTTAACCAATAATCGACACTAATAAACACCAATACGATTATTTCGTCTCGCTTTACAACTCGCGAGGTTTCTTATGTTAGACCACTTTCCCCGCAAGTGTGTAAGTTCATAACAATGTTTTGTTATTATTATTTTTAGGTGAGGGGAAGGTGTGTCATTATCTTCCCAATTAATTGCGTTATGTAAGTGTAGGTTCTCATATGTGCACGGAACGCAACGCAAGCACGCACTGTTGTAAGCCAAGTGAAACAGGCTGCACACGATTGTTCCACAAGTGTGCCTCCTCAATGTTCTCTTACTATTTATTTCAAAACTTTAGTCCGCACACTTTTCCGATGAAGACAATGACATGCAGACATTCTTCAAATATCGGGGGCTAGCTTGGCCTGCTATTAGTTGGTTTGGATGGTAAATATAGTTATAATATGACACCGAAAGATACAAATTTGTATTTATTCGTAATACAATCGTATTTATTAATGTGGACTAAATACAGAGTGAAAGAAGTGTTGTCCATCGCGTCTAAAGATAGATTTACACTTATACGACTGTGCACTGGCCGTGTCGTGCCGTTAACATTGAGAGCATGGTGGCAACATGACACAACTGGTGCACAGCCCTGTGAGTGTGAATCAAACAACGGTCTTACAATTTAGCTCATATGAGAATGACCGGTTCGAGATTATTTGCAACATGTCACAACTGGCGCACAGCCCTGTGAGTGTGAATCAAACAATGGTCTTATAAGGTAATTCATGACAATGACCTGTTCGAGATGGTTTGAAACATGAACCAATTGGCGCACAGCCCTGTGAGTGTGAATCAAACAACGGTCTTACAAGTTAGCTCATATGAGAATGACCGGTTCGAGATTATTTGCACCACGACACATCTGGTGCACAGCCCTGTGAGGGTGAATCAAACAACGGTCTTACAGGTAAGCTCATATGAGAATTACCGGTTCGAGATTGTTTGCAACATGTCACAACTGGTGCACAGCCCTGTGAGTGTGAATCCTACTAGACTATCTTTGCCGGTTATCCGAAAGATTACACTAATAGGCTAGGTTTGAGGATGAAGGAATTTAGAGAAAGTATACCCGATTTTGATTGGAGGTAATCCATTTATGGAAAAACCCTCTCATAACACCTTCTGGGGCTTAGAACCTAGACCTCCAAGTTTGCATAAAATCGGACTAATTGAATATAGCGTTTAGTATGCATGCTCACCAATGCGGGTTTCATCTTGGTTAATCATGAAAGTGAAGTAAATAGTTTCCTTACCCCAGTCATTCTTTCAACTGATGGGTCAGGCATACTGTATTTCCATTTTAAAACATTTTCACTTTCATTCTTAGTTTTTTAATATACATTTATATATTTCAATAGCGTAAATACTAAAACCTGTGTTTAAATTTTACCATAAACCAAAATATGGGTTCTACTATAGCATTAGTTGGTACAAAGAAATTTTAGATTTTTTTAAAAGTCGACATTATTAATATTTGACTATATTTTTAGTGTCATTTAATAGGTAATGATAATATAAATCAAAAGTGACAGCTGCATATAACATGACTTGACTTATGAATGCGTGAAAAATAGGTTACCTAATTTCATAGCTGTCCCATAAGATTCTCTATATGAAAATAGTAGCATGGTGTGCTGGACATCGGCTTGTAATGCCGGTTTTTATCCCGATCCATGCGTAGTTTTTTTGTATGCTGATATTCTTAGAATAGGGCCAGTTTCATAGTCAGACTGAGTACGTATGAAGTGTGCCGCTACACCCAACACAGAACAACTACGTAGGTCAAAATATATTGGACCTGTTTCATAGTCAGACTGAGTACGTCTGAAGTGTGCCGCTACACCCAACACAGAACAACTACGTAGGTCAAAATATATTGGACCTGTTTCATAGTCAGACTGAGTACGTCTGAAGTGTGCCGCTACACCCAACACAGAACAACTACGTAGGTCAAAATATATTGGACCTGTTTCATAGTCAGACTGAGTACGTCTGAAGTGTGCCGCTACACCCAACACAGAACAACTACGTAGGTCAAAATATATTGGACCTGTTTCATAGTCAGACTGAGTACGTCTGAAGTGTGCCGCTACACCCAACACAGAACAACTACGTAGGTCAAAATATATTGGACCTGTTTCATAGTCAGACTGAGTACGTCTGAAGTGTGCCGCTACACCCAACACAGAACAACTACGTAGGTCAAAATATATTGGACCTGTTTCATAGTCAGACTGAGTACGTCTGAAGTGTGCCGCTACACCCAACACAGAACAACTACGTAGGTCAAAATATATTGGACCTGTTTCATAGTCAGACTGAGTACGCCTGAATTGTGCCGCTACACCCAACACAGAACAACTACGTAAGTCAAAATAGATTGGACCAGTTTCATATCCGAAACTGGACCAATCCATTCGAATTTAGGTTGATGTCCTGTATTTAAATTAGCGCCACACTTCAGGTGAACTCAATATGACAATGAAACTGACCCTAATCTAATTTACTAGTTTCTCTTAGATTATATTTTAATTATGTCACAAAGAGCCATAATATTAAGGCTAACATATTATATTAAATTTACATTAATAAAATGAAGGGTTTGTTTGTCTGTCATGAGAATATGTGATATCTACCACAAGCAGAGGTCTGACATTTAAACATTAGTAACCCCTGTACGCAAACTTGTGCATCTCGAAGCTGACATTTTAATTTTTGTATTAGATTTTTAAATCTATTAAAAACAGGGCCAGAGAAACTGAAATTAAGATATATTTTTTTCTGCCTGTTTGAAGTAAATAAAAGAGATGTCCGGGTTATTCTGCTAGTATCTAATAAGACCTAATGTGTTAACTTATAGGCTGCATCAACGGTCATACGGTCTAAGGCGTCAAGTTCACAACATACTGTGTTGTCGGGGATGTGGAGGTTGCTGTTCTAATCTCTCTCTGTTACATTTGGGGGTGATTTATCCCATCCCTTATCCACGCTGGTTTGAGTGCATTTACTTTTAGCTATGTTCTTAATTATGACATCTTAGATTAAGTCTTTTATGATTTTTGGTGTTGAACAGACCAGTTATTCACTACTTTACAATCAATTTTATATACAGGATGCAACATGACTCAAAATGAAACTGTCAGGGTTCACTCAATTCAATCAATGAATTTAAGACAGCGAGAATTGCATAGGTATAACTATTTTTTGGTCAAGTCTACAATGAGTAGACAAATATATCTTCAACTGCCACAAATATTTCGGATCCAGAAAATGCATTTCCAACAAAATGGGGTGCAATACTTAGTCATTACAAAAAATCTTGGATCCAATTATAACCCTATAAACAATTTATTCCAAGAAAACAGAAGTAAAGGGTTGATCTTGAAGAAATGAACTGGGATTCACTCGGAGAGTTTATCGGAAGTAGCATTCTGACTAAACCATACCTTAGACCATCTTGTCGGAATTGAATATCTATCTATAAGGTTAAACTCCACCTCAACATCTGTATGGCC
The DNA here is from genome assembly GCA_039000515.1 of Timema cristinae. Taxonomy (NCBI): domain Eukaryota; kingdom Metazoa; phylum Arthropoda; class Insecta; order Phasmatodea; family Timematidae; genus Timema; species Timema cristinae. The sequence goes on from JBCFYV010011172.1 coordinate 118,499,102, forward strand.
AACCATGCCGGTTGAGATATTTTTTTAAAACACAAAGTGGTTTCATATACTGTCTCACTGAGAATGCAGGCGTATTTACTTAAATTCTATCATGCTCACATCAGTTCCTTGAATCAAATAGTATGTTAAATGACGAAGAGATCGGGTCTCGAATAGCAGTTGGGTCTACTGAGAGTGGTTTTACTCACTCTCCTTCCACTCAAATGGGGGTAGATTGCCTCTAAAATGAGTCCTTCTTCATCCCTATTCCATTAGAGTAGTTATCATTATATGTGTATAACCTAAACAGTTAGTAAGACGTGGGGATGAAAAAATATATGCTAAAATTGTTGAGAACCATTATTGGGACTAGAAATTGCAAATAAGCTCAATGTCAACGTGATCGACCGGCTTGCATGAATATGAACAAGAGTAAACTCCATTTATTATCTTTCATGACTGACTTTGTGATCTAACCAGCCATGTTGCCCCATTACATACAACCTTTAATCACTCCTTCGATGTCGAAATATGGCGGAAAGAGCTCACCGAGATGAGTCTCGAATGATTTCCTCAACAAGTTTATACTCGCCTTCCTACAAATTTTCTCCAGTGGGTTGACGATGTTTTGGAAGTTGAGAAAGTGTATCCGGTCTCAGGACATGTTTACGAGTGTCAGCTCCAATTTGAGGCGTGACTCATGTTAAGGGAACTACAACCTCTCTGGAGGCCCACAATAGCAGGATCCTTTTAAGGTGGCGATGAACGTGGAAGGGCGTTTTACATTATTCTCTACCATGATTAATTTGTATCGATCACAGATATAAAGTGGGCCTGTAGAGGACGCGAGAAAATGTCAGTGTTTCTATAGTTATATAACAACACTTTTTTGGCAAAAATAAAATAAAAAAATGCTTCAGTAGATACATATAATTTAATTTTCTTCGCATGGTAATATCTACAGTTGAATATTTGTCATGGGAATAGTGACATGAGAAGACAAACTTTTTAAATGAATATAAACGTTGTCATTAAATTCCAGGACACCCTTGACAGATATTAAAAAACTGCTGGTTTCACCCTGTGAAGAAAATTAAACTCCCCATCAGTTTATCAGACAGTTGTCAAAGTTATGTATCCACCTTGGTGTGTTTATATCCACAACAATGTGTTCCTAAACTGTCAATTTTTACAGATACTCTCAAATTGTACACGGGAAAGATATATCACGTGACATTAGGTCAATGGTGACCACTGTAATATTATTTTATATTTGATCCAAAATATACTTCTTGTAATGATTTAAATATAGTTCAAACCCCTACCAGCAGGCACGTGAACTAATTTCAAGATCATTTAGTCTTTTATTTTTAAAACGGAATGGTCAGGGTTTCAATCCGGACTGTTTTACTGTATATAGGTACAAATTAAACTTGTCTGAAAGTTATAATATAGTGTGCTATTTTAGGGAGTATGTGTATACATATTAACTCTTAAAATAAATAAAATAAACATGTCTGGAAGCTATAACATAATGAACTATTTATATAAAGTATATGTATTCAAATTACCTTTCAAAGTAAAGAAAATAAGCCTGTTTGGAAGTTTATAAATCTTATATTGTTTCCCCAAGCTAACTAACGCAAACTTGGGCACATTTCTTTTGTAATTTACCTTTGGAATCCTTAAATTACTAGTGTAATTATAAGTGTATAGCCCGGACTGACTGATAGGGCAAATTAAATAAACACCTTTTGTTCAATAATCAAGCATCTTGCTCTGTGTAATAAATCTATTATTTTAAACCCGCCTCGGTGGCGTAGTTGGCTAACGCGCTTGTCGTGTTGAGCTTGACTGCTGAGGACGGGGAGATCGAGGTTCGAATCTCGGTCGGATGAACTGGGGGTGGTTTTTCCTAAATGGTTTTCCACTCTCCCTCCACGCAAATGCGGGTTCACCTCCTCTAATTCAACCTTCCCAATTCCTAATCCATTAGCGTAATTAATACTTAAAGCATATAACCCGAACGGGTAGTAAGACGCGGTGCTAATTATTATTATATTATTTTAAAATATTTTATGTTAACTGGTGGTAAGAGTAAACAAAAATGTTAGTGTTTACGTTACTAGAGTAAAATAATGTAAATGTTTTAAAATAGTAAAACGGTTTATCTGACTCCTGAGATGAAATAAGGGAGATAGTGGGGAGGTTATTGACTTTACTTTCACGCTAAACTAAGATAAAACTCACATCGGTGGACACGCGGACTATACGTCAATCTCGTCTAGTCTAGTTTACTAGGAACTAGAAGATCAGAGATTGAATTCCAACTATGGATGATAAGACTGGTGTTTGATCAATTGTTTCCGGCCACCCACTCACCCTCTACGCAAATTTCGGAACACTTCCTGAAAATTCCTCCTTTCTCAACTCCAGCCTCTTTGTGTGAATATATTTTATGAATAGTTAGGCTCAGTGCGCACAGCTTTGTTTATTTTGCATTTAATTCACAATAATCAAACACAAATGTATCGTGTCGTACACGAAAAGTTAGAACTCTTACCTTGATGGATTAGGCTATGGTCCTATATTATAAGCTATCTGGCCTATTATATATTGGAATAATACAAAATAAGTTTGCTACCTTGTAGGATAGCTGGTAGATAAAAAGTACATAGTATTTCCATTGCTACCAGTTCACTTATTTGTCCTATCGTTTTTTTGACAACGTATCGCCATTAGCCAACCATTGAAACAATTAGCCAATCTTGGGCTGAGAGGTATGACTAAATAACAAGTAGTTAAAAAGCATTCGGTGGTCGAATGATATTTAACGTCACTTTCTCAATAGACTGAACTGTCAATAATATGAAGATTGGGGTTTGAATTCCAGTCAAGTGTACTCAAGGTGGTTTTTCTTAAATATGTATCCACTCTCCTTCCACGCAAACGTGGCTGCACTCAATCTAATTTCAACCTGTTTATTCTCTAACATATTAGCTTAACTAGTAGACTACATATGCGGTCAACCAGACGGGTAATAAGACGCTATGACAAAAAAAAAGTTAAAACATATATTTATAAAATGTAGTAGGTGATCTGGTGGTCTATGGGTAAGGTGTCAGACTTAAGTGCTAGGGGTCCGGGGTTCAATCCTCGGTCCCGGCACAGATTTATCTGATTGCCAAACCCTTCCTTCACCTCTGACAAGACGTGTATTAATCACTACTTGTGAATGTGGGCAATGCCAGGCCTCCACCGTGGTTCGGATTCCACGTTAAACTGTAGGTCTTCCATTTCATCTCACAATCACCCTACCATTACACATTAGCGTAAGTGCGTATATCCCAAACGTGTAGTAAGATGTGGTGCTAATAATAATGCTAATAATAATATAAACTGTAATGTACATTTTATAAGCGCAAGGATTGTGTCAACACATGATTAAAAATTAACTTCACCTAGGGCAGTAAGTAGCCTATAATACAATTGACTCAGTCTAGGCGCTAGGCCTTGATATTTACTAACGACGAACGCAGTACTTAACCGTACAAAATACACATATATTAAATATACCCATCCCCAGAATCAAACCAGGATTTCCTAGACTTTGGTTATGGCATATAGTTGTTGAGATGAACTACAGCATCAAGAAGTAAGATAAAAACAATAAATAAGAAATACCATAAGCTAATAGCAAATCAATTAAAAGTTTTAGATTGCATTTAAAACGTTGACTAATTTTGTGTAACTAGCACATAAGCCTGTCAGCAAGAGATGAACTGAATGTGAACAATTAGAAGGCAACTTATTTTTTATAACATTAGCTAAAAAAATTCAAAGCATTTACTCTGTTCTTTTAATTCATGAAAGGCTTAAAAATTTCTAAGACAAAAAAATAGTAGTTTAAAATCCGGTTTCATTAGGTTCTTTCTTGTAGTTTATACAATGAATGTACAAATTCTCTTTTTTCTAAGTCATCTACGCTTCTAGGAGCGTTTGGAAGGTGTGGGAAGACAAACAATAATTATGAAATTTTAAGTTATATTATATAGATTTAGGCTATGGGCTACCTGCAAAATTTAAACTTCCTGGGTCTTCTGCGTTTCTGGATTTTTGTGACTTTGGTTTTTGTTACTCCCTCCAGCTCATTTTTGGGACTGCCATGGACATTTTCAACCACCAAGTATTCCTCCCCTTTTTTTGGTTAGGGTACCTGCCTGCAAAATGTAAGCCTGGTATGTCTACTAGGATTTGAGATTTTATCGACTTTTGTTTATTGGTAGCCTCGAACTTTTTGGGGCCCCCATTATAATTTTTAGTCACCAATTATATATATACACTGTTTTGGTTTAGGGTTTACCTGATTGCATAATTTCAGCTTCCTACTAGGTCTTTTGGGCTTTGAGATGATCTCGATTTGGCTTTTCTGGAAAGCTCCACTTCATTTTGGGGGCTCTCTTTGGATTTTTCCTTCACCAAATAATACTCAAACATTTTTGGTTCAAGGGATACCTGTTTGCACAATTTCAGCTTCTTAAATTTTCTGAATTTTGAGATTTTATCAACTCTGGTTTTTAGGAAATCACCCATTTTTTGGTTCCCCGATTGGAATTTTCTGTCTCTTTTAGGATTCGAGAAATTTTGACTATGGTATTTAGAAACCCCCTTATTTTGGTGGTCCCAATGGGAATTTTCTTTCCCGGAGTATTTTTGCATCCTTTAGGGTTAGGGGAGACCTGCCTGAAAAATAGTCTTCCGGCCTTTGAGACATTTTCAACTGTGATTTTTTTTTTAAACTCTCTCACTCCTCTCTCCTCCAAGTTTGATTCACCATGTATTCTTACATCCTTTTGTGTTTGGGGACTGCTAAATTTAGGCTTTCTAATTCTTCTGGATTTTGAGATTTTTTCGGTTGGAACTGGTAGTTATTATAGCGGAGATAGTTTAAAAAAATTAATAATAAAAATATCTAAAATTGAAAATCTGGCTACAATAGTTTCAAAAAAATAATAGTAAAAAGATCAAAAATTAAAAATCTGGCTACGTTGGTTTCTATCTCGTAGTTTTTTACTATAAGTGTGCCCAATGTTTCAGCTTTCTAACTAATAAAAGGGCTTCTGGAGGGTGTGAAAACACACACACACACACATATTGGTAAATTATTTATAAAGATGTAGTATATAACAAAAATACCTATTTCTATGATTTTTTTACTTTTGGTCATGTATTTTATTAACACGGTAAATTCCACGTGTAATTTAAGAGGACATTTTTATTCTTCTTTACAATTTACAAGGTATGGTTTGGTTTTGTCTACCAAATATATAGCCATGTCCAGAGAAAGTCATAATAAGTTGGCAAGAGATGGCTTTACTTTTTTTATTTATTTGGTACCCAAATTACATGTTTCATAAACAAGAATTTACTGTGCAAAAAATTATTTTCCATTTTAATGATGGTTCATTGGCTTTGCTTGGTAGTGTTTCACTTTTCGGGTAGTCCAGTCGCCAATTACTCTAAATAATTTAATAAAATAGTATTGTAGAGAAGAAATGAAAGAAGGTTATCAGTATTAGCTTGGACAAAGAATATATCACCACCATTAGAAGAAACTTTGGAAGTGCACTTGACTGGAATTTAACTCCAGACCTTAAAATTCACACACGAATTTTGTATTTTTGATTGGTAAGTTCAAAATAATTATTGTTTAATGGCTTAATTAACCGACCAAAGCGAGGCTCTGTTTTAGCTCGACCTTTTGGAATTTCGTCCGTTTGGCCCACGATTACTGCTTGGACCATTTATAAGGAAATTTGGCCGTGACATTCTTTGAACTTAGGCCGAGCAAATTATTCATATGGTTTTTCTATATGGTTATCCCTTTCAAGATGGAAGCTCATAATAAAGGGTTAAGTTTAATAGCTCATTCCGATTGATTTAAATTGTTAAATTATACGCTATGGATCACTATTAAATTTATTATTAACTTTTTTATGTCTAACTTGATCCCCATGGAAAAATACCATCTTCAAATCCAAGGATCAAGTTATAGGAAATATTTCAACTCAAAATCCAAAGATAAATCTGTTTTAACGATAATAACATGGATGGAGAAATTTGTATTGTGTTCTGAACTACCATTCAGAGAGGAAGAGATGATGAGGATAACTAATAATTATATCCCACAAGCGTCAAGAGAGGATTGTAAAGCAGTGATCTCTTAATTATCACTGGTTTCCATTCAAATCTACCCACTACTGTACTAAGGGCTCACTAATGCGGTGAATTACCTTCATGCTAGCCTTCTCATAGCCACCCCTTAAATTAAACGATTAATAATATCCGTTCTAAACGTACTAATAAAAAAAGGTAAAATATTAAATGATATACTTATAAATAATACATTTATTACAAGTTTTACTAAAAGTAAATTTTTATATATATATATATATATAATATAAATGTTTGTATTATTGTTTTAGTATGAAAGGCTTTTTTATATTTGGCAAACTACACTTTACATATATAAGTTATATTTAAAGTGTAAAAGTGTAACCGCCAATTTAAGTGCAAAAGTGTAGTTGCCATATATATATAATATATATTTATATATATATTATATATAAATATATTATATATATATATAATTATATATAATTGCGTTACACTTTTACACTTAAAATATAACATATAGTGAAAGTGTAGTTGCCAAATATAAAAAACCTTTCATAATAAAACAATAATACAAACATTTATAAATATATATATTAATATATATTTATATAATATATATATATAAATTTACTTTTAATAAAACTTGTAATAAATGTATTATTTATAAGTTTGATGCATCTTTCTTCCGGTTATCAAGAAGTTGCTGGTTTGTTTTATACTGTCAAGGCAATATTATGTTACTTTGTGATTTCAAAACCCTATCTATCAATGTATGTTAACAGGATATAGGTAAGTATACGTCCCATGTATGATCACCAAGCCCACTTGCCCGTTTGCACTAGACAAATGAAGATATTTTGCAGAAAGTAACTTAACCAAAAAAAACTTTACTATTAAAAATGTTTTTGGTAATAACCGCATGTATCAGAGATCACAGTTGTCAAATGTAAAAAAGCATTTCATAAACCACTATATATATATATATATATATATATATATATAATAATATATATCATAAAATATATACATAGGCCTATTATATATATTTTATATTATAATTATATATATACATAGGCCTATAATGCCCATATATATTATATTGGAAAATTTGTGTTTATTATAAAATATATTGTTTCTAACATTGGCAATTACACTATATATACATACTTTATAAATCGCTTTATAATATATATATATATATATATATACATTAATTAGTTTATAAAATATAAAATGTATACACAGAAATATAAAGTATATATACATATATAAAATATAAAAAAGTTTGTAACAAAGTATATATATGAATAAAGTGTAGTTGTCAAATGTAAAAAAAAAACCTTTTCATGATAGCATTGTTTTGCCACTATAATATATAGGTATATACATATATATGTATATGTTGCAGGATCTTTGTATGACCAGCCTTAGTATAAAAGTACTAGGCTTTATACAATACGCCACCAAGTTTTATTTCAATTAGGCTGAGGAGAAATAGCAGTTTTTTAAACAGCTATAATATATATATATATATTATATATATATATATATATATATATATAACTTCTGGCTTAATGTGATGGAAACATTTGACCCCAATAAGGCTGTCCAAATTTCAGGCGTTTTATAAAAAGACTAACTCAACCATATATTAATAGATAATATATATATATATATATATAAACTTCTGGCTTAATGTGAGGAAACTTTGACCCCAATAAGGCTGTCCAAATTTCAGGCGTTTTTTAAAAAGACTAACTCAACCATATATATATTATATATATATAAAACTTCTGGCTTAATGTGATGGAAACATTTGACCCCAATAAGGCTGTCCAAATTTCAGGCGTTTTATAAAAAGACTAACTCAACCAGCCGTATTGTACAACGAACCCCGCAGCCGTTTTATAAAAAGGCTAACACATTCAGCCATATTGTAAAACTTCCCCCGCCGCTATGAGCGCTGTGTCTCCTCTGCTACAGGAGTTTTTTGGCAGTGACACAATGGCCACTTTACCGATAACGTGGAGTGTGATTCACAAAGTGAATTTTCTGTTGTTTCAAGCGTGATTGAAAACGTCTTAGGGGATATAATTGGTGAGTTGAATAACAAAGAACGTTTTATGTTACTGTGAATAAGTTCTACGAAGGAATAGAGCAGTCATTGAAGAAACTCTGGACCAAACAGCACGTGTTGGAGGTGACGCAAAAGCAATATTGACAGTTGGTGGATGACGAATGCCTCAACAATATCACTTTACCACTAAGTACAATGTTATGGATGCTGGAGAAGGGGAATATTTGATTGTGAAGTGTAAAGATTCTACCCCTTGATGAGTACTATGAAAAGTTGTTGAAGATTCATAAGGGTTTGTGGCCATGGAGGCCGGGATAAAATTATCTATGCTCTAAAATATAAGTTTTTAATTCCAAATTCTATGATTGAAATAGTTCTTTTCCATGTGTCGAGTTTGCTTGAAGAACAGATCTCAACCCAGCAAAGGTCTCCTCACTAAACCAATTGTCTCAAAGGATTTTAATTTAAGAGACAAGGTTGATTTAATTGACCTGCTGTCATCCACCGATGGGCAATTCAAATGACTTCTAAATTATAAAGGTAATACCACTAAATTTGTTCACTAAAGGCCATTGCACTCTAAAAAAGCTACAGAGGTTGCCTTAGAACTCCTTAAAATATTTTTTTCAAATTTGGAGTTACAAACATTCTCCAAAGTGATAACGGTCGCAAATTTGTGACAAATATCACCCAGGAATTGTTGTCACTTTGGCAGGAATGTAAAATTGTACATGGACGTCCATGTCATCCCAAGACTCAAGGAAGTGTAGAGAGAAGAAATCAAGATGTAGATAAAGGACTCGGGGGTGGATGCATGACGACAATTCAACTAAGTGGAACATTGAATCATATTCGTAAAAGTGGCAGAAGAACTCTTCTCTACATCGGATCATCGGAGACCCCGTACTGAGCTCTTTTCATTTGAGATTCCAAAATCGGACTCAATAGCACAGGACTTCCAAACACACTTCTTGACAAACTCACCAATGAAGAAGAATTAGAGTTTATGATAAACACTCATAATGGCACTATTAGCTACGCTTCTGGAAACTCACGCATGTCAGAAATTGTTTCACTACCATACGTAAATTGACCACTTGTTAATGGTTTAGATTTGTCTTTGAAATGTTCTTCTTGCAACCAAGAGAGGATGGAAATGGATGCACACGATACTGAAGAGAAATTGTGATATTTTTCTTGAAAAACTCAAATTCAGATTACCTTGTAAAGGGAAATGGCACACAAAAACACCAAATGGGATGCAGAAAAAATTATAGACCAGGTCAACACAAAAGCTCCTTCCTTTGATTGTTGACAACTCTGTGACAATAGTAGTTCTAAAAATTGACTGAGGACCACTGGACACTAAAAAGTTGAAGGAATAATAGTAGAATTTAGAAAAGGAGTGTAAAGCATTGGAACTGAGGCAGGATGATTAAAAACGGGTTTCCTCGAAATTGAATTCAGTCGTTAACTTCTTCATTCACAGGGACAGTTTCAGACAAAACCATATCAATACGAGAGGGAGTAGCTGCTCAGTCACCATTCCAAGGACAAGGCTTCCAGAAGTGTCTTTGCAAGCCATCAAAAAACAGTGCTGCACAAGAAAACGTGCTTGCCACAAAAGTCAGCATAAATGCAATTCAGGTGTAATTCAAGTCTGACGTGTGTAAATAAATAAATAACAGGTAGGTGATTGACAGTAAATGGTTAGGAAAAGTGGACTCCTTATCCTTTTGACTAGTTTAAACTATGATTTTGATGTGAGCTATTTTTATGGTTCATTTGTTATTGATTGATTTGAAGATACTGATTTGCTCTTCTTTTAAATATTATTTTGCTGTATAGTATCTAAAATCGTAAACAGCAATTTGATTGATGAACAAGCTCAATTTTAACATAATTCAATTATTATTGTGGGGATAGTATTAAGACCTATTATTTATTTTTTTCAAATTTTTTTTGTAACTATTGTTTAAAACTATATTTTTCTGACTAGTTTCACAATTATTGTAACTTATTTTTCTGACTTGATAGACATATTTTTAATTTTGATTAAATTTGGCCTGATTTGGTGATGATTACATTGTTGCCTAGTGATATTGTGGAAAGGCTTGATGGCCTAGGTATTTTACAATATGGCTGAATGTGTTAGCCTTTTTATAAAACGGCTGTGGGGTTAGCTTTACAATACGACTGTTGAGTTAGTCTTTTTATAAATCGTCTGAAGTTTGGACAGGCTTATTGAGGGCAAATGTTTCCATCACATTAAGCCAGGAGGTATATAGCCGTTTACAAAAAGGCTATTTCTCCTCAGCCTAATTGAGATAAAAACTTTTTTCGACAAAAAGGTGGCGCATTGTAAAAGAGCCTAGTACTTTTATATTAAGTCTGATTATACAAAGATCCTGCGATAATTATATATATATATATATCGCAGGATCTTTGTATATGTAAAGAGCCTTTAATTATATATGTATATATAATGCAATGCTTTTTTTTACATTTGGCAATAACACTTTATATATATATATATATATATTATATATATATATATATATATATATATATATATAATATATTTGGCACCTACACTTAACATATATCTAAAGTGTAGTTGCCAAATGTAAAACAATACTTTCATAATAAATCCAATATATATATATATATATATATGTATAAATATGTATATACATGTATTTACTTTTAGTAAAACTTGTAATAAATGTATTATTTATAAGTCTGATATATCTTTTTCCTAGTATCCCTATCCTACATTTCTTTTACAGGGAATTTTTGAATCATGCTTGCTGGATATTATATTTAGCTATTATGAGTGTTTTTGAAGCTAAAGTCTTACACTTATCACTCTGGTAATCGCTCGACTAATGGTAGGAAAGGACCTCACCATATCACCTAACATATGCTTAATTTACACTAAAATGTATCAAGCTTTTCGTGCTTGATATCGCATAGTAGAGTGCTGTAAAGTGAAGAAATGTGTTTAATACATACTAATGCGCGTCGCTTTTAGAAAGGCTGGATTTGAAATTTTGCTGTTAACATCGCATCCACCTACAACCGTTCATCAATTATGTTTAAGTTAATAGGCGAACTTTCTTGTATAATAAGTTTATCCATACAAGTTAAGAATTCTTACTTTGATAGACTACACTACAACGACGGATATCATTGTGTAATCAAACAAGGTTAACATATTTACCTTCATGAGCAAACTTTGTTCTCTTATAAGATACCCCCATAATATACTCTATCAAGGCAGGCCTGCCAACCTTCTTGGTAAACGCAATGTATTTCCCTTGGTTTATCTACCTGGACTTGTTTATTATTTTAAATATGCAGAAATCATTAAAACCCACTATGGGGAAAAACATTAAAAGTTGAATAAAAATTAAAAACTATAATAATTATCAAATTCTGATGACACGTGACTGCTATCCTTTGTAAAGAAGAGTGCCACCCTAATAATATGTGCACATATTGCTAAATAATTTTTAGTGTGGTTAGGCTAAATTAATTTCAAGTGCAGCTTTATAAATGCAAATATTTGTTAGTTACTTTTAAATTTGCTTCTGTCAAACTAGTAAGTTTGAAAACAAAAATTAGACTCTTAAGAATGACAAATCCTTAAAAAGACTAATGTGAAGATTCAGCTGGAAACTTTGGATTTGTAGAGTTCTGAGATTAAGCTATATCGTATATGCCTGTCGTGACACCAAAGTGTTTGCTTCAAGACAAGATATCCCTTTGACTCTGACTTCCACGAGTGCCCATGGCGTGTAAAATATTTTATACTAACACAGGGGAGCACACACGGGGAGAGGGGGATCTCCAGCGGGTCTGAACCTTTTCTGGTGAACATGAAGGATGAATAAAGTATATTATTTATAATCACAATAAATAACTAGATGTAACAATTTAGGCTATATTGTCTAGTACAGTGGTGCCCAACAGGTGTGCCGCGAACATTTCCTAAGATTTTAATTTAATTAAACATCTCGTAATAAATCTACTACTAGTTACAGTTTCAAGCCTCCCAAAGTGTTATAGCAATTGATAATTTTAGGTTTCACTTTAAAAGAAGATTGTGACCAACCAGTTTCTATCTGTATCTTTTTTGGAGAACGCCTGAGCAATTAAACCATTATTCTGAGCCACATGAAGTGGCATCTAATCACCAAACATCCCAGTGATTCCAAAAAACATCATACCAACACAAGGCACAAATAAAATGGAAATTATTGTTTACATTTCCGACAGAGCACCTGAGGCGTCTTTCAAAGTTGCTGTATTGATCACAAAAAACACGAAACCAAATGTAAAGCCCACCTAATACGGTGCTGGTTCGTTTATAGATTGTTTGCTGGATTTTGCTGCTCGTTGCTGTGCGTGATGCGTTGCTGGGTTGGCTTCAGACGAGGCTCGCCATCTGCAGGCCATGCGGTTAATTTTACGAAATAGTGCTAGAGAACGCTAGCTTTGTTGTCAACAAACATGGACAGCGATGGTGACTTCTTGGACGACGATACTTTGAGGGCAATTTGTATTTGTTGAAGAAAATTAGTGATAGCGACATTTTCAAAAATTATTGATGTACTGTGGAAGCGCAGAAAATGTAGTGGACCACATGGACGTAACCACCTCTCACTGACTGCGCGTAAACATTGGCGATCTTTGTTCCTGGTCACGCGACTAAAGGTTGCTCTCTGATTGTCTCAACTCCCGAGCTAGCAGGGAACCAAGCACGGAAAATAGCATGGGCCCTATTAAGGGAAACCATCAGTGACTTAATTTTCCAGCAGTGTCCAGCTCATCACCGAGCAAGTGATCTAGCAATTAATACTGTACCGTTTGCGGTGATATTTAATGGTGAAATTGTGATTGCGCCAGCTTGTCAAGCCATTATTGAAACCATGCTTGAAAAATAATCTAAAGAGCAAGTTTAAAATGCGTCTTTATCGAATAATAAACGTATTTCTGGGATATCTGAGAGCACCTGTCAAAATTTTGTTGAAAATTTTAAATTAAACAGGCAATTTGCTCTGCAAGTAGATGAATACACCGATAGAAGAATACACTTATTGTCAACTGCATCTAGATACTAATCAATTTAATTTTTATCTAAATTTATTTGGAAAATGTATTATATTACAGCCTTTACACAATTGTACCGTGAAAATATTGTCTTGAACTAAGTGTGCCCCGGAATGAAAAAGGTTGGGAAGCCCTATTCTAGTCTGTATGTATAACCTTATAAAGTAATTAATAATTGTTTAAAAGAATTATGAGTCTTATACGAGTGGATTGGATTGACTAATGACTTGTAACTTCTTTACTTTGGACCACCCCTAAGAAGAGTTTCTGTGTGCACCTCTGTACTGACGGATTAAGGAGGGTCTTTATACTTATTTTAGTTTTAGTGTACCGTATTTATTCATATCACAAGTATGTGAACGAGATACCATTTTAAATTAAATGCATTTATGATATATATTATACATTTATATATATATATATATTATACATTTATATATATATATATTATACATTTGTATATATATGTATATATATGTATAATATATATCATAAATGCATTTATATATACATATAAGGCTTTTTAATTCCAGAAGAATATTCCCACTTTCCCAGTCCCAACAAAGTGTTTTCCATTCTCCTTCAAAGCCCTTAGTTTACTCATATCAGCGTTTATCAAACTGTGCTCCGTGGATCCATGGGGCCCCGCCATACTTATCTCAGACCCGTGAGACAATTTTATAATATTAGTTATTGGTTTTTCACAATATAAAATGGCATTAGTACCATATTGTAATTTTTTTTAAAATCTGATTTAAGGGCGTTTGCCAAAGGCGCAGCCAAAACATGTTTAAGTTTTCCGTTTGTTTTATGCTAGTAGAATTTAACTCTTGGTTAATGTTCATAATATTAGAGTAAAATATTGTATGAGGGTTCTAAACTTTATGTTTTCTGGTGTGAGGGTTCCTTAGGTACACAAAGTTTGGGAACCCCTGCCTTATATCAAATAGTATAAGTCAGTGAGACGCTAGTACCAATATAGAGCGTTCTAAAAAAATAGTAAACGAACACACCAGTTAATATCTATGGGAACCAGAAAGAGCTAGTTACACAAACCAAAGTGACTCAACACAGGTTGACAACTTGGTGCGAACGTGCCTAATCAACACAATGAAATAATATTTTACTTGGTTGACAACATAATTAGGTGCTGTAACGTGGAGGGGCGTGTGTAATACCCACGTACCTGCCTCACTTTTAGAAAGGCTTCACGTAGCTTTTCCTGTTGACGTCGCTCCCATCTGCAATTGTTCCATCAATCATGTTTCACGTTGATGGGTGTGCTTCATTGTAAACCTCTTCTACCCTGAAAGGATGACACTATGACGATATCTTACGGATACTATCGCGGGATCTAACAAAGTAATCATGAAAAAAATGTTATGGAGGCTACATTAACTTGCAAACAGATGGGAAAGTGGTATAAGTCAAGCTCATAAAGTCCGTATTACCGTTGATAGGAAAATCGGGGATCAAATCCCAGCCAAGTGTTTTTTTAACTTAAATTGTTCCCCTTCTCCCTCCACACCAATGGGACTACACTTCATATAAATTCAATTTTACTCTTTCCTAATTTATTAGTGGGGTTAAATGAGTAAATCCCTGACGTGGTGTAATCTTATCACTCTTTTAATTTATTTTAAAGCTCTTAACACGAGAAGAACTAACCCTTGGGAGCAATTAAATAGTAAACTCCAAATCCTTCGTATCGCACCTGTTTTTGGATCACGTGAATACTATTTTTTTCTACCCAGATGGTTTAATCACTGTGATAGGGGTGAATAGGGTAGTTTTGAGGACGTGCAACCACATTATTATGAAGAGAGGATAAGAGAAAAATCAGTGATCCCATTTGAAAAATACCACCCTCAGCGCGCGTGGCTGAGATTCGAGCTTGGACCTCTCTATCACCGGCAATCATGCATATTTTGAGGACGATTTATGACAGGAATGCCGATGTCTATATGCATGTTTGTATTTTTTTTTCTAGAATGGAAGAACGAGAGCAAATTAAATCATGTGCCGACACTATAGGTCATACCAGGACTAAAACCTTTCCTTTAGGTGATGGGCTGTCCCTTTTTGTGGAGAGATAAATAAAAGAGTAGTAAACACAAATTATAAAACGATGTAAAACCTACATGGGTATTCAGAGACATGTGTGACCACATTATTCCACGGGGCACTGGGTGAGAACCTCTCACGGACCACTGGCGATCAACAATTTTCTTATCCGAGCAAGCCTTTTGAAGATCTGTGTGACCCTCCCTATTATATCACATAGTTCCCAAGCCTCTTGATAAGATAATTGGTAGGAATCGGTGCCTTGGAAGTAAGACTATTGTTTAGTTTTATGGGGTATTTGTGTGCAATTTCTGAACGGACTGATTGTATCAGCACACAACTTTCAAACTAACTTAATTCCAGACCAGACACAACAACCAGTCTCCCAGCGGTTAATTCTTCGCGGTGAAAGGAAATATCAGCATTTTTCCAGTGATAAATCTTTATAACGCTACTGATAATCAAATTCTAACCTTTAGAGATGGGATACCGACTGGTCCAAGGTGATGTACAAAGTGTATTTGTTCTCACCTAGAGCTGGGGTGTAATAGCTGTCACGGCGAGTTAAAGGAGAGTGAAAACACCTAAGTTGACAAATCGACAATAAAGTCCAGGAATTTACCACGTGTTATTATTGCCATTTGCATCCTTAAAAATTAGTAAAAAAAATTTAATTAGCTGAGTATAAGAATAAATAATTAAAAGGATTACTGTATCTGTTACAATTCAATACATTTCTAAATAAAACAAACACATTCCTGGCTGATCGTGAAAACGTATTTTAAAATTGTGTTTTCTTCATTTTCGATAGTTAAATACATCTAATAACATGGATAACGGTTTCATTGATTTATTAATGAAATAATGCATCCATAATTTAATATTTTGAATTCAGGCTCTTCTAGGCCATACTTACTATATGGCATTAAGAACACGAAAGTGTATTGCCTTACCATATTTAGAGTACCCGTCATTTGGCCTAAAAGTCATTTAGCCTAAAAGTCATTTGGCCTAAAAGTCATTTGGCCTAAAGTCACTTGGCCTAAAGTTTAGGCCAAATGATTTTAGGCCAAATGACTTTAGGCTAACTGACTTTAGGCCAAATGACTTTTAGGCCAACTGACTTTTAGGCCAAATGACTTTTGTCGAAATTAATTAAATCAATTTTTGTATTCGAAATACATTTTAGGCCAAATGACTTTAGGCCAACTGACTTTTAGGCCAAATGACTTTAAATAAATGTTCGATGTCTAAGTTTTGTTCGGAAACATTCGCTATGATATATTGTGATGTTAATAGAGGGCAGCATGTGTCCTATTTAGTTAAATAGTATATACTATCGTTTCTAAATACATGAGTCTTCTTTGGTGTAACTATTTACCAAGGTCTAAAGCAGTGGTTATCACAGTGTGCTGAGCAACCTCCAAGGACGAGCGTGATAATTGCTAAAGGGGGGCGCAAGATGTAAAATTTATTTATATAAAACTGTTTTAATTCGAATGATTTTTAATTTTTACTGGGCTAATTTTCTAACAAAATGTAACACTATGCATAGGTATACATAATTACAATAAACCTACAAAATGTTTGTATTCAAATCATACAACGCTGGATGGGGAGTGGAGGGTAGAGGGGTCGTGGCGCAACTTCCTCACTTGGATGTAAAGAATGTCACAGAATAGAATGTTTGAGAACCACTGCTCTAAAGAATACAGGTCTCACTGCACTTTATTTCCTGTGATCAGGTAAGAAGCTAGAGAGCACTAGTATCTTTTCACAATAACACGCACTCCAGTTAACCAGTAGAAGAGTATGAATAACTAAGGTTTCAATTTATGGTTTTAACTTTTTAATTACCGTAGTGATTAAAACTAAAGCACCCCAATCACCCTCCCCATATATGGTAGAAAGAGAATATACTTAATAAAGTACAACATAAATAACTTATTTATAATAAACATACTAACTACCATTTGTATTTGTTTACGATTGTAAAAGCACTTAAATTTGCTTTGTAATGTTTAATATTTGTAATTCTTTCGTTGATCCAGTACGGTTGAGTAATCTAACATTGGCGACATGAAAACCCCGCCCATAAATGCTTTCTTTGTTGCTATCGACATATTGTTGTGATACAAAAAGAGGTTATGATTACTAACAATAAGCGTCTTTCAATAGCACATAGCGGTAGAGTGGAAAACTCTTAAAACACTTTTGTGGGCCTCCCACCCATCCGGTATTCGAAGCCCAACCTTCCCATTACTAGCAAACTGGTATATACCCCAATTTTCTTACGATGTGGGTAACTCGACTTACACCGCCCGGTCTTGGGGAGCATCGGACAGCTCTGTTCAACAATGACTTAGAAAGGCTGTTGGAGAGGGAAGAGAAGGGTGCGTGACGGGGAGGTCCAATTGCAAATTTTGAATTTTTTTCGGTGACACAGTTTTGTACCGTTTTGTGCCAAAAACAAAAAGTTTTGTACCCTACCCGCAATCCCCCATTTTGAGTAGTTAGCATATCAATGTACTCAATCTAAGTTACTGCAGGAGTACCACTTTAGAATTTTGAGCTTTTGTCAATGCCAATGTTTTATAATAGTTTTGTGCCGTTTAGTACCACAAACAAAAAGTTTTGTACCCCACCCATTTTGAGTAATCCTATTAAGCATATCAAAATGGCCATTACAAATTAAAAGGTGTTTACATCTTTAGAATTGTGAGCTTTTTTTGATGCCAATCTTTTGTACTTGTTTTGTACCACAAACAAAATGTATTACATCCCCACCCATTTTGAGTAGTTAGAATATCAAAGTGATCACTCAAAGTTAATTCTGGGGTAATACTTTTGAATTTAGGAGTTTTTCTATGCAAACAATTTGCAGTAGTTTTTTATCACAAATAAAAAGTTTTTTACCCCATCCATTTTGGGTAATTATCACAACAACGTGGTCACTCCATTAGAATAAAAAATTAAAGTGAGAATCACTCCAAATAGCTTAGAGGTGCATCCAAATTTGAAATATTTCTAGGCGAGATAATTATGGCTTAGGACTTAAAATAATTTATTTATTTAAAATCAAGGCGAAGACTATGCATAGCTTCTAGAGTGATCAATTTTACTAAAAATTGTTTAAGGAGGGCCACTCTAAATAGTTTATAATATAAACTAGCTGATTTTAAAAAATATAAGAGGAGAGCCACTGTTTAAAAATACATAAGCTCAAATATGAATGAGAAACTATTAAATGGCTTTAAACAGAACTCTAGTATTCTAAGTAACTATGTAATTTATAATTATGACACCCCCATTCCTCCCTATGAAAATGATTTGGATCCGCTTTTGAGGTAGTATATTAATTACATTATACTTTATAAATTTCGATTAATATGGCGAGATATCATACGCAAACCAAATTTATGTTACAAAGCGATACAGAATTATTACAAAAAGTTTTTATTGAAAAAAGTTCAAAATCATAAAGATCGAATAACCCATTAATTTGGAGTGGCAATTTTGATATGCTAATTACTCAAAATGGTGGGAGTATAAAACTTTTTGTTTGTGGTAGAAAACGGTATAAAACTAAAACAAACTGTTGACATAGACAAAAATTCAAAATTTGAAAGTGGTTCTCCAAGTTAATGCACCTCGTGACGGGGTCTGCATGACTCTTGCATAGCGCGAGCGGTTATCAGGCGTTTGTCAAACGATTCAAACTTGACGCTTGATTTAATCGGGTTAAAAACAACACTGTAGCCAGTCGGGGACAACGTTAAGTAAAACGAGAGTCAGAGACTATTGACAACGTTTTAAATAAACAATGTTGTAATAGACAACGTTACAGCAGGGTGAATCAATAGGCTGGATTTTGTTGCAAGTGCTGATACTGTTGAATATTTGAAAATATATTTTATGTAAAGCAACAATTTACCATACGACAGTGTTGGCCGTTCGGTATAAGGCGCATTACTCTTCATACTAGATGAATTTATACATAACTATTCAAGAAACTAGAAAGACTCGAAGCACATGTTAAGTGTTCATGTAGACCTGCCCCTGGTCTGAACCCGCCTCTCTACACGAAAATACTTACAAGCGCTACTTCCCAGTAGGGTTCACTTGCTTCTAATAAGTCCTACATCTTGGTTCCAATAACAACTATTTCTACTTATAGTATTTTCAGTCAAATGTTCGTCGACTACTCAAACGAGACAATAATTTTCTATATTGTCTTTGTATATGTGAGTGGGTTTTTATAACTATTTCATTCCATTTTAGTTCGTGTTTAAAGGTTACCTCATTGTTGACTAAATTCAAACGTTGTCTAATTGTTTTTAATTTTGGATATATATTTAGTAAAAAAAAATTATATACATGTTTAATTTTTTATTGATCACAGTTATAATATTGATTCAATTAATCATTATATATGCGATTCATTGATAAATACTATCTAGCTATAAAAAATGATTAGACACATCACTAATCAAGGCTTTGGAAAAGGGATCGTAATATAATAAAAAATATTTTCAATTATTGACTTATTTTTAAAATTATTTCCTGGAAGTGCGCCCCCATTTTCGGAGCACCTGCACTACACTAATTGGAAAGCACTTGTAGTAATCTTTAGCCCACATCACTAGTCACAAAGGAACAAGCCGCGCGTCCCAACTAATTAAAATGCACATGCGCGTGGATTTACTCAGAAGTCCACACAAACATACTGACTATCTACAACTGTCTTGGGATCGAGGGATGGGGAGGAATGCCCTAAAATATCGTGCTGGTCCCTATAGCATAGCTTAGTGGAATTGTAATTATTTAGCACCACGTCTTACTAACCGCTCTGGTTATAATAATAATAATAATAATAATAATAATAATAATAATAACAACAATAATAATAATAATGATAATAATAATAATAATAAAAATGGTAATAATAATTATATTATTACTATTATTATTAAGTCCAGAGAACAACGCATATATTTTTCTCTAAATGACGGATTTGGCCGCTGAGAGAGTACGGCTGTGTTAAGCACTGACTGTTGGGGGAGGGGGCGGGCAAATAGGGCAGTTTTACCCAGGGTCTCACTTCTCAAGGCCCCCAACCACACAAATATTTCTATTTCACGAAAACGAGTTTTCCGCATTCACAATCCACGTGCATTTAAGATTGATTTAAAGTATATTTTTAAACACAGAAAACAAAGGGGATGGTCTGGGAGGAGAGCCACCAATGACAAGAGGGCCCACCCTAGGCTAACTTCACTAAACAAAAGGTAGTACATGGCTTACAATAACATATAAGGCACCAGTATTCTCAGATATCTGTGTACCCATTTCTTCTTTACTTCCTGTGTCCGGTATTTCCGCCACCGCGTCCCCTGAGTGACTGCTGGTAGCCGGGCTGCTCCTTGTAGTATTGGATCTGCGGTGGCGGGAGTTGAAGATGAGCAACTCATCCGCTAGCTGCTAGGGTGGTCGGCCATCCCGGTTCCAGGGAGATGTAGAGAGTGTTGATTCTATGAAGCAACGCTTGTTGTGCTCCTTTCATAAGTTCTGGGTAGTTTGATGGAGTTTATTGATAAATACTAATATTTTGATATTTTTACATCGCACGGATTTCTTGTCGGTGTTTATGTCAAATACTTGTCTTTCCGTAAAAGTGAACATCATACTTTAAAAAGTTCAAAAGATATTTTAGATTTTAAATTAACGCTTGGGCAAAAATGATGCTTAACCAAGAACACCTGTTTTCACGATGCCAAACTCATTAAATATTCACGAAATATTGAGAATGTTATATAAAAAAACAAAATACACTAATTAAATTTAAACAAAAATGAGAAATTGTTACAGAAAATTCACAAATTCAGGGAAAGATATCATTTATTCTCTTGGCAAACGGTTTGATCCAAGGAAAATTTTGCAAAGCTCCTTTGATAACAGTCAAATTTATCATAGAGGCCTAGTTAAAAAAAACTCCTTTGTAATTGGCAAAGAACGAGTATACAAATATATATTGTGTTTAGGAACCTAGTTTCTCTGAATATGCAACAAATAAGTGTGATTTAAGAATTCTTCCAATAATGTCGTTACAATTTAAAGATAATACGTATATTTGGTCCAGTGGTGTGCCTATTTAGTTACTAAAAGGCTGGAGGGCAAAACATTTATCGAAGGTATTATTTTTGTATTTTTCCTAACTAAGAAATTTAATGATACATTTTAATACGGATAGTGGTATATCACTGGAATATCTAGTTAAAAACCTTGTTTTAAAATTATCCTTTACATTCGACTAACCATCAGTGCCTTATATTAGTTACAGACTTACGTAATATGTTTTAAATCATATACAAATCATCGTAAATTTGAGTAGGGTAAAGGAGGAAATATTTCGCTTTCGCCCCCTCCCCCTTCAACCATCTCACCAGGGTGCGCCATTAATTTTATATAAGTCATAACTTACTATTTTCAAAATGTGGATAGTGTATTTCGGTAATATCTTATAAACAATATATTTAACTAAAACGATTGCCAGTGTTTAAATTCTCCTAAAACTGACTTTTAATCAAATTAAATATCGAGAAATGAAGTTAATTTGCTAAAGCATATTTAAGATGTGTGTTTAATATACAGGATAAGCACAAATTTAGAAATCACTTTTGTTTCTCCCAGTTTCTCACTACTCATTTGTGTGATGAAATGAAGAACCTACAGTTTAACGTGGAATCCGAACCGCGGTGGAGGCCTGGCATTCCCCACATTCACAAGATGTCTTGTCAGAGGTGAAGGAAGGGTTTGGTAATCAGATAAATCTGTGCCGGGACCACGGATTGAACCCTGGCCGCCAGCACAGAAGTCTGACACCTTACCCCTAGACCACCAGGTCACCTACGAGAGTGAAATAAAAATCGCCTAAGTACACGTGATCAAAATTCAAACCCCAATTTTTCCATACTAAATATAGCGAGACTGATGCCTTTATCCACGTTCCCATTAGTGCGGAATATAAATTATTGTACTAGCGTATGCTGACAGTTTCCAAACTAACTTGTATTCAAATTAAGTGTTAAAAATAAATATTATTTGTTGTAATGAGCTATTATTAATAGCCTGCTTCGATAGTCATGGTTTAAGGCGCCACTCTCGTGCCCGACTAGACTGCCAATAACAGGGATATCGGGGTTTGAATCCCGCTGGTTATAACCTACTGAGGGTAGTTTTTCAAAATGGTTTTCCACTCCCCCCTGCACGCAAATGCGGGTACACTTATTCTAAATTCAATCTTTATTATTCCTAACTAATTAGCGTAATTAGTAAATATGCGTATAAGCCTAATAGGGAGTAAGATGGGGCGATAAAAATATATTAATATACAGGTTGAACAAAAATATCCCAACCTACTGTGCCCATAAATTATAACCTTAATTTTTAGACGCGCCTCTGCCGGTTTAGTTTGTAATGTATTTCGGATGACGAGTCACTTGAACCACGACATATTTGACTCGGCTTGTGTAGCCAGCCACAAATTTACTCATTCACTTGGTTTGCGGGTCAGTGTGTGTAACGATCTCGTGTTATATGGATTGATGATGGCGGATACATGTGTCTTCAGCATCGTGGGGAAGTTGGTTGTCACAACATGTGGGACAGACGAGGAAGCAGGTCACGCAAGAATTTGAGCAAGTTTCGGGAAGCCCACGTCGGGAAAGATGCTATAACTGTCCTGGGGAATACCCGGTCCTCTCTCCTTGAAAGTTGGTGACACGTGTAATCGCCATTGACACGACTAACACAAGACCTATGCACAGAGTAACTTCAACTCACTCGACGAGTAGCTCTTCGGTCAAAGTTCTTTGACCAGTGCTGATATTTACGCGCAAATTAAGAGCCTGTCTCACTATCAGAATAACATCCAACTTAGGTAGAAATGCAGATCAAAAAAGGCGTTCCATCATGTTATGGCATTCTGGATTATACTTTTAAAAAAGAGGGATTTAAACCAGTCAAGCTCAGCTTTGTGAGGACAAATAAGAAGCTACTTGAACGGAAAACAAGGCGACCACGGTCTAAAAAACTGTGATTATCTTTTAGTGGGTTCGTTATGCTGACCACGTGACACTCTCTAGCCACTCGGTCGGTATAGTTCGAGTGTGGGTTTAAACCACGGAATTTTAAAAAATACAGTAATATTGTAAAATTATTATTTTAAGATGAAAAATAAATTAACTAATTCCAAATTCGTTGTTGTCAAGTGAAGAATGTAGAAAATAACAATTGGATACGTTTTCTGTTTCGAGCATTACATAGTCTACCTACCTAATATTCTGGTTAAAGTTTTTTTACTTGTTCTGGTGCATAATGTAATTATGTAGTGCTAAACGAATATTATACACCTCTATGTAGTTCTTGTTTTCATTGTAATAATTCCAGAATATTATAAACTATTTCTACATCTGTCAGATGGATGTGTGAATATTTTAATGCTATTTCAATAAGGAACAATGCGTTTAATTTGTCTCACAAGGTAATTAATTTGTAGAATTTTGCTATGGTATGAATGTAGAATACGTATTTAAGGTAAATGATACCAAAACCAGTATAAAACCAAGATAAACGAACCTTATCCTTACTTATAGAGGAGCTGTTGAATATTTTTGCTTAGCTCTGAAGTGATTCCTTTTGAAATATTCTGTGACATGGCATTTAAATATTTACTATCAACCTTTTTCCTGGGGTTAAAAATAATATAGGTCTGCGATGAAACTTTCACTGCCAGTATTTAAATAATCCTGGATATGCATATACCTTCATAAAAGCACCCTTTCTAGAGCATTTATTCTCGTATATTGGAATAAAAATATTTTTTTATTTGAAAATATCCTCTGTAAAATGTTTTTTAATTATATTTTCACAATGTCTTAATGCCCGTCCGTGCTGTGTGAATTTAATTATGACTCTGGTGTTGGGACGAGGAAGATAAAATTTAAAGGTATTTGCGTGAAGGCTAGATTAGAAAACCATTAAGGAAAATAACACCTCTTAAAAAACCGATTAGGACTCAAACACCGACTTTCGCGTAATCGAAAAACCGGACTAATCAAATGCGACGGCTCCGTCCACGTGCCCATCAACGATGGTTCCAAGATATTGGATTGACACACAGCTAAATGCAACGCTCAAACGCAACTTCTCCGTGGCCGACTTTGAAGTACACATAAATTTTAATAGAGAGGGTATTTTAGAAAATACAAACTTTTTTGTGTCCAAATAGATAACATTTTATTATTTTATTAATGTTATTTTATAGGTATTGACGATATCTATCAAAATTGACAGCTTTAAATATCATGACTTGACTGTGTTAAAATAGTTCTGGCAACTTTTCTAACTATCGTTTAGTGCTCTTACTACGGGAATTGAAGTGTACCGCGGCGGTCTGTTCCATAAGAGATGTTATCCAACGTTTTACCGGTGAAAACATTCCTTCACGACAATGTGACATTAATGCGCAATTGTTCACTCGATTGTCAGGAGAAAAAAAAAGGTGACTTACTTTCCGTCGCCATCAAAGGGTTGTGTCATGTGTTTCCTTCACAGGAACATATATGAGTTGCCTCATTTCTTGCCTCAATTCTTAATTAGGTGCATACAAAAAATATATCATCGCATGTCTTGACAAAATAAAATACTTTTTTCGTCGAAGGAGGATATAATATGTCAACTTACGTAAGTGATAGTATTATGTTGTTTTTATTTTTCAACTAATTTATCAAAGATTATGTAAGAAAAACAGCTAGAGTGCAACCAGTTGGAATTGAACCAGTACTCACGTCTCAGAGCAAGGTACAATAACCATGAATCCAAACAATACGTTTAAGGCATATATTATAACAAATTATTACTGATATAA
Source organism: Timema cristinae (assembly GCA_039000515.1). Taxonomy (NCBI): domain Eukaryota; kingdom Metazoa; phylum Arthropoda; class Insecta; order Phasmatodea; family Timematidae; genus Timema; species Timema cristinae. The sequence continues at coordinate 118,524,442 of JBCFYV010011172.1, forward strand.
AATTTATTATTGTAGTTACAGAAAGGGCGATCACTCCTTATTTTTATTGTGTGAATAAGAAATAACTTTGTTCTTGGTTTTAAAGAGAGCCGTTCCAGTCTGTATTTTCTAAAATACCCAATCTGTGAAAATTAAACATATTTTTAAGCCAAGATTATTATGGTTTTATTGTATTATTATATTTTGTTACCATCAGCCTTTATAATATTTTACTATATTATTGCTATTATTTTATTGGTATTATAATATTTATCAAAAGTGACAGCTGAGGATCACATTATTTGACGTGTGAATACGTGAAAGTAGATCTTGTTGTTATTCTAAATGTTAGACAAGGCTCTCCCTATTAAAATTTAACTGTAGGAGTGTACTTCGTAAAAGATAGTTCTTCCTCCATTGATTTGCTTGGTTCAATTATTTGTGTAATTGTTTGTATATAAATATTATTAATATATTAATGTATGTTTGGCCAATTCTGAGCCCTGGAATAAAGTTTACGTGGCCAAAAAATGTATTAAATAATGTTATTTTAAGGACGTGTGCACTAGATTTGTCATTTTTTATTTGGATTTGTTGAGAATTTTGGCTTTCATTAAAATTATAAAACACATTATAATTTTATATTACAAGTAACAGCAATAAGCCAACTACCAAGTCGAAGGTGGCTGCGTTATCTAATAGCTCGTCATCTTAATAAAAAATCACACATTTGCAGCCGACGATTTCCGCACGTCCATCATAGGCTCTGCCTTAAAATTTGAGAGAAGAATGACCCTGGGCATGGGACGATTCCTGGATAGCTCAGTGGTTAGAGGTGTGGCGTAGTAAGTTAAGAGTCCCGGGTTCAATTCCTGTGTCCAGGTTTCATTTTTCAGAATAAAATAATAATGTTGAAAAGGTTGGATGTCGTAATTATGTTTCATAACAATTTAAAAAATATGTAATAGTGTTGTTAAGAAAGGCCAAAAGCTGAAGACAATATTCTGATTTCACCAGGATTCAAACCAACTTCTTAGGGGGGGGTTTGAGAGAAGGGTTCATATAAGCGCATCAACTCTCTAGAGTATAGACTATGCGTGAACTAAGGCATCGTATGATGTTTCGAATATGTGCAGGGACAGATGGCACAACATATTAAATACTTTATTTAAGCTATATCCCCCATTGGTGGGTACGGTATTAAGGCACCAACATTTGCTGATCTAATTTTCTGGTGACGGGGAGGCAGCATCTTGAATACAGTACCATCCAGTTTTAATACGGGTAGTTTTCCCTAAATTGTTCTTCACTCATTCCCATACAAATATGGGTACATTTCCTCTCAATTATACCTTGCTCATCCTCACCCAATAGTGTAAAAATTTCGATATCTCAAAAATTTGTTGGTACACACAAAAAATAACTAAATAAATAATCTTGTTCAAATTTATTGGGCAATAAATAGCTTCTCATTAAGCTGTCACACGTAGGATATATTGTAACATAATTTATAGTTTTGAAATAATCACCTCAACGATATAAGTCATCAGGGCTTTTAGGGATCTTTCATACATCTGGAAAATATGTATTAAAATATAAAAACAATTTGACATCTAAGATATATAAACACACTAAGAGCCGGTTGCACACATATCTGATTGATTCTTCAATCACCGGGTCACCGCCAGCTTAATCCTAAATCAAGAAAAGTCTAGGTTGCAACCAAATTAATTTAGGATCAGAATCTCCGATCAACTGAACATAGCTTTTATAAAATAATCAAATAAAACGAATATGGCAGCACTAAAAAAATAACTGTATTTGGAAAATATGATTGTGAACAGATTTATATGTGTACATAAGGTTGGCTGTGAGGCATACAATTTATGTGTCTGCTAGTCTAGGCTTCCTGATATTTATATATTCATTTAATATATTACGATTACGGGATCATTCCTTAAAATATATTAATACATATACACAATAAAATGTTATCAGTCTAAGCCTAATTTCAAAATTTATTTCCTTGTAATTAAAGAAAAAAAGATTATTTCATTCCTGCAGCTGTTTTGATCTCAACAATAATTCTCTATAACCTCATTGTATAATTTATATACTTAACCTAAAGACGCCATAATTTACATTACACTACTTTCTTTAAAAATAAGTCAGACTCAAAATAAATATATAAAACAAACACTTTACTTATATTAACCCCTTAAATAAGGATACAAAAACTTAATTCAGTTATTAAAACTTAAAAGTTATGTCTCCCATCAAGATGATCGGAGAATAAAGCAGTTGATGGGAGAAAATTGGCTGGATAGCTTGACCATAAATTTGAACAACAATCACATCCTAATTGTTAATGGTGCAACTGAAAACGAGGTTAAGGCACTGATTGAAGATCAACTTAAATCTGATCTCTGATCAAACCATTGTGCAACCGGTCCTAGATTGTTTAAAAATAAGGCCTTACAATAGTTATTTTCCTCACTTTTTTTAATCGTGTTCTTTTTATTGACTCTTTTGGCCATTATCTTTTATAAATGCTTAACTATAGCCGTTGAAGGAGTTGGTTATTTCGAAATAGTAAAGTGAATGAAAATATTTTAACTACAGCTTGGTCTTGAACCTGATATTTAATCCGGGTGTCCACTGATGTATGTCTCGTCTGGTTTGGTTTTCCGGCGATGGCTAGGTCATAGTTCGAATCCTGCCCATGTGTATAAAGGTTCTTTTTCCTAAAATATTTTTCGCTCTACTACCACATAGATTGAACTATACCTCTCTAGTTCTTATCTCATTATTTTTAATATATTGATATTCTGGATGTGCAGTAAGCGCAGTCGACACACAAAAAATAAAATATATTTTAATATAATTTTAAAAATTATTCTGTACAACCTAGTTGCTAAACTTAAACATTGCAAATTATAATGTTACACAAGCTTCCTTGCTCATGGTGCCAACACCCTTTTGATTGGCAAATTGTCGCCACAGGCTGTGCCAGGTTGACAGGGTGTTGTGACAAATTGCCATTTTACAACATGGCTAGTTACCATCTATCAACCGGAGGCTCAACATGCCCGCTGTTGCGGTAGGTTAGGGAAAGTTGCTAGGACAGTATGGTCGATTAATCATGGTAAGCTTTTTAAGGGCATTTAAAAATAAAGTACGGTAGTGTAATCTTGATTAAAGGCCACTGGATCTATCTTATTTCTAACAAAAATCACTCAAACTTTAGAAAATGATAACTACAGCATGGATAATGAATGTATAAACGTAGGTAGATTTAGTGGCTTTTTGAAGTGTCAGATAAGTTTATTCATATGGCAGTCCGTCTATAGTGTTCTCCAAATAAGGAAACTGGCCTGGATCGCCGTATCTCGCTCGTTTGGCACGCTGCTATGATCGCAGATCTGCAGAGCAACAACACACTAAGTGCCCTAAGGTCTTTAAGAGCTGGAATTTAAAGTTCATCGATGAAATAGGAGTGTTTGATTCGTGTAATCTAGGCTGATATCAGTATACAACTTATTTAAGTAGGTAGAGCATATTATTACTAAGTTTTAAGGTAGCTCCTTCAATTAATTGAAGGGCGTATAGAGTGTATTAATGTGAAATTGAACTTTTCTTTGACCGAGTGCTAAATTTACAGTGAGGAAGATGGTTGCTGTGTTTGACATACAATTAAGTTCTACTGTCTCTAAAAATCAGCTACATTGTTTAACTTAAAAAGAAGCAGGTTAAAGTGTGGGAATTTCAAGGAACTACAGAAACATTAATCTAGGAGATAATTTTAAAACTTATTGTGAAGCACTCATCCAATGTTATACATTTTATTAACACAAAACTTATAAATTAACTTAAGCTATAGAAGCATAAACTCTATTAGGCACCCAACTTAAACACTGAGAGTATTATTACTATGTTGACAATAAGGCTGCCTCTATCCTTTCGAGCTATTTTGAATATTCTGTTGTTGTTTTTGTTTGAAATCTTCAGCACTTCAATTTAACAAGCTAAGGGTACTTGAATAGACAGTTATGGAATAGGACAAAATGTTGGTATTGTTATGTAAACAACTTTAACGTATTAATTGACATTTTATGTGTAAATCACAATAACAATTTTAATATATTTCCTTATAATAGTAATTATGTAACTGTTGATATATGTACTGTGATTTAGAATTAAATACATTCAGCCATGGAATGAGAACTAACCAGGGGTCCGCGAACAACAGTCAACCTCCTCAACCAGTAGATTACAGTCCAATATTCATAGGCCAAGTCATGCGATATGCATGGTAGATGTTATAAACACCTAAAAAATAACTCTAGTAAAACAATAACATTTTGTCGTTGCTGACAGCAAATAATATATATTTGTATTCAGTAGCGTCTCGTGACGAAAACTCTTAGGCAAGCTGGGAAGGGGGTTTGGAAGGGTCTAGGGTCCCCCTACGATTTTTTTAAAGTATTATATGCTTCAAGGAGCTATTTGGAGTTTTTTTTTTATAATTGTGGGTTTGGGCGTCCTTTTGTACCGTGGTTTACACAAGACGCACTAGACGCTATAGTGCATATCCAGAGGATGTGGGTTAGGGAGAGGGGGATTAACAAATCTTGCTTCCCTTTATTTCAACAAGTGAGGTGAAATTCCCCCTGTGTCCCCCAGCCCGGTTCCGCCTCGCCTAAAGCTGACAATTTTTACATTAAGTGTACATAAAAACATATTTATAATTAAATGTAAACCAACTATATTGTGTGTTAATTAACTATATTAAATATACATATAAGTAATAAAAAATATGTATTTAAAAAAATCACCTTTATTGCAACCTGCGGCTTATTTAGTGTATTTGATTATTTTTATATAAGTATATCTTTTTACTCACCGTATTTTTTTCTAGTGTTTGTAAATAAAGTCCATCCTCCTCTCCTTTTTTACAAACTCTGCTATTACTCTTTCATGGAAGTCTACTCCTTGCTTCAATTTTAAAGCAGACCCTTTTCAATCGAAAGTAGTGCCAAACCAGAAAGTCTATTTTGTCCCATAGTGTTTCTGGAATATGTTTTTATTCTTTTCAATGTTGAAAATGATCTCTCAACTGATGATGTTGTAGCCGGGATTGTTGCCACAAGTTCACACAGTTTTTTAAACTCCTGTAATGCTTCATCTAGACTATTTTCACTGATATACTTAACCATATCAACTACAGTTTTATTTTTTATTGCTTCCCTAGAGTAAACCACGTTGAGTTCGGAACGCAATCTGCTTGTGTCAAAATATTTTCCATAGTTTCCAATCAAAGAATTTATTTGTTCATTAGGAAATGATTGTTTGTATTCATTAAATTTTGATGAATTTAACAGTTCGAAAAATTTTAGATTGTTAATTTTCTCAAAGCGTGTTTGTATTTGCATGGCAATGTTATCAATTACTTCACAATGAACTTGTCTTAATTTCAATTTAGGATCTTGATTTAAATTACGTTTACGTCCACTTCTGTCTGGATCTAGTCCCATTTGTAGTGTTTTGGAATAAATGTCATCAGATATTAGCCTAAGATTTGACAAACTCTTTTTAGTTTCTTCAACCTCAGTTTTACAGAAAACGATGTCCATTTGTTTTGTTTGCAAAATTTTGAAAAGATGCTCAGTGTGGTCAAAAATCTGTGTGAATAAAATTAGCAAATACATGCTCTGAACATCTTCTAGAAAGTGGACGAACCCTTTAGCAACAGAAATAGTTTCACTATCCCATTCTTGTGGGTACTCTATTATTGTTTCAAACATTTCTATCAGGCTTTCCCGATGGTTCATCACAGTATGTACAAGTCTTTCACTATAGTTCCATCGAGTTGGTGAAACACTAGGTAGTCTTTTTCTAACAATTTTATCTAAGAATGAAGTTCGCTTACTAGAATGGGAAAAAAATGATGCAAGTCCACTTAATGTACTAAAAAACACCTTACACTCACTAATATTATTTACTGATTGAGTTAAAACAAGGTTAAGGACATGAGCTAAACAATGAACAAACAATGCACTTGGAAATGTATCACGAACAAGTTTCTGAGTACCATTTATTTCCCCAGACATTACTGCAGCCCCATCATAGCATTGTGCAACAAGCTTGTCCCCACACCCTACATCTCTCACTACCTGTTTAACATGATTAGCCAAAGCAGTGGCAGATCTGTTAGCAGAAACGTCTGTGAAACAAAAAAATCGTTCCATAATTTCACCATCAGAGGACACATATCGAAACATAGTCGATAGTTGTGAAAGTTTTGAGATGTCTGATGTTTCATCTAATAAAATAGACACAAATTTTGCATTTTGAATTTCTTTTATGATTTCATTTATTAAAACAGTTTTAATTGATTCAATGAGGTCATTTTGTATTCCAGCTGATAGCCCAGTGAATACAGTAGACGATTCTAAATGCTGAGCTAAAATTGAATCGTAATCAGAAATCAATTTTAGAAGCTCAACATAGTTTCCCTTATTCTTAGAATTAAATGACTCATCATGACCACGAAATGCCAGTTCTTGAGTGCTTAAATAACATACAGCGTCTATTAGGCGCTTCAAAACTTCACGATTTTTTTTTACCCTAACATTGTGTTGTTCAATGCTAATTTTTTTATGTGTGTCCAGAGAAAGATCTACCCTATTTTTTCCAAATTCTTTTAAGGTAATAAATGCATTTATATGTGATTCTGATCTTTCGTGCCTTTGAACTGCATTGCAAAGATTGTTTAGATCATTGTAGCCACTCTTTGTCCACGTAGTTTTGTCCGTTTTGGCAAACAGCAAACAAGGCCAACAGTACAATTTATTTTCTGAACCACACCCAGTTAGCCAAGAATGCTTTGAATAAATGTTTTTATTAAAATGCCTAATAAAGCCATCCTTTTTTCTTAATGTGGTTATATTTAACTTAGGAATGGATCTTCCAATTCTCATTATTTCAACACGTTCTTCAAAACTTCTTACGGCTAAAGATGTATGTTTTATACTACAAATAACGCACTTGCACTTATTACTAGAGCTGCTCACTCCACTAACTTCACTCATTATTGTATTATTATATGTATATAAAACATTAACTTTCGTTTGTTAGCTTTCACTGACACACGTCAAAACAAAAGCACTCGTTGCAACAAACTTCACAAAATTTCCTGGTCTAAAGATTTACTAAGAACTACATAGCGGCGTTGAAAAAGAGATTAAAATTCACAAAAAGGGTGGAATAGACAGGCGGTATTGACAAACAACCACTACCTATTAATTTCCTAGTCTAAATGACTTCTGTGTTATTAAAGGGGAAGTGAGGGGTATGCGATGGTATCTTTCAGTTTCTTCGGTTATAGTCGTTAACCTTCGGGTATAGCTTCGGTTGTTGAAAAGTCGCAACTTGGTTGCTTGCATTCTTACCGGAGTCCCACAGCTCTTCCCCTTCTTCCCCTCCGAGATCTATGACGTCACAAATAAGAAATACGCTAGGTAGAGCTATGGGGCGAAAGACGGAAAAATATAGACTTTCAACCACGATATGATGGACTAGTGCATGTCTTGCATGCATGTTACGGTCACTGGCATGTGCGGAAAAATTTATTTTAAACACAATGATGGTTGAAGAATATTTTATAATAATAATAATAATAATAATAATAATAATAATAACTAATCTTCAAGCAAAGGCAAGCAGTGCTTGCCTTGCTTGCCCTGACGCTACGCCACTGTTTGTATTTTCCAAAATGTTCTTCCTAACGAAATCTTACCATACATACATGGGGGTATCATGTGGGCTGTCTTAGGTTATTGATATGTAGCCCCAAGTCACGTGATGATATAATCATATGATTATAAGGAGCACGTTAAATATATTTTTTAAAAAGGTAAAGGCACAAGTCTAGGTTAGAATATTTATATATAAGATTGCATTACTCGGCTAGTATGTGACACATTAACGCGTGGACATATGCAGTAATTGCACATGACACAACCTTTATCACAAACATGTTTTATGCGCTTAGTTCTACAATTAATCCCAGTTAAATTACTTTCTAAACTAGAGTAATGTTAATAAGGTACTACTACTTACCAGAGATTAAAGGAAACTATGAAATAGACTCATGACAATTTGAGTGATTGCCACTCCCGATTTGTAATTACGAGTTTGGTAGGTTCAAGTCCCCACTGGGGTTGCCACGCCTATATTTTACCAGAAATAACCTAGTTTCGACCCCAATAATAGCTAAGCTGAGAATTCTCACGTATTAATTACGCTAATGAGTTAAGGATGAGGAAGGTTGAAATTTTAAAGGAAGTATACCAGATTTCGCATGGAGGTAGAGTAGAAAATCATTCAGGAAAAACCACCCTCAGTACACCCGACCGATATTTGAGCCCTGATCCCTTTGTGATCGGCAGTCTAGTCTAACACTAGAGTGACGCCTTAGACCATGCCTTCCAACCATTTACTTTTATTTCAGAGCAGATAATTCGAGGGAAACGTAGTAGAAAATGAGCTAATTTCAACTATTGGTGAGTATTTTTTTTAATTATAAAACTTAAACTGTGAGGTTTTTAATCCTTCAGCGACCTTTTACCTCCATTTTGTTTTTGGTAATATTTTTTAATAAAAACTTACTCATTAAATAAGGGGGGGAGGGGTTATGAACGTCTGCATCTTATCTCAACGCTCCGTTAGGGGACACCATTAACCTAATAACCGACCAATAAAAGGATACTATATAAAGCTCCAGAACTGACTTGGAAAAATATTGAATGCAGTGGATTATGGGAGGTTACAAAGTAAAAAAAAAAACTCAACCTCAATATACTTGTTTTAGGAGTCGAAAATCGGGTATCCCTGGTTGTTGCACTAGAAAAATAGCTATTTCAAATCCTCGAGCTCTAACGTTATTTGTGCTAAATTGAAATATATAATATTTACATATATTTATAGCTTATTAATTAATATTAAATACTATTAATAAAGCTATATATTATTATAGGTGCTTTCGTGCTTTTTCTTTTTTCTTCATCCATACTAATATTATTAGACTATTAATAAAGCTATCTATTATTATTAATATTATTATTATAGAGGTTTTCGTGCTTTTTCTTTTTTATTCAGCCTGTATTAATATTATAAAACTATTAATAAGCTATATATATATATATCTTAATTATATATATTTATAGGGAATTTCGTGTTTTTCATTTTCTTCATCCTGTATTAATATTTGTCTAGGATTTATGGATTTTAATTACGATAATTGGGCAGGATTGAGAAAGGTAGCATTTAGAAGAATTTACCACCACTTGCGTGAAGGGAGAGTGTGAAACTATTTAGAAATTAGCCCTTTTAAATATATCTGACCGAGATTTTAACCACGGACTCCCAGTCACCGAAAAAACAAAACTATTATATTTCTGACATTTATTCTACGTGCCCACTGATGTAGATTAGAGCTTTAGAACCAGTTTCATAGTTATAATTTGTACGCCTAAATACATGACGACACCTACCTAGATCAGAAGGGAATGGGCCAATTTTATTATATGAGAGACCGGCCCATTCCTTTAGAGTTTAAGTAGACTTGTATTTAGTGTAGCACCGCACTCGATACGTACTCAATCTGACTATAAAACTGGGCCTTAGTATAAGTGGATCTGTGTTTAAATACCGCACTCGGGTGAATAACAGGCCAATCGTTTCTGGTCTACTTTCAGCCAAGTTGAAAGATAAACTTAATAATAAAGTACATTTTGGGCGATACTTTGGGCAGAAAAAGTATTGCGATAGTCAAAAGAATATAATTAGAGATTTTAATTGATATTGACGTTTCATTACCCTCTGAAAACAAAAAAGTGGTTTTCACGGCGTCTAGGGTTTTAACAGGGCTCCCACGTGGAGTTTTTGGAAATAGCTAGACATCTTAACCTAAAATTAAGGGTAGTTTACTTAAAGTCCAAAAGGAAATAATAATAATAATAATAATAATATACAATATTTATTATTATTATTATTATTATTATTATATTATTATTATTATTATTTTATTTATTATTATTTTTAGCACCGCGTCTTACTACCTGTTCGAGTTATACGCACTTACGCTAATGTGTAATGGTAGGGTGATTGTGAGATGAAATGGAGGACCTACAGTTTAACGTGGAATCCGAACCACGGCGGAGGCCTGGCATTCCCACATTCAATAATAATAATATTTAGCACCGCGTCATACTACCCGTTCGGTTTATACGCTTTAAGTACTAATTACGCTAATGGATTAGGAATTGGGAAGGTTGAATTAGAGGAAGTGAATCCACATTTGCTTGGAGGGAGAGTGGAAAACCATTTAGGAAAAACCACCCCCAGTTCACCCGACCGAGATTCGAACCTCGATCTCCCCGTCCTCAGCAGTCGAGCTCAACACTACAAGCGCGTTAGCCAACTACGCCACCGAGGCGGGTCGATAGGAAAATAAATATTTCCTCAAAATCCTCTATAAGGATTTTGATTAAAATCCGGATCTATGAACTGTTAAATATAACAAACAAGATGGCTCATCTCATTTTTCCATGGAAATTATTTAAAGGGTGCTTAACATGAGCGGATATCTCTGGTTTTAATAATATCTCCACAACTCTTAGAGATACGAAATAACTTATCATTACAAATTTATAGCACTTACAAATAAAATACATTTAATTGAGATATACTTTTATACAACCAATAGTTTCTAAGCTACTGGTAAATATTAAAAAAAATTGTTCTAGGAAATCGGGGGTTGATTATTATGTTCTTTGGTGAAAACTGATACTACACTTTTCTCAAAATGTTTATGTTTCATTGTATATTGTTTTTATTATTTGATGGAATATGATGCTAGCTTTTTAATTATGTACCTACAACAATTAATTACGAGTTCTAAGTAAATGTTCCAATTTTTAGGTAAAATAGTGAGAAAGTTTTTGCGGTGCACCGTCCCATTATTTCTTTAATGTTAGTTTATTTGCAAATAAAATTAATCAAACACACAGGGCGAGGAAGATGTTTGATTTTATTGAAACTCTTCATAAGTTAACATAAAAAATAGATGTACTTTTATTAAAATGTACTTAGACGGGGTTTGATTCAAAACTGAGCGAACTGGTTTTGCCATCGCTCAACCAATATTAAAATTTCAAACCCATGTTCTCAATAAGGTGTTTAGAGATATACCTGAAGTTTTAGGCCTAGTGCTCTAAAAAAAAAGTCAATGTCAGTATTTGAATGACACATGTAATTGTTTGCTTGGAAGTACCCTTATTGTCTGGATGTAAACAAGGGAAGGAAAGCTTTTACCAACATTTTTAGCATCTGCTGTGATCACGATGTTTGAGGCGTTTAGTTTCACGCAATGACTGATATAACCAGTTATAAATAACACGGCTAGAATCTAGGGGAGATCGAAAATTCAGTCTTCACATAGTATGATTATATGTTTCAAAGCCGGCGAGCTCGACTGTCATGATCAACTTTGATCTCGTAGGTAGGAGTACAGCTCGATTTCCGTTCGTGTTATTTATACAATATTACATTAACATTGATTTACACTTTCATAAGCTTGTCAAATTCTTGTTAATTTTCTTCCTCACCCTGTGTACTTAGTACAAGCTGTGGATATCCCCAAAGAACAGTAAACCGGTTAGATCAGAAAAACAAACTAATTTTCGAAAGCAGCTGACCATATTTGGTGATTTGTAGCTATATAGTGACACCCACAAATTGATCGCCCCTAAATGGTATTACCCTCTCTAGGAATGCAAATGTGGGTAAATTACCATTAATATACTTTACTCATTCCTTCCCTTTTAGTGTAACTATTCAGACAGCCCGGATGCGTATTAAAACTCGCTGCTTATATATAAAAAAAAGTTAGTGACCTTTTGTCAATGCTTGTCACTCGACATTTATTTTGTTTAGGCTCTAAAAGGTTTTTTTCTATGTGGATTCTAATATATTATATTTCCATCAGTTCTACGTTGTCTACTGCAACAAAAACCCACCTCAGACTGACATACATCACGTATAATATAACTTTTTTTAAAAGTATCAGGGCGTCACTCACTATAAAGGGACAAGATTTTGTTGTTGTTACAGTATAGATAAAAACCAATGTCGATATTTTATTGTTGCAATACTAATCTATATTATATATTCCATGCTACGTTTCAACTTGAAGCTACGTCTCCAACTAGTAAGAAATAAATGCTATCACCTTTAAAACAATATTTCCAACTCAAAAATGTGTTGGGACATTTAACATGGGGAACATGATTTTATTTATTTACTTTCCTGAATATTAACATTTTTAGAATTCATACATAAATATTTGAATTTGCTTACACATGGTAAAAAGTGGGGGTACAGAAAGTACGTGGAATAGTAGCGGAAGCAAGACTGAAATGGTGTGGGAATGTAATGAGGATAGGGAAGGAGAGGCTGCCAAAGAAAATGATGGAGATGAAGTATGTTGTAAAAACCGCAATGGAGGCCAAGGAAGAGATGGGAGGAGCAGGTAACAAAGTTTACAAGCGAAAGGAGATGAATGGAAGCAGTTAAAGGAGGAAGAATAGTGGAAAGATAGAAGAATTTGGAGGCAGTTTACTAAACTGACCCAGCCACAACAGTTGATAGTGATAATGATTATGAGGATATAATGAATTACACCATTTGCCGCAAAAACCTTTATAAAGTTGTTCTTTCAGTATTTAAATATTTCGGGTGATTTTTTTAATTCACACGTTTTAAAGCTCAAGTTAGGTAACAACTTAATCTATGGGATAAATAAAAGATATTAGCTAATGGAAGTACACCCGTATTAGTAAGGATACGGGCTGATAAAACAGTATGGCAAATCACTCCGAGCTAAACGATTTAATTTTAGAATACTGAACTTCACATCACCAGAAATTCAACCTAATTTGAGCCTGATGTCCTAGACCTTGTGAGTACCTGTATAGGTAATTTTGATTTTGAAAAAATATTCTTATCTACAGATTAACAGTTTTTAGTTCAAAATCAAACATAGCTTTCCAATATTTTATTGGAATAAATAAGAATTACAAGTTGACGAAAGTTATATAATTGCCCCACTACTTAAATAAGAATTAGTTCTATAAGTCTATCACTATTTATTTAGTAGTTAAGGCCCGTTGACACGGTGTTAGTGGACTAATGCAAGTTTAGTGGTATTAGCTTACTAACATGCTAGTTGTGTTGACACGCATTTTTCACTTGTATTAGTAGCGCTTATAAAAACATGGCTGAAAATGAAGAGTGGTGATAACTGGTCTCTCTATTGGAGCCTTTTTTTTATCACTGCGTCTCATTTTTCGTTCGGGTAATTTATACGCAATACTAATTATCGCTTATGTGTTAGGAGCTAGTAAGGGTGAATTTAGAATAAGTATGGGCGGCAACATAAATTACAATTTTTCAGTAAAGCAATTTATCATAATTAGTTTATTTTTAAAAAATTGTTTAGTTATTTTAATAATATTAATAAATCTAAAATAGTTCAATTGTGATTTGTTTAATAATTAGTTTACTATTTAAAAAAATTGTTTTATATAGACAACATAAAAAAGTTAGTGATTATATGTTCTCCTATTTCTTAGTTCCTTAATACATTAAAATAATTTTAAGTTGATCCCAAATAATTATTAAATTATTTAACTGATTTGTTAACTTATTTAGCATACATGTTAAATAAAATTAAACTCAAATAAGGTAATAATCCCAATACAACCAAACTCGGTGGAGCATTTTTTTAAATAGGTCCAACCCAGATTTTTTCAACCCTGTTTTAAATGTTAGTATACTAATAACAAAATATCTTGTTAAATCCTAGCTAGACCTAAAACATTAAAAAAAAAATAGTAGGCCTTAATTAATTTGTTGGGCATTTTTTTAAATAGGCCTAGCGCCGGTTTTTTAATCCCTGTTTTAAATTTTGGTATACTAATAACAAAATATCTTGTTAAATCCTAGCTAGACCTAAAACATAAAAAAATAGTAGGCCTTAATTAATTTGTTGGGCATTTTTTTAAATAGGCCTAACGCTGGTTTTTTAAACCCTGTTTTAAATTTTGGTATACTAATAACAAAATAATTTGTTAAATGCTAGCTTGCTAGGCCTAAAATATTCCTTAAAAATAATAATTCATTAATTTGTAGATTGGTTTAAATATAGACTACCTGGTTTGCTATACGATAATAATATTAAATTATGTATCTACTCAAGATTCCAAAGCATTACTACAAGTGTTTGAAGTGTTTGGGCTGATCATTTATAATTAATTTTAAAACTTATAAAGATTGGTTAAAGTGTCAAATATGGAGATTGGAAAACGCGCCGAAGATTTCGCGTGAAAACCACCGGCCATTCATACCTTACTTGCCGATAACGCGAATATTATGTTGCCGGAACTAATCACGGTACTACAAAGTTGTATTATATTTTGTGATCGTATATAAAAAAATTACTCATGCCACGTTGAGTGGTAGGAAATAATGGTTTGTTAAAATTATTGATAACATTTGTTTACCGATATTAAATAATATCTCTCACAAGGAACATTTGTAAAATTTACGTAGGCCTAAAATTTTATTTTTGAAACTTCTAGAGAATATGTACACCTGATATAACTTTACAATACCCTATAGTGCAATATCCCTCCCATTTTTATCTTTATAAATTCGGTGCTTAAAATTGCACAAAAACTAATTCTTTTCATAACATTCCACAAATAAGTGTCCCCCGCACAACCAATTCTTCAGTTGCCGCCATTTTGGATTGTCTACTGCCCGTTGACACGGTGTTAGTTGACTAATGCAAGTACACTAATTTGGCTGCGCGCGCACAGCTTGCACCGTGTAAACAGACAAGCAAGCTACTAACATGCAAGTCCACTTGCAACTGAAAAAGTTGGTCACCTTCCAACTTTACTAATGCAAGTAGACAATCCAAAATGGCGGCAACTGAAGAACTGGTTGTGCGGGGGACACTTAATTGTGGAATGTTATGAAAAGAATGAGTTTTTGTGCAATTTTAAGCACCGAATTTATAAAGATAAGAATGGGAGGGATATTGCACTATAGGGTATTGTAAAGTTATATCAGGTGTACATATTCTCTAGAAGTTTCCAAAATAAAATTTTAGGCCTACGTAAATTTTACAAATGTTCTTTGTGAGAGATATTATTTAATATCGGTAAACAAATGTTATCAATAATTTTATCAAACCATTATTTCCTACCACTCAACGTGGAATGTGTAATTTTTTTATATACGATCACAAAATATAATACAACATTGCAGTACCGTGATTAGTTTCCGGCAACATAATATTCGCGTTATCGGCAAGTAAGGTATGAATGACCGGTGGTTTTCACGCGAAATCTTCGGCGCGTTTTCCAATCTCCATATTTGACACTTTAACCAATCTTTATAAGTTTTAAAATTAATTATAAATGATCAGCCCAAACACTTGTAGTAATGCTTTGGAATCTTGAGTAGATACATAATTTAATATTATTATCGTATAGCAAACCAGATAGTATATATTTAAACCAATCTACAAATTAATGAATTATTATTTTTAAGGAATATTTTAGGCCTAGCAAGCTAGCATTTAACAAATTATTTTGTTATTAGTATACCAACATTTAAAACAGGGTTTAAAAAACCGGCGTTAGGCCTATTTAAAAAAATGCCCCACAAATTAATTAAGGCCTACTATTTTTTTATGTTTTAGGTCTAGCTAGGATTTAACAAATTATTTTGTTATTAGTATACCAACATTTAAAACAGGGTTTAAAAAACCGGCGTTAGGCCTATTTAAAAAAATGCCCAACAAATTAATTAAGGCCTACTATTTTTTTATGTTTTAGGTCTAGCTAGGATTTAACAAGATATTTTGTTATTAATATACCAACATTTAAAACAGGGTTGAAAAAATCTTGGTTGGACCTATTTAAAAAAAATACCCTACCGAGTTTGGTTGTATTGGAATTTATTGACCTTATTTGAGTTTAATTTTATTTAACATATATGCTAAATAAGTTAACAAATAAAGTAAAATAATTTAATAATTATTTGGGATCAACTAAAATATATTTTAATGTATTAAGGAACTAAGAAATAGGAGACACACTAATCACTAACTTTTTTATGTTGGCTATATAAAAGAGTTTTTATTAAATAGGTAAACTAATTATGATAAATTGCGTTTACTAAGAAATTGTAATTTATTTGGCCGCCCATACTTATTATAAATTCACCCTAATTAGCTCCTAACACATAAGCATAATTAGTATATGCGTATAAATTACCCGAACTAGAAATGAGACGAAGTGATAAAAAAATAGGCTCCAATAGAGAGACCAGTTATCACCACTCTTCATTTTCAGCCATGTTTTTATAAGTGCTACTAATGCAAGTGAAAAATGCGTGTCAACACAACTAACATGTTAGTAAGCTAATACCACTAAACTTGCATTAGTCCACTAACATCGTGTCAACGGGCCTTTAGTAAAGTTGGAAGGTGACCAACTTTTTCAGTTGCAAGTGGACTTGCATGTTAGTAGCTTGCTTGTCTGTTTACACGGTGCAAGCTGTGCGCGCGCAGCCAAATTAGTGTACTTGCATTAGTCAACTAACACCGTGTCAACGGGCCTTTATGAACTGAGTTCAGTTAAGTAATAAATCTATATAAACACAACAATTTAATTATTCAAATACCTCCCAAATTTGAAGACATTTAAGAATAATTAATTATTTTACACGGCAAATCGGCTAATTTAAATATATGCTATTCGACACTAGTCTAACAACTTTCTCCTGGAAATGGGACTTACTATTTTTCAAGTATGTCTAATATATACTCCATTCACGGTAGGAATTACTCTCTGAAAGCTCTTTTTTCCTACCAATATCCTACTATATAATAGATTTCTGGTATGGAAAAAGGCCTTTCAGAAAACAATTCTTACGGTGAACAGACTTTAGCTTTAAAATAGTAGGTTTATGCCCATATAAACAGAATAATTTGCATGCACCAGTATTTTTTTTTTCCTTTTAAGCCACGAATCAATAAAATATGGCACTTTCTTTTTGTAACAAACAGATACGATTCTAATTTATCGATAAAGTGCATGACACCCAACACATATTAAACCATTCACTTTTAGTGCCTTTCTTAAAACTTTGCTTTGGAGATTTTTTCTTCAGGTCAAAAACCACCTAATATTTAAAAGTTGATAGAAGTGTAAGTTTAGTTAAGAATAGCAGCGTTGGATTTTAGCTTGAATTTTAGATGTATACCCTTTCTTCAATTAAAATTAATCTTGCAACTCTGGAATGCTAATAATGCTGGAAGTTTGGCATCAGTTAGCCGAGGGAGATAAGAGGGGCGTTCATTAATAAACTCTGCAATAACTTTAGGACTTGTTAATAAGTATAGCCGAGAAAAAGATAATCTTTATTCCACAGGACATGTAGTTTCCTCAATGATTGTCACTTAGTGTAAGTTAAATTAATCCACCCCTGAAAGTACCGTAGGACAGTGTCCCTAAATGAATAAGTGAGTCGAATAAGGATAAGATTCCAGTTTACCTAGTTCTCTGTAAAAAACAAAACAAAAAAAAAAGTTTAATGAAAAAACTATAAGTTTTATCGAAACGGGCTAGAGAGAAGTGAGTATGCAAAATATGAGGACCGAATTCCGCCAATGGAATTTAGTTGAGAATAGCTCAAAGATTAACAATATGGATCTTACCTTCCCTTTTTTGGCCCAGTTTTTTTTATCCCCTCTCCTCTTATTTATAAAGGAAATTGATGGAGTACATGCTAAGAAGTCATTTTAATGATTATTTCAGCCATAATTTATAGTTTATTTAATGATTGAAGTGATGATGGGTTGTTCGATGAAAAAAAAAAGTAATTTTTTTTATTAATAAAAACTTAAACAAGAGAAAACAGCGCATTTAAATAGAAATATATGCAAGCAAGACCAATAATTATTCATTTTTATTTATACAATCATTATTGATACATTTACACAATGAAATACAAAATGATCCTGACTTTTTGTATCTGCAAGCCATTGTCCGACAATTTGACGTACATTTACAAGGTTGCATTAATGAATCGGCAAAGACAGCTTAGTTATTTGTTGTGGACGTACGTCACCATCAAGCTCATAATAGCCAAATAAACAGTAACCAATGGATTTCAATTGTGTTTGATGAGCATTTTTCCAAATAAATGTTTGTACTGTAGCCCTTAACAAATGCAAATGCAAAGCATCTGACGTGCATATTACCTTCATTAAATTAAAGCCGAAACCTATGTTTTGAGAAATAAGTCTATATCAGAGTTCATCAGCAGTTAATATTTAAAATATATATATATATGTGCAAACTATTTCTAACTGTTATAATTGTCCATTATTTAGGTCAAGGTTTGCCAAATATATAAGAGCTATTTGTACAAAGCCCTCAGTTGCAGCTTTCAACCATTGTGTTTTACTGCCATATCTGTTGGTAGTATTGCAACCACTCACAGCATGTAATTTTGGCAAAATATTACATATGATTCACCCAGGGATTCAGCAGCTAAATAGCATTTTAGAAGATATTTCTTTGTACGAGAACCGTCAAGCCATAGACATAGACAACCAATATTTGCTAGTTCTTTCCAGTAATAAATTGCCAAGATGACTACATTGTGAATATTTTGGAGCATTAGTACAAAGATATCAAACAATTTGTAATTTATTTTGAGTGCTTGAAAAAAAAGGCTTACTATCAGGAATTTTTGTTGAATGACTTGAAATTATATCACCAAAAGTATTGAACTTTTTTAGCTGAATTTGGTGAACAAATGCCATACCATTAACAATGTAAATTTTTGGAGTATTTAAATCTATAATGTTTTGCTGAGAGTCCGTACCACAGTTATAATTGTTTGAATTTCAAGAGCGAGTTGTGATTTTGGTGATTTCCTGTAAAATCCGTCGCTGTCAAAGAGATACTTGCAGTAATCTAATATTTCATTCAATGCTAATATTTTTGTATCAAATCCACGTTGAGAAGCCACCATAAATGATTTTTGGAAAATTGTTATGTCTGTTACTTCATGCAGTTTCTTGTTGGAATTATGTTTGTTTGTTTTGGCAGGAGTATCTTCAAAGTTATGTAATTTCATTTTTTATAGGATCCAATAATTTCTTAGTTTTCATTAAAAATCGTTCATTTTTGTATGTAGTTAATAGAGTCTCTCCATTTTCTTTAACATTAAGTAAGCATTGAGAAGTAGATTCTTCAGTAAGTGCACCAGTGAAAATATTTTGAAGTACACAAACTCCACTGTTGAATGGATTACAAGCTTTAAAACACTTAATGATATTTTCAATATCTTTTTTGTTAGTATTAATCCTTGATTGTGTTCACTCATTATGACTATTGATGTCACCTGTAGTGTCAGATTATATTCCAAGATATGAATAAAGAGTTGAGTGAACGCTATTTTTGAAAGGATACAAAAGCAACCATCTTTGCATTGCTTCTTCATTTTTAGTGATACAAATTAAGCCTCCAGTCAATGAATAAGAATGGTTTTGAGACCGTTCTAGTGCTAAGTCGCAGCTTGCTGCATTGAATGTACCTGCAGCACGCTTGATGGAATGCATTCCTCTCTTCATATCATGTATGACCTCTGGAGGTAATTTTAACATGTCTTGTAAATAAACTGTCACTCCACGAATGTAATTAGTGTGGTTCATAGAAAAAGAAAAAATGTATCGAGTAGTCAATAAATGTAATTCATAATTATTACTTCGGTCAGCCATAATTGAATTCAAAAAAACTTCTACCATTTCACAGTAATTATTTAAATATTTGAATAGCTCGTTTTCAGTGTTCATATGATTTAAAGATTTAGAAAAATTAAAAAAAATAATTCAATTTTAGTTTCATGCTGATTATTTTTGTAGCTCAAACATGAATGATTCTTATCTACTGTTACTTCTCTTATCTCTTGAAGATATATATTTAACTGCTGTATTTGATCATTAGAAGTTTCATCTTCAGATAAATTCATGTAATCAATAAATTATAAAAATGTATTCTTCTCAATTCTTCATAGATAAGTTTATGTGCTATAATGCCTCTGTTATACTGAGTACCTTTAAGAATTGACGCCAAAGTATTAACACCGTAAACATTGACTTCGATAAAAATGTTATCGAGTCCACTTCCTTCTATATATTGGCCCAAACATCGCAATAAATTTTTTGTAGATGAAATGTTCCAATTCTCAATATAAATCCTTGGAATTCTTGACTTATTTGTTGGATATCTTTTGCCATGAGAAATGTGGACATGTTGCATGAAAGAACAGCTATATTTTTATTTAATGATTGACATGAGTTAACGAAATTTTTCATGTCAGTATACACAACATCTTTTGAAGTTGGTGGCTGAGGAATTACCGGGCTAAATACAATTGTAGATAAAGGTGAGTTTTCAGATAATAATAATTGTTGGAATGGAGTCCATCCTGGTATTGAGTTCTTCAATGATCAACAGAAGTTGTTCACTGATTGATCATATTTCAATCTACATAAAACCAGAGAAAAGTATCAAATTTTGAATAATTCTGAGTTTAAGTTAATAAACAGCTACTGTTAACATAAGTAGATGTTGAAGGCTCCATACTTGCTTTGAAGTGAATAATTTCTTGAGAGTTTAATGCCTTCGAATCATACTCATGCTGCTCAGCTGTAGGTTTCAATTTAACGAGATTTATTTCGTTTTTGCTCGTATTTTTTTCTAGATATATAATCATTGCTGTTACGTGAGTAGAGTCTTTACCGCTTAATTTATCTTCATTGAAATCGTTTTTATCCATAGCCCCATGAAGAAATAACGATGGATTTCTTAATATATTCATAGGATTTTTTTTTTCTGCATCTTCACACGCAATCGAAATGGTTACTTTTAAATTAAGCTCTTGTAATGATTTATAACTGATGCAATGTCCAAGCTTATTCAATATACTTATCAAATGTTTTGACCTAGTCAAGTGATGAATTGATTCAGCTAAAGCTATATGTTTAGGAGTCTGTTTCTCAGTAACAGTAAAAAATATGTCATAAAACACGGATATTGCTCTTCTATATTAATTATCGCTCAATTATTCGTTTTTTTGCATTAAACAATGCTTGCATGAAAATCTTCCAAGTTCGCGGCAATCTTACATTCTTTAGTAAATTTTGAAGCAAAGTTTCATCACGTAAATAGCCACTTGGTATTAGTTCTGTTTTTAATCATTCTTTCCGCAGTGATTTTGCACTCTCAATAATATGGTCTTTTGAATTAATGCAACGAGTATGTTCATTTACTTCCCCTACTGATATATTGCCCATAAACACTAATGAAGATTTTGATCTATCAGTTGGATAGTTTTCACCAAATTTATCAATGAGTAGTAATTTCACTACACGATTTTCGATCACTGCATCCTCTATATTAATAAGTACAGCCAGCCGCTGAGCCAAGAAGCGCACTTCAAAGGAATGAGTTGAAAATGTATCTTTAATTTTATCTATCAATTTGTCAAATGCATTGTGGAGTATTTCTTGGGGGATTTGATGAGGAGTTCGACCCGCTGGATTTGTAGAATTTCTCGGCAATCTTAAATAGTTACGATAACAATGTTTGTTATACCTCACTTCCTTAGCAAATATATATTCAGGTCGTTGGCAAGTGCTAAGTTGGGTGAAAACATGGTCTTCCTTACTACGTGCAGTATTTAAAAAAAATTCCACTGCTGAAATTTAGGAACACAAGTAAAGTTGCTTATCTTTGTTCTTCGTTAATTTTCCACACATCAAACATTTCAATTGTCTATTCTTTACTACACGTTCCCTACATGACGAACGAGAGTTTCGAGAACCTGACACATTTGCTTCCGAAGTTGAAGTAGACTCTTCTTCTTTTTTTATGTAACGCTATTTCTCGACGCCTTATTTTCTCATCACTTATATAGTTAGCTAAACAGTCTTGGTGCCATGAAAACTCTTGTCTTGTGGAGTCTGGATTATACAGCGTTTCAAACTTTTCAGTAATAATGTCCTTTATTCTATCTGCTGTTTTTTTAATACCGAGCAGCGTGGTTGATTTTGGTTCTTTAATTAAATCATTTGTTTTATCACAGAATAAAAACCATAATTCATTCGGTCTTTTTATTTTCAAATTACCCGCCTCGGTGGCGTAGTTGGCTAACGCGCTTGTCGTGTTGAGCTCGACTGCTGAGGACGGGGAGATTGAGGTTCGAATCTCGGTCGGGTGAACTGGGGGTGGTTTTTCCTAAATGGTTTCCCACTCTCCCTCCATGCAAATGCGGGTTCACTTCCTATAATTCAACCTTCCCAATTCCTAATTCATTAGCGTAATTAGTACTTAAAGCGTATAATCCGAACGGGTAGTAAGACGCGGTGCTAAATATTATTTTTTATTTTCAAATTTACCGCTTCTAACGACATTTATTAATAAAACACGCTTTAACACTCAAAAATAACGAGAATTTAATTATATTATGCGTATACGACAAACACGAGTTTTTAACGGCACGTTGTGTCAATAGACACAGAAACACACTGAACTGCGCAGTGCGCTATGCTTACCACAGGGCGCGCAGAGGGGAGGGGAAGGGACTAAAAGTTGTTGGAATGTTATCCTTTTCCCACTCAATGCTTTGACAGCAGGTAAATAAGCAACTAATAAAATTTTATGACAAAAAATATTTAATAGTGAACCAAAAATTAAAAATAATAAATTTTGAGCTCGATATATTAGATTAAAAAAAAATCATCAGCAACTGTTTTCATGAACTCTAATATTTGATAAAGAGCCGCTACTTGATTTTTTTTGTATGGTGGCGGTCAGCCCTCTAAAGAGTATTTTCTTTACAATAATAAAACATGGGGTTTAGATGGTGTTGGAAACATTATTTAATCATTGTTTTATTTTCATTTTATTTTTGTATGTTGCAAAAACCAATAAAGGACTGGTTTTCT
This sequence comes from Timema cristinae, assembly GCA_039000515.1. NCBI lineage: Eukaryota > Metazoa > Arthropoda > Insecta > Phasmatodea > Timematidae > Timema > Timema cristinae. The sequence continues at coordinate 118,547,579 of JBCFYV010011172.1, forward strand.
GTATTTCAGATTTAATTAGCTTAGTCGAGCTTTGAACTCGTCTTTCTACCGCGCCACACGTGCAACGACTGCTAAAATGAATAGTCCAATGCTATTAACATCAGTTTTACCAGCACACTGTTGAGTAGAAAAAGGTAATAATTCCAGAATTTATTCTTTTTCCACTCAACGAAACTTCAAGGTCAATTTTAAGCATGATACGATACCAAAATATTAACTTTTTTTTCATTCATTAGATCGCCATTTTGTAGGTTTTTTTTATAAGCTATCTCAGTTTTGGGAATTTTATCCTTTTTCCACTCACCGATTTAAACAGTGGTAACATTGATATCTGTTTTAAGGTTGGATGACTTTTTTTCCTTTTTGAAATCCGTACTCGCTCTATTAATTAAATTTATAGCATTACTTTTTAATACTAAAGTGGATTTTTTACTTCATGATAGCTCGTTGACATAAAAGTGATTATTTAAGTAGAAAATCTTCTGACAAATGTGAAGATTCTATTGATAAATCATTTGCAGTGCTTGTTAAGCTAGAGGTGACCAATAAACGGCATTAAGGAATTAAATTTAGACTCTCATTTAGTTTTCCAAAAGTATATGAGGAAAAAGGAGATACACAACTGCAGATAATTCAGAAAATATTGTTTTAGACAAAGCTTTCTAATTCGTTGACGCGTCCAGAACCGTTCTAATATGCCTTCGTTAGGATGTGACGTTACACCCCAAATAGACAGCACTATGACATTTTGTTCGCATCGGTGGTTACGTGGATTAGATGCCAGAGTCATCTAGCCGGATTTGCTGGTGATGTTAATAATTATTACTCTCAGTTAGTCAGGCAATAAATATTACTGTTAGATGCACTGAGGAAATTTTTTCCCATAAAGGTTTTTCCATATTATTTCCAATGAATGCGGGTGAATTTCTTCTAATATATACCTTACTCACCTCTAAGCCATTAGCTTAAATAAAATTCTTATTACTCAAACTGATACAAAGACGTGGTGCAAAACACACACTAAAGTGATCTAACTAAAGGTAAGTACACAACTTTTTTCTTTATAAATCTATGACAAACTAATCTAATCTTCTTTTCTGGTGTTAGAGAGGTTGGGGCTTAAAGCACGGCCAGATGTATTTTCCTATATGGTGTCCTTACTATTCTCCCTCTACGCAAATTCTAGTACATTTCCTCTTATGGCTATCACTATTTTATTTTTGTCATTAGATGTAGATAGCCCAGACGAGTAATAAAACGTGGGGCGATTTTTTTTAAACTATAGTTCAAATGAAATATTAACCAAACATGGCTTAGATGAGACACACTAAAATAATACTGAAAGTTTATTAATCAATCCCAATCTTCACGAAGTTTGCAATTAGATGTCAATTACAACTCATACCGACAAGTATTTCTTAGCATTTTTAAAATCTGAGGAAAAACCGTAGTTTAAAATACTTACTGGTTTTGGAGTCTCAATTTGAGCAGTACAGCAACACTTTGCATAGAAATATATTTCTAAAATAAAGCTAAAAATATAATAAAAATACATCTCGCACTTATAATATACGAAATTAAATAATTGTTTGGAGCCTACAACATGTGAACAGAGTGTACATTCAAAATTAAAAGTGTGCAGCTACAGAAGTGCATTGTTGAAACTAGGATTAGTTGCAACCTAGGACGGCCGCCTAACTTACGATTACATTCCTAGTCTCGAAACAATGGCTTCTGTACTGATCATGTAAATTCCAGTTAGGGATGAACGGCCGGTTCATGAATCGGAATTCATCCAGGTACAAATTGATTGACTAGCAGCACAGTTGTGTCTGGTTCTTCATCAGGGGATGCTGTCAAACTATAGACCTCTGCATTGTCCAAAAATATAGTAGAGTGAGGGTAGTTTACCAATATACGATTATCATGTACTAGACAATCCCGCACGGCGTTGCCCATTACCCACTGTGTTATAAGATTTATATAAGGCCCTCACTTGCCCCCCCCCCCCTCCTCCCCGCCGCGCTACCTGTGACCCACTGTAGTATAAGATTTATATAAGTCCCCCCCCCCCATGATGCCCGATTTCAAATGGAAACGTTATCTCTGAAACGTAATTCTAAGCCAGATTATGTCAATAAATATAGCTATATTATACCTTGTGTAAAACAATCGACATTTTTATGAGGAATAAATTAAATTTTCAAAATAAAATATAGCTTATGTTACTTGTTGATAATGTAGCTTTATATTGGTGAAAGAATTTTTAAAATCGGTCCAGTAGTTTTTGAGTTTATCCATTATAAAAAAAAAAAAACATCAAATCTTTCCTCTTTATAATATTATATATAGTATAGATAAACTATAATCTTTTGTAAATAATTGTATATGTTATATTCTCTGTCATTAAATTAGTTAGTTATAGATTAGAAAACATCTCTCGTATTATTTAAATGTGTGCGTGTGGTCCCATCCTCTATGAACTGGTGACCGGTCATAACATAGTATACACCTGGACCTAGAATGGAGAGTGCATTTACCTGGGTTTTAGTGCCCTAAGGGCACGACGTTAAGTCACTTTCATTTCAAACTTAAAATGTTTATACTGTGTCTTACAAAACTCTGATTTATTATATTATTTAAGAAAATAGAAAAAAAGCTTTGATCATGTTTGTTTTAAATATCACCTGTCTACTTCGAAAATATAGAGTTGATAACACAATGTTACAAGTTGTCGTCGGATCTAAACGATGACTTCTTAGTTATTTGTGAGGCGTAGATCTTATTGCAGTCAAGCAGATGAAGAAACATGTAGTAAAACATGTGTCTTAGTGAAGTAATGGAGCAGATATACTATTCCAGACGCGACACACATAAAATAAAACAAATCTCTCCTAGATAAAAGTACAGTCAGATTTTCTTAGGAAAGGACATTTAGAAAATATAAACATATTTTTTGCGACCATATTTGATAACATTTTACTATTCTTTAGGCGTTATTATTATTAATAAAACAGTGACAGCTGACGTATGGATACGTGAAAGTAACTTAGTTCGAGTAACTTTTCTAGCTGTTGGACCTCTTCCTATAAAAATGTGTTATTATAAAGTGAAACCTGCACCAATGATCACGCAAATAGAGGTGTCAATTTCGTTTACTCTGTTATGATTGTGACGGGGAAGTTTGGGTTTGAATTACATACGGGTGTATTGATATATTTTATGCCCTTTAAAAGTTTTCCTAGTCTTGCTAAACTCAAATTCAGCCACATTTATTCTAAAACTCTACCTCCTCCATCCGTACTCTTTTGTGTGAATTTGACAGTACAACTGCTCTAAATAAAACGTACGAGCCGTTACAGCAAATGTCCTTTGGTAAAGTAGTATATGATGATGTCTCTCAACCGGTGGCCCACGGTCTGGTACTTGTTGTGGGATCATTGTTGCCTGTCCGTAAATAAACTCTTAATTTCACTTATTTTTGTATTTTAAGAGCACCTTTAACAATACTATTACTTTTATTATGCTGGTAATTCTAAACACAAGTTTAAGTTAATTTTGAACCATTATTGGCGCATACGAGTGTATACGACTGGAAAAACAATTGTTTGTAAAATAAACCAGAGTATCTAGATTTTCCGAAATAATTCCTACATGGGAGGAATGTGAGATTTTCCCTCATTCCTTGTACCTTGCCTGTCAGACACGCGGAACAAACAATTTAGCTGATCCATCAGTTATAAAAGGCTGGGAACAACTGGCTTAGAACCCCCTGGTTGTTCTAACGAAGGTGTCAATATTTGACAAAGAATTACTTACTTGAACTTATACTAATGTTCTGCTAGGAATAACAGTTTATAAAATGGAGAATACAAGGGAAAATGGGGATTCCCATTTTAACTCGCATCGATTTATTGCTGCTATCTTGTTGTTAGATGATTATGAGGAATTTCTAATGTACTTTAGATTATGTTTGAAAGAAGTTTCTATATTATTTAAAATAATAATAAAAAATTATTCACCGGGGCTATTTTGGGGTTTGAAATATAAAATATATTGTCTTGGAAAATGTGTGTGGTGTGTCTTTAACACACTTCCCCCCGTACCCTTCAAACATAATCATATTTTTTGCTATCAACATTGATAACATTTTATTTTATTATTAATATCAAAAGTGACAGCAGAAAGTTACATGACCTGACATATGAACACGTGAAAGTAAATCTAGTAACGTTTTATAGATCTTACTCATATCCATTTGTAAGAAAATTAGGGTATAAAATATAATCATGCATCACATTCCATATAAATTATATACATTCTTCCAGTGACTTTGAAGTAGCCCTAAGAATTATTTTAATATGCTCCCAAAAAATGAAGCTTGTTTAGTGTTTAGTTTTTGCAGTCCAACAACAAAATTGTAATTTCTGTTATTTCATGAATTTTATGGAAAGTTTTTCCTCTTTTAATAAAATGTTTTGGCTAAATGAATTTTATTTTACTTATTTAAACGTACTGGAATTGGACCTGGATAATCCCCAGGTGTAAACCTACACCCCATAAAATTTGATGGTGATCGATAAATACAATCTTTCTTGAAATATTTGGTGCCAAAAATGAGCCCACAAATAAGTTAGCCAAGAAACAAAAGCTAATTAATTCTACTTTCTCCCTGTAGAGGTTGGATGTAAAATCTTTTGTTGTAGGTAACGTGTTTTACTTGTGTACAATTTATTGAGAGTATTTTAAGTGATTTGAGAGATTAACTCACTTGACTAATTAATCATTATTCGTGAAATAAATATAATTATAAACATAATAAATGATTGTGCATATCTGATTGAAAGTTCCTGGGTCATAACAAGGGTGGTGTTGATCATTAGTGGATTTATATCCTTTTTCCATACATATATCATGAAAATTCTCTTGTTTGAACTTTTAAGTCATATTAATATTATAATACTTAGAATTGCACTTAGAATGATAGTAATAATAATGATTATTGAAAGTGCTGGAAGACTGAAATGTTAATTATTTATTACCTTGACTCTTAACTCAAGCTACTTTCTACTTTCAGTTATTATATAATCAAATGTAAATTTTCTTGGGCATTATTTTATCAACCACTTTACCTGACAAAGCAATGCCGCCTACACGTACCTATTAACAACGGAACCATAAACAAACACGTGAAAATAAAAAAGTAAAAATTCAGATACAAATAAAGCCGTAATGTTGCATTCATTATGAAGAACAGTCGTTACTATTCAGATGGCAGCACCGTGTCTTGTGACGATTGTTAAGTGGAAGCTTGGTAGGTTGTAGAGGAGTTGGGGCAAAGCATTGAAGAACCAAGCAATCGCTGCAGGCTATAGCTCCCATATGGATGTTGAACCATTTAATTTATTATATTTTTGAAATCGAGGACACGCCAAAATATATCGTGCTCGTTAAATTTGGGATGTGTTTGAAAAGGATGTCCTGAACAAAGATTTGAACTTTAGGTATTCAGATTAGTACCCTACTGTATACAAGAAACACTTTATATTTTTCTTCTAATGATAATATCAACTACAAATAGTACCAGGAATTAAAATGACAAATAAAAAGTACCACGTCTTACTATCTTTATAGACTAAATGCATTCTAACCATGCCGATAGGGAATGTCTAGTGGTGTAAGAATGTATAGGAAACTTACCCGAATTTGCTTGGAGAAAAAGTGGAAAACCATTTAAGAAAAAACACTCTCATTACAAGAGGATGGGGCTTGAACCCCGAATTTCACTTCACCGGTAAAGCAAAAATGAATATACTAATTCATTTGTCAGCGTGTCTACTAGTGTGGTTAAAGTGATTGGCCCTTTTCATTTTGTGTGGAAATGCAGAACCATGGAAACAAACGGTTATCTTCAAGAATTTTTATTGTTTTGCAATTTTTTTTCCATACGGTTTGTTTAAGAATGGAAGCATGTTGATTAAATTATACTTTTTATATACACAACTTCTTTATAATTTTAACAATGATCAAATATCGATAAAATTGACATTTTTCATTAGAAAACTGTCAGCTTCATAACAAAAAATAAGAAAATATAACAATTAATAGACATCGATACATTATCTTAGAAGGGGTGTTGAAAATATTAACATAAAAATTTCACTCGTTCTCGAGAAAACTGATATTTTCAAACGTATGATTTTTCCACAAGACCTGTCTGGTAGTTAGCGCCATCTGCTGTTTCTGTGATTCATCTGTTCTTGTTGGCGCGGAAGAATACTTTGGTCAGTTGTAGAGCCACGCCACGCCTTTCACCATCCCTCCCACCATCCCACAAAATAGGTTTTAGACTTGCACTCGACAGGGCCAAGGGCATTAAGACAATTTGTTTATTTAATATTTTAGGTTTGATATGCTGATGAATCAAGTACATTGTTGAATAGTTGTGGGACAGCAACTAATCCGTTGTTTGGTCCACTTTTAAATATAAGTAGAGGGAACGCCTTTTGTTCTGAACACGTACAGTACTTACATACAGCACATTAATCATCGTGTTACGCAGCAACATGCATTGCTATTAAATAGTGCTATGAACAGGGAAAATATATATCTTCTGGAAAATATGAACTTTTGTTTCATCATCATATGTCTACTGAATAGTGAGCTATATCCATAGTAATCATATGTTTTTTATTTGTTAGGCCAAGTTGGTGCTATCCTTCTTTTTCCTTTAACTAGTGATTACATAAAACACACATTACATTTATTGGAAATATACATAGTAGTAATTATAATAACATATATAATTTGCAAAGTAAGAAAGTTAAAATAAGCATTCTAACTAGGTTTTAACGCTCCACTTCATTTTAAACATTGCCATCATTTAATAACCTAATACATACATAAGATATTACATAAATGAAAGATTAAAATAAATGGGATTTTATAGTATTTAACTACCCACTTCCGTGTCTGCATAATCTAAGGCACAACTCTTGCAATAGATTAAACTGCCGATGACGCAGAGATCGGGGTTCAATACCTGTTGGGTGTACCGAGGATGGTTTTTCCTAAATAGTTTCCCCACTTCTCTATCACCGCAAATACGGGTACACTTTATCTATATTTAACCTTCCTCATCCTTAATCTATTAACGTAATTAGTACATAAGCATATAAACCGATTGTGTGGTAAAATAAAGTATTTAACTCTGCCTGGCAAACGTCAGAAATTAAACGACGATAAAATGGTTGTATCAGCTATCTCATTTCGTTCAGTTTGAGGTCAAGTAGCTTCCATTTTTATGATTATGAGAACATTTTAGTAAATATAATATTATATATATATATATGACAAAGAGTAATAAACATTAAAACTTAATTTTTTTAAATGAGGAAGATATTTTACATTTACCATTTTTAAATTAACTTTCTTATACTTCGATACCTTTGTTTTATGCATTATTAATTTGTACCACGCTATGAATAGGCCTAAATGGAATGAACTTAGTTATTTTGTCAAGGATGTTTTTGAAAAAAATCAGTTGTTTCTACAAGCTACATTTTTTAGCTCACTCCTCATGGTTCAAAATAGGAGATACATGTTTTTAAATACCAAATGTATTGATACATATAAAAAAAAGTCAAATCATACACTTAAATATAGAACCTAAAACTACTTCAAGAACTGTTTTAGTTTATTTGACAAGATGTTTGGTGACTGCACTCTCAAAGGGAATTCTGGATGCCAGGTGCAATTGTCCGTTTCCATATTTTACTGAGGGATTAACTTTTAAACTATCTTGATGTATTCGTAATATTTATAAATAAATAGAAAATAAAATTCAGTAAGAAATTTAAGGAGTGGTTTCTGGAGATTTTTCCACCTCCTATATTTACACTGCGTATACAATATAGGCATATTATATATATATATATATATATATATATATATATATATATATATATATATACAATATAGGCATATTATATATATATATATATATTTATATTTATATCTATATATATTATATAGGCATATTATATATATTATTTATTGTTTCAGAAATCTGAGGTGATTATTGATGGCTTTAGCTCGGAAAAATATGAACTTAATTAGAGGGGTCCAAATGAAAAAAATATATATATTTGGGCCCAAGACTTTTACTATTATTTTTTCTTCAGAATGATAAAAAAAATATTCTAAACACACATAATACACTGATTTCAATAAGTTTAAATACACTAAGAATGTAAAACAATGATAAATGCCTTAGTGGCTGAGTATGTTTTTAAGTTCGTTCAGAAAATGAATGTGATGGGGTATGAAACGAGGGAAATTATGAATGAGCTTCGAGCACGCACCTAACGTATTTACATTATTTATCCTGCAGGCCAGATTGAACACACCTGCGGGCCATACTTAGCCTGTGAAACTTAGTTTGTCCATCCCTGGTCTACCTACACCTTCCATTCATATGTAGGATAGTCCTTAATGTCGTCACATTCAAACCATTCCAGCTTGCTGTGTGTTACATAGATATTAGAGTACTTTGTAAGCCAAAATAATTGGGTAGATCTATTTCCCACACTCACATTTACAAATTACAACTTCAACAGTGTTTCCATCCCTATCCTATGGTTAAATGACGCTTAACTTGACACCACTTCAATCATTTCATATGAAACAAAAGTCAGGCAAGACCCGTATAGTTAAGAACGTGGACCAGGCCATCAGTCCAATTTTATCTTGTTTGCTGTTGACAGGAAGGTTGGTATTCGAAACCCAACCAAATGTTCTTCAAAGTGTGGGGTGTCCTTCCCAAAGTTGTTTCCCATTCTCTCTAGAGATAAATGCCAGCACACTTCCTCTACATTGTGCCATTTCATCTCTTCCCCATTAGTGTTAATATGGGAATATCCCGGACGCGCAATAATACACGTGGGTCCCATAGTTATCTAAGAGCTGACATGCGGAAGTTTGGAGCTAGTTCTTAGTTATGATCACATGAAATAATTAGGATAATCGCCTAGATATAAACTAACAGAATAATAGAGCGGACACGCATAACTTATAAGCACCATGTAGAATCAAACCAGGGTCTTACAGACGTGTGGTCTACCACTTTAAACACTCGATCGGTGGCAGGAATCTAATCGAATAATAATCACCGGTGACCTGGTGGTCTAGGGGTAAGGTGTCAGACTTCTGTGCTGACAGCCGGGGTTCGGTCCCGGCACAGATTTATCTGATTTCCAAACCCTTCCTTCACCTCTGACAATACATCTTGTGAATGTGGGGAATGCCAGGCCGCCAGCGTGGTTCGGATTCCACGTTAAACTGTAGGTCCTTCATTTCATCTCACAATCACCCTACCATTACACATTAGCGTAAGTGCGTATAACCCGAACGGGTAGTAAGACGCGGTGCTAATAATAATAATAATAATAATGATTAAACGTTGTCACACACCTGTGCGTATTGCATCGTATCGAGCTGATAAGTTTTTTTCATTTAGGTGCACATCTGTCCTTATTGCATCTAATCGGCTTGATTCTATAATATTTACTATGAAAATGGGAAAAAGCTCAAATTGTGAAAAGTTTCAGAGTCGGTGCAAAGCGATGCTAACTGATGTGATACGCCATATTGTGCGCCTACCTTAAGGCGGCCGCCTCGGTCAGCAAGAAAGTATCAATCGCTGTCAGGACTCACGGCTTAATAAGGAATAGTATGTATCATTTTTTGGAATGTCTCTATTCTGTCTAAGATTATACTCCCTTTTCCCCTTTACCTTCAATCACCCTTTGTCATGTCAAAAAGGAAAAATTGAAATAAAACCGTGAAACTTATTTTCTCAAGGTAAAGAGGAGCACTTGCTGCTAGTTCTCAGATATCTTAAAATGTTCTGTTGTGAGCCTGTCTAAAAATTACTGTTTTTATTAGAGAAAGAAAAAAATTTAGAGCACTTTTTCATCAAGCCTAGACTCATCTTCGCAAATATGGTTAAAGGAAGTCGTTGAAAATGAGCAAATGTCACATTTTAATTTTTAAAAATATTTCACTAAAACTCTAATTAGAGGATTATTACCGAAAAGAGCTTTGTTGGGATCTTTCAACTTCATTTTGGCGTGAACCATATCTTGAAATTACACGTGCTAAGAGTTGAACGTTTCCGTGGCAATTTCTCGCTTACCGAGGCGATACCCTTAAGAATACATTCTTATCGAATATTTGAACAATTGAGCTAAACGTAGAACCCATTAGGAAGAAATGTGTCCATGTATCATGGTGGATAGAACCGCTATACCATACACCGTGTCAGACGCCGGGTTTCACTTAGAACATTGACAAAGAATGTGAACATCTCTCCCACACTTTCATTGAAAGTAGCCCAAATTGAAACATCTGTCCGAAGCTTAATACAGTTACAAATTTTCTCCATGAATGTTATTGAGACGTCGACAAATGAACAAGTATGAAGTAAAAGTGATATTTATGTTTTATCCTTCATCATATTAATCATACCGAAACTTGATTAGACGTCACTTTCTTCCAATAATGTTACTGGATAATAATTAAAGTTTATTAGTATTTCAGGGGACAGTAGACCTTGCTCTCTCCGTGTTTTTACCTTTGCTACAGGCTTAACATTTCTTTTTGAATTTCAAGTTTACATTTATCGAATAGTTTTTCCTTGGATTTGAAGTCGATAATTTTCCTGGCTGATCAAGCAAGATATAGAACCAATTAATCCTATATTCAAAATTAAATTTTATTCACAGATAATAACAGATGCTCACGTGGTTTAAGGAGCCAGTCTCACAATATATTTTAAAATTTAAAAAAATATTCCCTAGGTACTCGATCAATTGCTTAGAATTATAAATTCAAAACACTTGAGATGAAATATAATACAAAACAATATTTTCAGTAACCGCCATATTGGAACGGATATCCATATTAAAAACTATGTACAGTACATACTCATCCTTATCAAATTTGGTTAAAATTGATTCATGCATTTTACAGTTTATCACGTAGCAAATATCAAGACAGACAAATATATGTCAAATTAATTAATAATATTATTAGCAACCGCGTCTTACTACCCATGGGTTATACGCACTTACGCTAATGTGTATTGGTAGGGTGATTGGGAATGAAATGGAGGACCTACAGTTTAACGTGGAATCCGAACCACGGTGGAGGCCTGGCTTCCCCAATTCACAAGATTCTTGTCAGAGGTGAAGGAAGGGTTTGGAAATCAGATAAATCGTGCCGGGACGAGGATTGAACCCCGGCCGCAGTCATAGAAGTCTGACACCTTTACCCTAGACCACCAGGTCACTAGAATTAATTAATTAACACCGTGTCTTACTACCGTTCGGTTTACACGCTTAGTACTAATTATGGTAATGGGTAAAGAATTGAAAGGTTGAATTTATAGGAAGTGAACCCGCATTTGTGTGGAGGGAAAGTGGAAACCATTTAGAAAACACCCCTAGTTCACCAGATGAATTTGAACTCGATTCCCGTCCTCCACAGTCTATCTCAACACTAACTAGCGCAATACTAACTACGCACGAGGTATGTCATTGTCAAATGATCAAGTTAAAAAAGAACCTAGATTCTTTCTGTCATAATAAGTAAATACTGAGTTGGTCTTGAGCTTAGTGTATCTGACAAGTAGCTGGAATATAATCTGTGTTACGATGCTTTTCCCCATTCAAATATTAACCCAAACTGTCATCACCTGGTTAGTGCTCATCCAAGTCTTCTGTACTGTCTTAGCTCATAACATTACCCCATCCCCTTCTTTAATTCACTCATTTTAGCAGAAGGGCCTAAACGGTTTAATCCACGGGTAGGATGAGGAAAGGTAATTTAAGAAAATACACCCGTACGCATAGTAATAGATGAAAAATCACATTTGGAAATATCTGAAAATCTGGAAAAGTCTGGGAATTTAAACTGCTACGATAGTCAGGGAATGCCAGGAATTGTGTAAACAATCAAGGAAAGTAGTATATTTTGCTATTAGAGAAGAAAAATGTCTCTTAGCTATATTCTTTTCAAACATATAAAAAAAAATCAAAGTTGACGTATATTTATTTTGAGTGTATTTCAAAATAATTATTCATAAAATGAGTATTCTGATATTTTTAAAGATATTTTATAAATCACAACACAGATTTTAGTATGGAAAATTTGGATGTTTAGATCAAGAAATTTCCTTACTGAGATTTGTTGTACACACTGACGGTGATAAACATAGAAAACGCCCCGATGCACCTAGCATTTATTCAAGCCTCGACCCTCTTCTTCCCACCCATGACATACTATCACGAGCTTGACACATAAACGTGTGACCACCAGTGTGGTACACTGTAGCTATTTGTATATGCCCTTAAGCACGTTGCTTACCTGTGACGTCATGGCAGACTAAGGTAGGATATCCCATCTTGGTAAATTTACGTTTTATTAAGCGAGTTTTAGAGATAAAGCGTTAAAACAGAAAGCATACATTTTTAAATAATTCTGAAAATATTCCTACTGTGTCATACAATTATTATTTTTAGCTTGGAGTAGTACGTGTGTAAACGTACTTTATGAAAATCATCTATACTTATAAAATAACATGTCCTGACTGACTGATTCATCATCGCCGAGCGCAAACTATCAAGGCTACAAACATGAAATTCGGACTGTATATTCATTTTGTTATGTAGGCACCCACTAAGAAAGGATTTTAGAAAATTCCACCCCAAAGGGGTCAAAATAGGGGATGATAATATATATGATAATATATATGATAATAGTATGAAAGTCCGTCATTTTGAAAGTTACATAAACAAAATTTTGTATTTCGGTTATTGACGTAAAACAAATAAATACGTGTTTCAGGAATTTTGGAAATTTTATTTAGTAAGGGATGAAAAAGGGGGTGAAAGTTTGTATCGGACTTGCATTATTTTTGATCTGAGGTCAAGTTATGGTCATCAACGTAACGTAATATTTTAAATTAATCTGTAAATACATATGTATATTTTCGTATTTGTATATAATCAACTTCCACGCGAGCAAAGCCGCGGGCAATAGCTATCTAGTCTACTATAACTTAGGCTATTCACCAAAATGGCCTTTATGAGTCTTACTGCCAAGATATAGATTAAAAAAATCTGTGATAGTAAATTACTATCTAGAATAAGAAACAAGAAAAATTTCAATTCAAATATCAAGTAAATATTTTCAAGGTGAGAATAGTAGAGTGAGTGTGTAAACTCGTCAGAGGAAGATGCCAAGTTTTATCAACATGTAGGCCTAAACTAGAGTCCTCGAATGGAGAATTGTGCATTTTCTTCCTTTTATATTCCGTACATTGGTGTCTAAGCATGATCGCGCTTAGACTACTTCGATGCTTCAAGTTAAGATGTAACCCTCTTCACGAAATAGATTCAAAATCTCCAAGTAAGCAACATCGGGAAAGCTTCCTCCAAAGGTTACCCTACTAGAGCACATCCACTAATGAAAGTAACTCTCTAGTGATGTCTGGTTGTTGTATTGAGACACACGGATCAGATATCGAATACCTTTCTCGTACACACGTGTGGAGGAGTAGCGCACACAACAAAACCAATCTGAGAAAACATACTCGACCCTGATGGACGATATTTAGGTTGGTAAAGTATGCTACGTAATGTGGATCATATCTCCATTAGACATGGTACAGAACATATATCAGTGATGACGCAACTGGACGTTGAACTATGTAGGTAGGATAATAAACCTTTATCACAACTAGATTTTCCTTACCAACTAACTTACTATATTTTCCATTGAGGGCAGGGACAGGGCTTAAAACTCGTTTGGGAATTTTTAGAGCCACTTCTTAATACCTGTTCAGGTTATACGCATATATACTAACTACGCTAATATGCTATGGATGAGAGAGGCTGAAATTAGAAGAAGTATACCCGCATTTGTTTGGATGGAGAGTGGAAAACCACCTAGAAAAACACACCCTAACTACACCCAATAGGGATTTGAGCCCTGATCTCCTCATCGATCATTGTCTATTACGAATTTGACTGCCTAGACCATGCGACCACTGAATTGGGTTAAAGTCCATATTTTTAGAGACACACATATATTGGTTAAAATATATAAGATATATTTTAATAGTTAAGTTTAGTTTAATTTTTTTACAAAAATTAAAATGAATAGTTAATTATTTTATATTTTGTCATGAGCATATTAAAATTTGTTCATAAACTTTTTAAACGAAATTAAAAGTTCTGTTCATATTCCACGATGCTCATTACAGATATAGAAATCTGTTGAGAATACATCAGGTAGATAACTAAATAAAAATTCTCTACTAAAGCATTATTATTATATTATTTATTATTATTTTAATCAATAGAGATTTTTTCCTATAACAACCGTAATTATTTTGACTTTAACTAGCCTTCCCTTCTATACTACATTGTGAAACTGTACCAGAACTAGTTTGATCAGGTTGATTGCCTTCGTTTACGCATTTAATAGTCATACAACCTAAAAATGACATTTTAAAGTTGAACAAACACAGCAGACCTTAGAGCAGGGGTTCTTAAACGGAGGTCCATGGACCCCTAAGGGATCCGTGGATGGGCTTCAGGGGGTCCGTGAATCGAAGACAGCAAATTAAAAATTGTAGATCAAAGATTGGATCCAATTACAAAGCTTCCTGTTTCTTCAACAGGCAGGGTATTCATCACTCGGTGCCATCAAAGTAAAATATAAAACTAGATTGTCAAAGATGACATGCGCACTGCATTGTTGAAGATTACTCCACAATTTCAACTTCTTATTTAAGCAAAACAACAGCACCCTTTTCGTTGACTTTTTACTTTTGAACAGTTACTAAAGCTCACTTTTAATTTATTTCACTTTTCTTCATGAAGTCACGATTAATTTTTGTATGGAAATAAAAAGTTAGAGATATAATTTGTTGTAATAATAATAATAATAATAAATAATAATAATAATAAGCACCACGCCTTACTACTCGTTCGGGTTATACGCTTTAAGTATTAATTACGCTAATGGATTAGGAATTGGGAAGGTTGAATTAGAGGAAGTGAACTCGCATTTGCATGGAGGGAGAGTGGAAAACCATTTAGGAAAAGCCACCCCCAGTTCACCCGACCGAGATTCGAACCTCGATCTCCCCGCCCTTAGCAGTCGAGCTCAACACGACAAGCGTGTTAGCCAACTACGCCACCGAGGCTTGTAATTTGTTGTAAAGATTGCTTTTATATTATGCTCATAGGAATGTAATAAATTTACACTGTAATAAAGTAAACTAGCAAATTGCGCTATAATTACGTAAACCCGTTTTCGGTTTCCAGTAAAAAATTGTAATTTAATTCTTTGGTAAATTTTGATTTTTTTTAACAATTAAAAACAACTTCTGGTTAGAAAAAAAAAATGAAATTTTACTAGCGGTTGCACATCTTCAAGTCCTCGCATTGCTATTAAAGTTCTCATTTGTAAATTATGACAAGTAAAAAAGTCGATATTGGGTTTAAAAGGGTAGACACTTTTGTGTAGATAGTAAGCAGCATTTGTTGAGTGTGGGAAGGGGCTCCATGGCCTTTGTCAGATTCTCATAGGGGTCCATTACAAAATTAAAAAAAAATTAAAAACCACTGCCTTAGAGCATCAATTTCACCCTCCAAAAACAAAATAAACCCAATTTTACAATAATATATTGGTCTATATCCAGTCCTCATTAGAAATTAAATCCATGACCCCTATATCGATAGGCAGACGTGCTACCAACTGTGCTAATATTTTGGTTGGGAGGAGAACCTAAACTTAATAAAAGGAAAATACTATTATCGTTGCATTTGGTAATCGGCCCCATGGTGTAGTAGTCAGCGCTCCTGGCTACGAGCTTAGAGGTCCCGGGTTTGATTTCAGGACGATATTTTGGGTATTTTTCCTTTAAGGGGAATGATCCCAATGGTCACCTGGGTTTGGTAAATTAGGTTTAAGTTGGGTTAAGACTCACACCTGCTCCAGTACTCTGGGCAACGTTCTGTGCCACTATAGTGACGAATAGTCTGCATACAGGCGAACGAACTGGATGTCACGTCCCTCCCGGTTATATATGCAATACGATAAAAAAAAAGGTTAATTAATGAGTACTGATTTCTGGCCCACTGAATCTAGGCTAGATTTTATCCATGCACGTACCACCTGTCGTTTTTACTTCATTTTTCCTTCCCTTTTAGTTTTTTTTAAAATTTGAGTTATTTAACGTTCACTTTTTGAACCGATTGATTATATCACCTTACGAGAATTTATCTGGGCGAGAGCGAAAGAGCCCATCAATTTGGCCGTAAAGTTATTTTCACACACCTCCCAGGGTTATTTTACATGCCACAATCTACAAGAGACTGGCGGCTTTATTTCCCCTCCGAAGGAAGTTGTGCTACGGATTTTTATCACCCAAGAAAAATTCGTCGACATTAAAACATCTGGTCCTGAGACGAGGGCTTTACCCCAAGACAGATCCCTTTCAGTTATTACGTTTAACAGAGATATGACCCACCTCGGTGGCGTAGTTGGCTAACGCGCTTGTCGTGTTGAGCTCGACTGCTGAGGACGGGGAGATCGAGGTTCGAATCTCAGTCGGGTGAACTAGGGGTGGTTTTTCCTAAATGGTTTTCCACTCTCCCTCCACGCAAATGCGGGTTCACTTCCTCTAATTAAACCTTCCCAATTCCTAATCCATTAGTGTAATTAGTACTTAAAGCGTATAACCCGAACGGGTAGTAAGACGTGGTGCTAAATATTATTATTATTATTATGTTATTATTATTAACAGAGGTATGGATGGAGAAGGTGATTCAGAGAGCACTTGCACCCATATCAGCGGGGTTACAGGACTCAAAAAACACATTGACCTTCCCATCATCTGTAATCCAGTATATTGCAAGCCTGACGTTTTAGACCTCGTGACCACCAAAATGAATTTCCTGTGTTATTTAAGTCACGTTCATCTTTTTTTTTTCACCGAGTGTCACTACTATCCAGCCTAACTATCCGTACTAGGGGGTAGGGGTGAGGAGGGCTGCGTTTAGATTAAATGTATCCACATTTTCATGGACGGGAGAAACCATTTGGAAGAAAACCCACCCTCAGTAGGCCTACACCTAACCATCATTGCAATCGTGAACTCTCCATCACTGCCATCGAGACCAGACGATACAAAATATTTTTTTCCACGGGCCCGACGATGTGGATGTAGCGTAGAAATGTTTGAAAGCTTGATATTTCTTTGTTAGAAAGAAATGACAAGTGCCTACTTGAAATGGTAATTAAATTGGCATTGTATTTTTTTTCCCACGGTACGGCATTACCCAAGCAGGTTCTCTCAGTGGTATGTGTACCTAGATAGCACTTTGATAAAAAAATAAAATGGCTGCCGTTTGGTTTAATTTATGGGACAGCAATTTAAAAGTGATAAACTGTCGAAGGGGTAACCACAGGTTATTATAATTTGATGGTGACTCATAGCGGTGGCAAATAAGTCTTAGGCGCTAGATTCACATTGCGCTTTATTGTCTCTAACAATAACTGGAGTGAGTTCAAATACCAGTGAAAAAGTATTGAGGGAGATTTTTTACAGGTCATTTCTATTTTTATCTTTTCGTCCTCTTTACAAAAGTTGATTCTTAGGAAGCTAATTTCTGTTTATTACCTAAGAGTCGGAACTGGTTTTGGTTCCTAGAAAGTGTGCTCTCTGTTAGTCGGTCATTAGCTACGATTTTGCAGTGAAATCGGTGGCGTGTTGCGGATTTTTGCTAGTCCAAACATAGCCTGAGATAATGCTCCCATAATTCATTGAAACACTCATTGAACAGCTGGTATAAACGGAATTACATGTACAATGTGAGGTGTATAATGTATATGATTGGACAAATGTGAGATCGAATACATGAGAACCTACAGTAGCCTCGTGGCTTCTTTAGTGCTGACTGACAGTTCACAACTGACTTCTGGCAGTCAACATTTAGGTATATACCTAAATTTTGACTGTCAGAAGTGACAGCTTCTAAGCACATGTTTTTTGCAGATCATCTGGTTCGGCGTATTGATACATAATTTGGTCTGGTAACTTTTCAAAGCCATCAGCTGTCAGCTGTTAACTGTCAGTCAGCACCAAAGAAGCCATGGGGCTACTGTATCATAGGTACAATTCTAAACATCTTTACGGTAGTGGCAATACTCCACAATATGACACTGAATGAGATGCATATAGTTAATACAAATACAAATAATTTGCACATTCTATGTCCAATAGCCCGCATGATGACTACATTTTGTAATCAATAATATTATAAAAGACAGGAAGAATGAAAAACAAACGGCTTTAAGTCATTACAACTTAAATATTTTAATTTTCCATTGTGTTATTACTACCGGTTGATATTTTAATTGCTTTGGAAGGGCAGGAATAAGGAAGATAGAATTTAGAGGAAATGCATCCAAATTTTAGTAGAGAGGGTAACGGCAAACCATTTCGGAATATCTCAATACAACCATCCGGGATTCAAACCCAAACCCTTCATCACTGGCAAACCAGAATAGATGAACCTAATATATTGTCTACGCACCCCAACGATACAAGTGCTTTCGATTGGTTTGGGTGATTAGCTGAAATATGGAGACAAGAGCCTAAATTATAACAACGTAAGTCATAACCCTTTTTAACCAATATCATAATTATATAATCATACTTTGATTTGCTTTCGAATGTACATTTGAAGCACCTTTTAGAAAATACAATTATATTATATTTTTTGCGGTCAACATTGATATTATTTTACAATATTATTCCTATTATTTTATATGTATTGATATACTATAAAACGGGACTGTTGCAGATCACATGACTTGACGCATGAACACCTGAAAGTAGACCTAGTAATTTTTCTAGCTGTCAGATATGTTCATTCCTAAGAAAATAAGGGTATTTTATACTACTTATATATTATAATGTATAAAATATGCTATATTATAATAGAGTATATGTATATGTATATATATATGTGTGTATGCATTTTAACAACGCCTAGAAAAATAATAAAACCTAATATCGAGTATTTTTGTGTGTAGTTTCTACGAGGATTTTGACCTCTATTATTTCCAGACTCATTAGTTAACATGTACATATACTCCAATTAGAATTAGCGTTCGTGTTATTATTCCCTCACCTTTCCCTGAAAAAACAAAACCAACCAACAACGTATTGTTTTTAGTTTTGAAAGTTTTCCTTTGGTGTTCAGTGTCAAGTTTACACGCCACAAATCCTCAAAGGACCATGAGATCGAGGCAGTCCCCCTTTTTGTCTGGATAAACTAGTTCATCGGCGGCATCGGGAAAAGAGACATTGTTTCTCGTCTGAGACGTGGGTACCAGGTTCGAAAAGAAGGTTCGGGCGGTAGAATAGAGGGAGGGGAGGAACTGGAGTGATAATTACCTCCTTGGAACTTTCAAAGAGTTTTACAACTTCTGTAATAATTCACATTAGCAGACGAGACTCTTCCCACAAACCCACCTGTCCAAAACTTGTTTCTAGCCTCCGGTGAGAATGTTATCTTCCGTCTGGAGCAGGGATGGCCAACTTACTAACGCGACCGAACGAAGGGACGTGAATAGGATGAGAGGCCCGTGAGTTATCTTTAACCCGCTTCGGTGGCCACATGGTCTAAGGCGTCACTATCATAATAGACTAAACTCCAGATGACGGGGAGATCGTGGTTGGATTCCGGCTGGGTGTACTAAGGGGAATTTTCCTTAAATTGTTTCCCACTCTCTCACTCTATGTAAATGTTGGTACACTTCCTATAAATTTAACCTTATTAACCTCTAACCCATTAGCGTAATTAATATATAGGCTTATAATATGAATGGGTAGTAAGACGTGCTGATAAAATGTTTTCTTCCCCATATCTAGCAAAAAACATGACCTCGCACTGATGGTCACTTGGATAAAAACGCCTGTCTCATGTTTTCTGATTATTCTGTGACGGGGTTGTTTAGGTTATAATACTACTCTAGTGCTTTGAGATAGTTTTTTTCTAAATTGTTTCCCACTCTCCCTCAAAAAATGCGGTGATATTTCTATTAATTTCTAACTTCCTTCATACCTTTTCAGTGTAAATATCAATATAACTCGGACAAGTAGTAAGACGAAAATAACGTAAAAATTCAATTTTTTTTTAAATTAATAAAATTAGAGCCAACGCTTTTAACGGATTAATCCATGGAAATGTGAGGGTGTATTAAAGGAAGTGCACCCGCATTAGCGGGAAGGGGGGTATGTAGAGATCACAGTGATATACCACAAAGTGTAAAACTATCCTCAGTACCCCTGGTCGAGATTTGAACCTCAACTTGGTTGTCACATTAAATCCGTACATTGTGAGCCTTACTCTTAAAACTACTTGATCACCTCCTTGTGTATGTGCTTATGTTTATCTTTAATAAACATGTATATTAATGTTACCAATACCCCAAAATTGTGACTGAGTACACAAGATAGTTTACGGTTGCCGTCTTAGTTTCACCCCAAATAGAAATTTAATTATTAAGAATTCCCATCATTATAGCCGAATTAAAAACAACTTTGATTAAGAAGAAAACTTATTATTTTTTTATTTTTTTAGCACCATGTCTTACTACCCGTTCGGGGTCTACGCATATGTACTAATTATACTAATGTGTTAGGGATTTGTAAGGTTTAATTTAGATGAAGCGCGCCCGCATTTGCATTAAGGGAGAGTGGAAACCCTTTTAGGGAAAACCACCCTCACTGCATCCGACTGGCATCAAACCCCAATCTCTTCGTTTTCAATAGTCTACTCTAACTCGAGAGTAGCGCGTTAGTGAACGTGGCCACCTAAGCGAGTTTGTTAATTTGTATCTACTACTTAGCTTAGTGGGAAGGGATGCTGTTTGAAATAACAAATCTTCCTTTTTATATACTAGAAGTGACTTAAGATATAAAAAATAGAGAAGGCGCGCACATTTTCAAGAGTTTCATGAGAATTTTCCTCTAAAGATTATTAAAAAACTTTTTTGGAAGTAATATTTGTATTAGCCTTGTGGGAATCAAATCCTGAAATAGAATAAGGCCTACTAACTAAAGCCTAACTTTTAATATAGCTCTTAGATTATTTACAGAAGAAAAGCTAATTCTTGTGTAAGTGGGGCTTCACGATTTTATTTATTTGGGCTTATAACGGCTATTATATGATATTCGGTTGGTGTAGTCCTTGATTGACTCAATTCGCGAGTCATGTGTTAAACTTCATGGTTTTAGAGTGGCGTAAAATGTTTAAAAAGTAATAATCCCAAACTACAGAATAGCTCAGTGTCTGATTATACACTCTTAAGCCTTAAAATAAAAATAAAGTAATTACTAATAAAAACAAACTTTTATTGACATAAATAAAAATAAGAACTAATTTAATTTAAAATTTCCATCAGATCAACTCGCAGCTTTAAGAAACAAGAGAATTAATACCAAAAACTTAGAATAGTTTATTTTCTATTAAATAATATTTTTACTGTAAAATCTTTTTAAATAAGGACACTTTAAAATTATGTTCCTGTATACATTAATAGCGTTTTTTAGATAAAGATTCCCTTGTTTTATTTGTGTGCACATTATATATAATCGAATCTGCTAAATACGTTAACATATTTGAAATAATGATTGGAACCTTAAGGAACCTTCCTAATTGCTCAAAATGTGGCTCAGGATCTAGTCGCTAGCCAACCCTGAGGGGGGTGTTTTAAAAAAGTGTCGTTAAGATTTTGTGTACGATTATGTCGATATAAAGTTTTTGATTGCAAGTTTCTTACATGTTGTGTGATTAAATACTTTCATTTTCTCAAAGAAACGTTTTCAATCAAACTTTTAGCAGTTGTCTGAGTCTGTTTCAATAAGTGCTTTCTGCAAATTTACGAGCTCAACATGACCAATTAATGTCCGTCTTCTATTAATTCCGACACGTTTTTTTACGTATGTGAAGCGTGGTCTCTCACTGTGTGTACCAAGAGAGTAGTTTGGAAGATTTTGATAACACAGGGCTGATAAATATATTTGGGCTTAATAGAGATGAATAAACAGGAGAATGAAGGATATAACAAAATGAAGAACATAATGGCAGTATACATTCCCAAACAGTTGAAGGATAATCAAGTAAAGCAGGCTAAGGTGCGTATGGGTGATGACAGGCGTATACACAACATTCTAGTTGGTAAATCTGAATAGCCTATACAAGATCCACTGCTCCCATCGAGAACCTCAAGTCTTATAGCTTGTAATCACAAGGATGGGCTTTTGATTTAATTTAAATATATTTATTACATATTATACATAGACCCCTATATAGAATATATATATGTATTATATATTTTATATAATATAAGCCTAAGTCAGGCTCTCAAATGTTAGCACAATCAGCTTTAACGACGTCAGCCGCTTGATCAGTATAGCTCGAACGCGGGCCTTAAGCCATGGAGATTTTATAAATATCTATTAGGTAATTATTTATATTAGACCAACCCTATTAATTTTATTTAGTACGCTAGAAATTTGAACATCCCTATTTACCATTATTGACAGCAAAAATATAACATAAATGAATGATACATAATTTAATTTAGCAAGCATCCTCTCGATGGGTAAACAAACGCCCTCCCTAGTCGAGACTGTCAGGACTCGTGCACCGACCTACTTAGTACGATGCACACTAATAAGACTAACTTTGTTGATCCCTGCATCATTTTAATATTGACAGCTTGTTTTATCTATAATATAAGTAATGTAAGTTGTAACACTAAGGATACTGTTTGTTACTTTCCTTTCTATGCAAGTTAGACCCACAACAAGTCGTTATTCTAAAATGTCTCATTGAATTGCTAAAATGGAAGTAGCTAACCTGATTACTTCTCTGGAGTTCAAGATGTTATCTAGACATACATTATAGTCGTAAAACCATATTTTTCACAGCTGATACAATTACACCCCATTTTGTCTACCCACGAGGTGTAATAAACCTGGGCGTAAAGGAATGCGCAGCTGTGGGTAGGTGCGCTGTGTTTATTTTGTTAAATGACAATTCGTCTCTCAGATTGGCTATTGATAAGAACACACAAAGTTCCTATCTCTAACCCAGGATCTTCAAGGTGGAATAAAACGCGAGTTTTGGAGCCAATTCTTTTATAGTTTTTATAATGAAAACAATTTTTGAACAAAATAAATATAATAATGCTTCAGTATAAACGTTTTAGTCTAACTTTTAATTTTTCCCGTTCTTTTGGAGAGAGAAGTATTGTGATCATAAAAAGAAATTTAAACCTAGATTTTCATGAATGTCAACATTCCATGACCCCCTAAAACCTAAAAAGTTGTTTTCACACTGAATGTGTTTCTTTATCTTGAACTAGAGTATCAACCATTTTACTGATTGGGCTTGGTATCTATAGTTTTTATAAGGTTCCCCTGAGGGGTTTTGGAAATAAGCTATCTAACCCTAAACTTAAGATGGGTAGGTTATTATATTTACCCTGTTTCTGTAATAGTGTATATTATCTAAGATAGGCTCTTTGGCGTAATATTTCTGCAACAACGTTTATTATTAATGTTCACAAATCTTACCATTTTTCTTTAGTAAATATCTCAATAAGATAAAAGATAGGAAAAGTATGTAGGGCTTACCATACCATTAATTTACACATAATATACTCAACAGTTCTTTAACTTTTGTCATTGGCATAGAAGCATTAGGCCAGGACTCTTTCTGTTCAGTTAAAATATTTCTGTTCAAATGACACTATGCTCATGACAAACATTAAATAACTGTTGAGATAATAATATTATGAAAAAAATTAAACTGTTTACTGAAACAATAGTAACTTATTTATAAGTGTGGGAGGCGAGAGAAAAGGGGTTTTTGCAGTTGCAAAATTTTTTGGTCAAAATAAATCAAATATTGCTCCAGTAACAACGTATAGTTTAACTTTCTTCACACTTATTTTTGTTCAAAATGTTTTTTGGTTATAAAAACTTAATATAAATTAAATCTTCCTCGTCCCTAACTAATTAACCAATTAAGTAAGATACATATGCTTATAAACCGAACAGATAGTAAGAAGCTGTGATAACCATTTCATTTCTAACTTATTAAAAAAAAATTACTAAGATGACATATTTCAACGTTCCTTTATATACAGTGCTATGTTGTACTAAAGTACATTTAAAAACTTTCAAAATCCGTTCCAAATAAATTCAAAAAATTAAAAATATCAGCTGTTTATAATTTTTGCGATGCCTTGAAATATCTCTTATTACTTATAAATTATTAGATTAATGGTTATATTTTAGTTTAAAACATTTATTTCAAGAACATAAAAAATCGGAACTTTTTTAAATAAAAATATAGTTAACAGACCCGTTGATAACTCCGGGTCGACTCTTTTATTTATAACGTTTAAACTGGTTGTTCCCATTCACAAAGTAGTAAATTAATTGTATGAGCTGTGGATTTTGTTCTTGACCTAGAATTAAGTTAGGCTGAGTCCCTAATAGTAACCACACTGGCACTAAAGAGAGCCATAAAAATTAAAAAAGACTCATTCAATTACCCAGGGTTTTAATTAATTAGGAACCCCAGTTTGGACACAAAATCACCGGCCAGCTGTGTGCCCTCCATACTCTAAGTGTAATTAGGGAGAGCTCCATTTATATCGTGCAAGAGGTTCTATTAGTGACCTCACGAGTCGAACACGCGACCTCGCCACAGTTTGGTCTGCTTAAAAATATATTACATGACGTGTACTAATACAGAACACGCTTCGATAATAACTACGTCACGATTGACGGACAACAATCCCATGAGGGATTTGATGTGTTTCAAGGTCACTGGGCGCTTGAAGGGGAACTCTGGATGATTAGCGGAAATTGCTCAATTATATCTTGATTTTAGAATAACTTTTTTTTTTTTGCAAAAGAACGATAGAGCTTTCACTTTTTTCATCCTGTTATCAGTTGAAATTTTAGAAATAATTCTATATATTCAGTAAATGGTCAAGAATGTTTCTTATGGAAATATAATTCAATATAGTTACATAAAATACATACTTAGTTTTCCTCAACTATGATTGTATTTTAGTAATTTTCTAAATAAAACATACACTTTTTCATGGCGTCTTTGGCTAAAAAAGTTGTTCTTTATATAATTAACAACATTATTTATCATTCTCATATTGTCGATAAAACTTAAATCAATAGTGATTTTCTATTGGGAATATATACGGCGAACTTTACGAACCAAGATAATAAATCTGAACCATGGATTACAGATACAGAATAATTTGGTTCTATGACAGACACAACACTCAATTTTCTCAGACGTTAATTCATCACCGTGAAAGAAGCTCCAATTCCAACAATGATATCAGATTTTTGATCGTGATCTGAGAATAGAACCCAGAACCTTTAGTTTAGTAAACATATAAAAGCTAAGATAAGCTGTCAGTCATTTGAATCTTAAATTCATATTTGGAAGATATATTTTATATAAAAACCTGTGGCCCTCCCAGGTTGCCAGACTTGATGTCGTCGGATTACTTCTTGTGGGTCCATCTTAAGGGGAAATTCTACAAAAACAGCCAAAAGATAATTCAGGATCTCCGGACAAACATCTCGACCAAAATAAACTATATCGAGGAAGGCATGTTGAGGCTTGTACAAGAAAGCATGATGATATATGTGCAAACATATCTCGAAGAGGAGGGTGGAACTTTCAGCACCTGATGTGATGATGAGTCATTCTTCCATTATTAACCACTCATTTAAGTTACTATTTAGTTATCAAGCCGAGCAATTGACTTGATTAAAAAGTGGAACCTGCCACTGAAACACTCTATAGTAGATCAATTACACGTGACGGTGGATACTAGGTCAAAAGGTCAATAACATTTAGTCTATATTGTCTGAAACAGGGAAAACTAGGTTTGAATTCCATGGCTTAACGCTCTTATTACACGCAGATGCTGGTATGTTTCCTCTAAACTCAGGGGGATTCGAAACTCTCTTTACAAACTTTAATGGGAGATAGTGAACACTAAGACAAACCTATTTATTTAAAGGTGACCTGGTGGTTTAGGGGTAAGGTGTCAGACTTCTGTGCTGGCGGCCGGGGTTCAATCCTCGGTCCCAGCACAGATTTATCTGATTGCCAAACCTTTCCTTCACCTCTGACAAGACATCTTGTGAATGTGGGGAATGCCAAGCCTCCACCGTGGTTCGGATTCCACGTTAAACTGTAGGTCCTTCATTTCATCTCACAATCACCCTACCATTACACATTAGCGTAAGTGCGTATAACCCGAACGGGTAGTAAGACGCGGTGCTAATAATCATATTTATTTAATAAATGTATGTCCGCAGGTGTCACCCTAGGGCGCTCTGGGCGGCGCGTCAAATGGTTACTATTCTCCGTCATCATTCGTAACGCGGACTTTGTAAGTGTAGCTTGCAGCATTTAATGGGTTCTTAGATGACTGACTTGTATCTAGCGTATAGGGCTGGGTAATCTTTTAAGATGTACAGCAATTGATGCGTCGACGGTGTCAGGCATGCATTACTGTTGGCCGTCGCTCCTTTGAGCAACTGCTGTTAGTAAAAATGTTGTTCACACTTTCTGCCTTTCTTTTATGTACAAACAATGCCCTCCAGCACCAAAGGGATCTGACTGCGTACATACATTCAGTGACGAAAAGGGTTTGAATTAGTGGTCCCTATCTCCTATTTAAGTTTGTACAGTTATTTTCGACTCATCCTGTATATCTCTTTTCGTCCTTAAAACAATAGTGTAATAAATATAATTACAGTCCCATTTCGGTGGTCGAATGATGTAAAGCATCACACTTGAACAGACTGGACTGCTGATGACAAGGATATTGGGGTTTGAATCCCAGTTGATTGGGCTGGGAAAGGGGGTTCGGGGAGGGGGCGATTAATATACGATTTTATACTCTCTCTATATGCAAATTTGGTTACATTTATTCTTAAGTTCTACCTTCATCATCCCTATCCTATTGGCATAATTAATATATGGATATAACTAGAATGGATAAGACGCTGTCGCCCACGCAACACCCACATAGGTGGGCACGTGGACTAAAACATAAATATCATCTAATTTTATTTGCCAATGACGGAGAGGTCGGGGTTGAATTCAAGCCTGGTGTACTAAGGTTGATTTCCCCAAATGTATTTTCATTTTTTCTCTAAGCAAATACGGGAAAATTTTCTATAAATATAATCTCCCTTATCCCAACCCCATTGAAACGGTTAAATGAGGTCATAAGAGAAGAAGGACGCTGCGCAAAAAAAAAAAAAAAAATCCCTAATGAAACGCGAACAAGCTAAATACTATAGTAGTTTTAAGGAACAATAAAGCAAAAAAATATTTTGGTTGCAAAATATGTCTCAGTCTACTATCATAAAAAAAAACTTTGTATAAAATTTGACCATAGAATTAATTTGACAACATATAATTTTAGTTTTTCTAATGATAAACAATTATAATGGTTTTTCTCACAGTGCAAATGAATTGGTTTTAATGGCCGGGACTTTTTGTTTTATTTATGTCTCCTCTTTCTATTTCTCAAACAACTTTTGAAATTATTCTAAGAAAGATCATTGTGCTCTTTTTTAAGGAATCCCAAATGCTCAATGTGTTAAGTTGAGAAGGAATACAATGGTCGATAAAAAATGAAAGATGGAAAATATGAAGCCGCATTCATAAACATTCTAAAGAAGTAATAATAATAATAATAATAAATAATATAATAATAAACGAAAACAAAAGTTGAACAAAATAGATTCTATGTACACAAGAAATTGAAAGGACACCAGAATTCTATAAGTAGATTCATTTCGTTTGAAGTACTTGTAAAACATTTGAATAGAAAACGGGGGAGTGAAGTGAACATAATAAACAAGTTTCAATTTTACTCTGAAGTTGATATACAATTGTCCAGTCGTTTTATTTTAAGCACCGTTTCTTTTTCTATAACTACTTTCAACACGGTGGCAGCTGTTTAAACAACATAAGTTTCTTTGAAATATTTTATTTCTCATTCTCTGTATTTTATCACTTGTACAGGATATCAGAATATTTAAACTAAAGAGATAGAGATAAGTTAGGAAAAATGTCAAATAAATTGTGACCACATTTGAGTAGTGTTAGAGGGGGAAACCATTTAGAAAAAACCCACTTGATCACACCCACCTGAGATTCTAACCCTATTCTAACCATCACTAGTAAACCAGACAATATGAAAGTGCTACTTTTATCCGACCATTGTTATAAACATCTTAATCTAAGGGGTGGCTATGGAGAGGGGATGATAAAAAATAAAGCGATTAATAACATAATATGGAGATCAATCTCTCAGTGCACCTGTCCTAAATTCAAACCTTTACTCCCTAATCAACTGACTCAGCTCTAATCCTATCTATGGTGAGCTTGACACCTTAGACTACTTGAGCATAGATGTAGGAGTATGGGGTCGTTAGGAGTGTATAATCCTACTACTGACTCTAATTGATTGTTAATACTACTAAATATGTGAAACGTTCTTGCACAGAAAAATATTTTTTCATGAAAAATGGCTTATTTTGTCAAAATGAAATTTTAAAAGTAATCGTATTGTTAACCAAAACACATTGGTTTGTGCAATTTTCACTATCATTTAAGTATCAAACTATGGTTTAAATCTTTGTCATATTCTAAGCGAGAATAACTTGAGAAAATTCGTGTACAGTCTGATTTTCATAAGAAGCTGGAAACTTATGTTATCACAATGGTAGGATAAAAAATATTAAAATATTGTATTTACATTATTAGCACATTCAATTAATATTATAAATATACATTATACACTAATACGAAAGTAAGTATTAGGTATCGGTAGCTTTTGACAAATTTTCAGGAGAACTTAATTATTAATGGCTTAAATCAAATAAAACCTATTTATAGAATGCCAAATTTTAATTACTTTAAATAAATGTTGGTGGTAGAAAGTGTGATTCCCATATAAATCAGGGTTTAGTTTTGTGTCTGTTTAAACTTTCCTTAAAATGGAAATCAAATTATAAAATTTGTTTTTTATAATTTTATTTCTTTTTTTTAAACGGTGAATTAAACGTTATTTTTTTATAAAGCTACAATCTAAATGACACTAACATGTGGAATTTAATAGTCCGAATAAGTTGCTTTGGCCGTGGCTAACTGTTAATGTGGTCTACCACACGTTTAGGAACACCGACAGGTTAAATTTCGGGCCATGCTAGAATATTTACTGTTTTTATACTGGTTTACCTTGCTTTCTAGTAGTAGACAGTCTCGATCTAAAAATTGTGATGTAATATTAAGGCGACCTCTGAAATATGTGTTCTACAGCTGTCAAGAGTAAAATTATGTATTAGAATACACCCCTCAATGTCTAAACGCATAAATCTATATAAATTTAGTAATTTTATTTTAAAGATGGGGGAGGGAACTATTCTCACTTCGCAGTATTCAATATGTGGATGGTAGTTATGTAGCTTTAGCCCCCTCTAAAACAGGCCTCAATTATCGTAAAATGTCTTGTTGTGACCCAAATAAAAATGACTTAATCTGTTTAAGGAAGTACAGATGCAAGTTTCTCACACTTTACCTTATCTCAGAACTGCAACATTACGCCAGAAACGTCGTCGGAAAAGGTATTAAAAACTAAACCTTTTCTTACAATTTTTTTTAAAGCTTTTACTTTCTCGCTATCTTACAGGTAGAGGAAAGTATTGTGAATGTCAAAAAAATTCAACTCGAGATTTTGATGAATCTCAACGTTTCATATCCCCTTGAATCCGAAAAAGTGGTTTTTGAATTTCCGTCTGTTTGTACCTCCAACTAGAGCTTAAACTATTTTACCGATCGGGCTGAAACTTGGTATCTAAGGTTTTCATAAGGTTGCCCCGAGGTATTTTTGGAATTGGATATCCAACCCTAAAATTAAGGGTAGTTTACTGAAGGGCAACAAAATAAAACATCGATTCACTCAAAATGGCTCAAACGATTTTGATTAAATTTAAATTCAAAACATTAATAAATACTACAAACAATATGGCAACTCTCAATATTTCGGCAAAATGACTTTAATCGCTCCCGTCTCATGTGTAAATTCTCATTTTTTATCATATCTCTGAAACTATTTGAGAAATGAAATTACTTATCATTGCAAATATTTAGATCTATTTATAATATAAATATTTTATTCGAAACATATTTTTTAAAACCAATAACTTTCAAGCTATATATATATATAAACTTTTCAATCACTAAAAGTAAAGTATTAAGACCGTAGAAAAACCTAACCTGATTGCTAATAATAGATGTCAACGTCTCATGACCCCCGAACCCTAAAAGTGGTCATTGCAATGCCATTTGTCTGTGTGTCTTTTTAACCCCAAAATTAAGAGTTTAATAGAAATCGAAAAGAGAAAAAATTGATTTTCTCAAATTCAGCTCTACCGATTTTGAGTAAAATTCGTATCTAGGCGTTGATTAAAATTATAAATAAAATGGCTGGTTTTAATTTCCCATGAAAATTACTTTTAGGGTACTTTATAGACGCGGAAATTTCCGTATAACCACAGCTATTTGAGATACTAAATAACTTATCATTGCAAAATTGTAGTACTATTTAAAATAAAAGACTTTTATTTGAAATATATTTTATAAATCCAATAGTTTCTGGGATATGGCAAATATATTAATGCAATTTTGTGATCTTTAGTTGTAAAGATATACTAAAGTTTTGACGCAATAATTCACTAATGCCATAGAGTAAGAAATGAGTAATTCTCTCAAAAAGTGTAGGTTCTCTTTCTTTTAACCTCTTAGGAGAAATATTTGTACAACAATGATCTATCTCTATCATTTTAGATTCAATAGTCAATATTTACCTATTTTATTGGTCAAATTTTATAAATGAGAAATTTAATAGCAATGCAATAACTATAAGATGTTCAACCCCTAATCAAATGACGTAGATTTTAACCTGGAAGTTGACATTTTAATACGATGTGTTGACCCTTGGGGGCCCTAAATCAATATTTTTACTTTCTCGCTACCTTACAGGTTACAATTATTGTTATCGTCGAAAAAATTGAACTCGAGATTTTGATGGATGTCGACGTCTCTTTCAGAGTACATAAGTTTATAAAAAATAACTAACAAGTTTTAGACTTGACAATACATGTTATAATAACTAAGACCCGCCTCGGTGGCGTAGTTGGCTAACCGCTAGTCGTGTTGAGCTCGACTGCTGAGGACGGGAAGATCGAGGTTCGAATCTGGTCGGGTGAACTGGGGTTGGTTTTTTCCTAAATGGTTTTCCACTCTCCCTCCACCAAATGCGTGTTCACTTCCTCTAATTCAACCTTCCCAATCCCTAATCCATTAGCGTAATAGTACTTAAAGCGTATAACCCGAACGGGTAGTAAGACGCGGTGGTAATATTATATTATATTATATAATAACTAAGAACATGACTCAACTGATACACAAGTTCATGGGCATAGACACAGATCAGCTAAAAAACGAACGATACTTTAAGAGTGGTACCAATCTAAACTAGAATTTACACGCATAGAATTGACTATTTTAACAGTCTGATGAACCCCCGAATCCTAAAAAATTGTTTTAGCAATGCCGTCTGTCAGTCTGTACCTCGGGCTTGAGCCTAAACTATTCTACCGATTGAGCTAAAACTTGGTATGAATGGTTTTCATAGGTTTACCCCGAAGATTTTTTGGAATTGGATATTCAACCCTAAAATTAAGGGTAGTTTCCTTAAGGACGGAAAGAGAAAAAAAGATTTGTTCAAAATCGGCTTTAACGAATTTGATTAGATTTCATTTCTAAGCTTTGATCAATTTTACAAAACAAATGGCTACGTTCAACTTTTCTTCAAAATGACTTTAAGGGTTCCGGTCTGATGCATTAATTCTAATTTTTAATTTTATCTCCATAAGTCTTTGAGATATGAAATTACTTATCATTGCATACATGTGGATAT
The DNA here is from genome assembly GCA_039000515.1 of Timema cristinae. Lineage (NCBI taxonomy): Eukaryota > Metazoa > Arthropoda > Insecta > Phasmatodea > Timematidae > Timema > Timema cristinae. The sequence continues at coordinate 118,579,784 of JBCFYV010011172.1, forward strand.
ATATATATATATATATATAACTAAATAGCTGTTCGCCCACGGCTTTGCTCGCGTGGAAGTTGCTTATATACAAATACGAAAATATACATATGTATTTACAGATTAATTTAAAATATTACGTTACGTTTATGACCATAACTTGACCTCTGATCAAAAATAATGCAAGTCCGATACAAACTTTCACCCCCTTTTTCATCCCTTATTAAATAAAATTTCCAAAATTCCTGAAACACATATTTATTTGTTTTACGTCAATAACCGAAATACAAAATTTTGTTTATGTAACTTTCAAAATGACGGACTTTCATACATATTCATACATATTATCATCCCCTAATTTGACCTTTTTGGGGCGGAATTTTCTAAAATCCTTTCTTAGTGGGTGCCTACATAACAAAATGAATATACAGTCCAAATTTCATGCTTGTAGCCTTGATAGTTTGCGCTCGACGATGATGAATCAGTCAGTCAGTCAGTCAGGACATGTTATTTTATAAGTATAGATAAACATATTTTACTTGAAATATATTTTTATAAATCCAAAGTTTTCAAGCTATACAAAATATATTTTTCTTTTAACTTTTCCAACACTTTAAGGTAAAGTATTACGACCATAAAAAAAAAATTTAGCCCCAGATGTAGATGGATGTCGACGTTTCATGACCCCCCGAACCCTATAAAGTGTTTTTTGCAATGCCGTCTATCTGTGTGTCTGTCTAAGTCTATAATTAATAGCAGTTAACTAGACGATAAAAAGAGAAACATTCAAATTTCTCAAAATCGGCTATAACGATTCTTTCTCATTTTAGACTCAATAGTCAATAATTACCTATTTTATTGGTCAAAATTTATAGAAGAGAAATTTAATAGCAATGTGATAACCATAAGATGTGCATCCCCTAGTAAAATGACGAACATTTTAACTGGAAATAAAAATTTTAATACAAAATGTTGGCCCTCAGATACCCAATATCGATATTTTTTATTGGTCCAAATATACAAACATAGACGTTAATTCTTTTAAAAAAAAATTATGAAATATAAAACCATGAATATATTATGAATATTATTTTACGAATTTTGAGTAAATATCTCCATTTATAAACAATAGAATGAGAAAATTCGTGTGGAGTTCCGTATAATTTATTTTACATGATGATTTACCACTCTTTGTCTATGTAAACTCTGGTAAACTTAATCCAAATTTTACCTTATTCATCTCTCTCTCCTTGATGTAAATATGCAGAAGTAATCCTGAATGGGTAGTATGATGATCAAGGAAATAAAAAAAAATCTTATTTAATCTAAAAATAATAAAGTTGTGAAACGCGGTAATTTCAGAGTTTGAATGGACTCACAAATTTTCTGATTTGTGTATTTATTTATTTATTCAGCTATGGTTGATTTTTGTGAATGCCAAATTTAAATAGAGCTAGTCACGTAGTAAACGTTATTAAGGTATAATTCATTATATGATTCGTTTTAAATTGTACTAACTCCCTAAGATGGCATTAAAGAATGTCTAACATGCCCATCCCCAACGTCTTTAAATTATATTTGGTTTTTGTATGACCAATTTATCTAACAACGGCTCAAGCCCACTTCAAGAAGGTACTATTAGTCATTCAACGCACACAAATTGTATGGAATATTTAAATGTCTCAGGAGGTAAATATGTCATATCTGCTAATGAAACCGGGAACTAATCAAGGGCGGAGATACCTAGCCGCTCTCTCGAAACTGGTCTGGTAAAAAAAAAAAAGTAATTTAAATTGGATCAATTGGAACAACATTTAATACTAGTTTTGTCTCAATTTTATGTCGTCATGTAGCCGAAATACTCATGATTTGCATACATTCATTATGTTCATATATTTTTTATGTACTGCGCCCTAATATCCGTTCGAGCTGTTTGCATATCTAAACTAATGAGGTAAGGAAGTATTTGCGTGGAAATAGAGTAGAAAACTATTTATTAAAAATCACTATTTAGTACGCTCAACCTACTCTCGTCAATTTAGCATATTGCCTTAAACTAGGCTTGGGTGAATTTTTTGGACAAATAAGAATTTAAATATAAGAATGGGCTGCCAAATAAATTTCTATTTTTTTTATAGATGTAATTTATTATGAAACACGAATTACATATAATAGAACATTAAAAAGAAATACAATATATAAAATTAGACATGTGGCTCTCCAATAAAATAAAATTTAAGGAGATGAATACTTTTTTCATATCGTTCATCATTTCTTTAAAGTCAGGTGTAAATTCAATTGTTGATATTCTTAAAACGGCTTAAAAAATGTTCATAGGTGCGTTTTATAGAAAGTGTATATTCTTACATAATATTTGTTTTAATCCTGGTATTTTTAGCACAATATAATTTTTGTAGATAAATATCTATACGGTATCTTGGGGGTCACATTCGTATTCGTCCCACGGATCGTAATTTGCCCAGGGCTGCCTTAAACAATGCGACCGCTGAGGCAGGTATCATAAGTTGAATGTTTTTTAATTTTTCTATAGGTTCTCTTTGGAAAATTTTCTTAACAGATTTTAACATACTCGTCATACATGTAATTTTGCAACATAGTAATATTTTTACTGTTGTATTTAAAACCATGATTAATAAATATAAAAATGTCCTACTATTAGGGTTACCCAATATTTGCAATGATAGTGTATAGATAGGGAAGTAGAAATCTTGGGAATAAACCAACATTTGGGGTGGAAAACCATATATTTATTATTATATTATTATTATTATTATTATTATTATTATTATTATTATTATTATTATCATCATCATCATCATCATCATCATCACCGCGTTTTACTACACGTTCAGGTTATACGCACTTACGCTAATGTGTTGTGGTAGGGTGATTGTGAGATGAAATGGAAGACCTACAGTTTAACGTGGGATCCGAACCACGGTGGAGGCCTGGAATTCCACACATTCACAAGTTGTGACTAATACACATCTTGTCAGAGGTGAAGGAAGGGTTTGGCAATCGGATAGGTATGTTCTGGGACCGAGGATTGAATTGACTTCACCTGAATATCTGTTAAGGGTGTCTTGGATTTAATGACAACTTTTTTCCTTAATTTAAAAGTTTGTCATTCAATGCCATGACATATTCAAGAACTGTTGCTATCACTCTGCAAAGAAAATTAAATTTTCTTTTTTTACTGTAACAATATTCTATTTATTTTAACAAAAAATTGTTTTGCCTTGAAAACAGCTACATCCTTACCTTAACGTTCGTCGTCTATTGAGAGATTGAAGCCTGAGAGAGTATAATCTATGGTGTGAGTACATTATTTTTTAAACCAATACAACATAAATCACAGCGATAATTTTTATGGGATTTTAGAAACTGCCCCACCAAAACTACTAGAAATATTCAATATCCACAAAGGCCTAAATATTTGGGAATGTTAGAGCGCGTTGAAGTATTTTATACCAGTCATTGGCTAACCCTAAAGACCCTGGAACTTTTTTCCCTCCACGTGTTTCATGCTTTATGCTTTACCAGTAATCCTATATATTGTGGTCCTGAAGTTTATACCACAAATAGCGAACATTTTTCAAACATTGTGTCACCTTAATGATTATCTTAATTTTTTAACTAGTCTAGTATGTATCTTCCTCAAGTGGCCCCACTCACCGCTAAACATAATGTCACAAATTGAAATATATGGCTGTTGGAATAGGATTAATTTCAAAAAATTACACTATATCGGGAAAAGTTTTATTTAATTTTAAGGAGCTATTGACACTGGAACACAAATGCCGGACAATAGTGACCATCATCGATATTTTTTGTGTTGGTGTCCGACACTTCATTGATAACAAATTGGGCAGGATTCTATTTCTTATAATATAAAATAGACTTAAGCGATGAGTAACTAATGTTTCTAGCGCTTATAAAGCGGCACATCTACCTACGAGTCTGACTCGGTTGGTTTCCAACCACCCAGACTCGTGCGTGGGTGGTGTCGCGAGCTGGGTCTGGCGTCAGAGAAGCCGAGTTTGGCTTGGCTCGCCACTAGCTCGCTATTTTCTAGCTATTGACTCGTACGTGAGGAAGGGTGGGGGTTGAGTCAGACTTTTGTATCCACACTGCAGACAGTGTAATTTGTCAATCAGAGGGACTAAGTTAGCTTCCCTATCTAAATCGTTAATGAGCCCTGAGTTTTTGACAAAGTTTTTAGAGGAGTAACGCCAATTACTTCAGCATTCCGCAACACAGTATCTTGTTATTATTTTAGGTTTTCATCAGACATTCTGAAGTAGTTTATGCAGTCGTCAGGACTATAATCTCTAATAAAGTTAAGTAAATTTAAATGTGTGAATCTGTTTATTTGTAACAACCAGTTATTACCACATATTTTCCTCTTTATTTTTTGTTCTCGAGAATACGCCACATTCGTTTTGAAACTGGGTCAAGACTAGAGCAGAACAACAAACAGAGCACTTTCGCGAAATTGTTCGCGGACAATGTGGATTGTTTTCTGAATATTTCTCTGTAAAAAATTATGGTTCGTTTTTCTGTCTGTCCTCGATCCACCTGCTGTCAGTTTTTCCCGTCACATCAAAGGATGTTCGTGTTTGGGTCAGGAATAGTTGAGACGTCTTAGCGAACTTTTCAACGAGCATTCAATCATTGGTGAAAACAGCACCACCTCACACCTGTATTTTGTTTAGTTTTTAAGTACATTTAACTTTTTGCGAATGTATTTATTTGTGTGTGTGTTTTTGTGAAAAATAATTATCTCCTTTATTTAAGGAGATTGTAGAAAAATAAACTGGTCCAAAGGTCAAATAATTTGGGTTCACTCACGGAATTTTTCTACACATATCACTGATTGACTGGACTTGCAAATCTACCAATAAGCTCAACCCACTGTACGCATTTTTAAACTCTAGTATAATCTTGTCATCCAAAATCGGTGGCGCTTCAGCCTTTTTCCGCTTTGGACGTATGGATAAATACATGAAATATGACCCAGTTCAACTCGCGAGTCAAGCTCGTCAATCCGGAATTCCGAGCCAGACTCGTGCGGTGTCCGTGTCCGACAAGTGTGATGAAGTTCAGACACTGTAGAAACACTGGGACCGGTCTGCAGTGTCCCAATGTGAAAAGGTCAGACTGTGTGGCCACCGGTGAAGGTCCCCAACTAGGCTAAGTGGTCGAATATGACGAGAAAAAAAAGCTATCACTATAAAACTTTACTTGGATATACATCGTTTTTACACTGCCCTCCCCCTTTTAATTACGGCCATGACGTCATCGAAAGAGCCCGAAAACTTTGGATAGCATCCTGTCGTTAAAGAGAAAACGTTCTCAAATAAACTGGACCCAGTCCTCACATACTTGACAATTAGTTGAGATGGTAGGTGTGTCATTACGACAATTTGATTGGGAGAAACGTTTTGGCAAGAGTTATTGTGGGAGAAGGAGAAGGGGTAGGAGGGTTGAGTGAAACTAATTTAAAACTCGCAAAGGTAACTGAATGTTCTACCCGTCCGGACCATTAATATTTAATTACTTTTTTTGGGGTAGGTAGGAGAAAGGTGAAATTATAGAGTTAATATATCTTCTTTTATGTAGAGAGAAAGTGGAAAACAATTTAGGGAAAAAACACTCTCAGTACACTGATCCGCCGAACTCCCCATCATCCGCAAACCAAACTAAATAAACTTGATATTTTGTCCGCATGCCCAACTATGCTAATTCAATACAACAGAAAAGGGAAGGGGGATTTTAAGGAATAGAGCTAGTCATCACCGGGTGAGGCGATATTAAACCACATTATGGTGGTGGACAATATTCTAGGATGGGTTCAATCCCGGCACTCTTGACTAAAGTTATAACTTTTGCTTCCCAGGTCAAAGTCAACCGCTTCTGCCATTATGTAAGAGTTAAAGAATTTGTTAGCCAGCTTCACTCTAGTGCGTTGGATTAAAAACAATAATACATCTAAATGATAATTAGGACCTTCTTTATTTATATCCGTAAATTAGTTGTCAACTCTTTTATGTTGACGTGAAAATGACCTGTTAGCGTGCGTGGGTAGTTTTGGGTGTTACCCAACCGAGGAAGAAAAGATTGAGTTTGTTGACAAAATGTCTCTCAATCTCGCCATAAACAGGAGGTTCTAGGGTCTACTTACTCCGGCGTCTTACGTGACTGTTGGAACACCAATTAAAAAATAGTTTCTGTCATCTCTCGGGCCCACTCTGCCCATATGGAGCAGCGAGGAAAGAAAGTGGTTTGGACAAAATCTGACAACCACTGAACTAACAATAATAACTATAATAAAAAACCAGAAGGCTCCGGGAGTGGTGCTTGGATAGCTGTTCGGTTCGTTCTCCATCTAGTTCTGTCCGTATCAGTGAGCGCATGCTATAAAGCGTAACTTTTTGATAGATGGGATGTATGGCTACTGGGAGGTTGAGGTTCAAATCCCGGTTGATTTTACTTATAATGTGCTTCCCTAAATAGTTCTCCACTTTCTATCCAGGCAAATTTGGGAATATTTCCCTAAGTCTGCTTTCCTCATCCCTATATGATTGCTGTAAATACGTGGATAACCCGAACGGGTAGTATGACGTGACGTACACACGGCTGGCTTTGTCTGAGATTAATTTTTTAATTCTCATCCTGTTGTACTAGCTGTCTGAACTAGCCACATGCTTACAGTAACGTTTTAAATGCGGGAACCATTGTGAATAAAACATCCTTCGTTCCCCTGCTGGCTAAGTTCGAACCCCGACCTTCTTGTCACCGATTAACAACGTGCACACCTGTCTGAGTTTCTCTACCTTAGATTAAATAATTAAGATTTTCTCAGGTGTTAGTTAAATAATTATTATTTCTTCATGCCATTTCATTGTAATTTCTTCAATTATTCCTTCAGGTGGTTTACAGACCATGTCTTGTTGGCATTTTGACAAGATTTTTTTACTGGCAATTAACAATCATCGCCCGGGTGGAGAGCTAAAAGCCATACTATTTTTAAATGTTCTGGTGGAACTAAGTATATTTTATCACAAGAAATTAATACTTATGAAACAGGAAAAGAAATTATTTATTATAGTGGGCTTGTCTTATATAAAGTGTATTGTACCATGGGGGAACCACTTCAGCAGTGAACAGGAGACACAAGGACAATGAAAACAGTTCATATAAACATGTGCCCCATTTGACCATGTTTCCTAGCTATATGTGGTAATTTATGACAGGACACAATGATTACAGGCTTTAGATCAGGTTGAAGGTGGCCATTTTGAGAAATTTCTATGATGTTAACAGCTCCACATCACTAGAGTAAAACAGTAAGACTATAACTAGGAAACAAGGTCAGATAGGTTACATAATTATTTGAGCTTTATTCATGGTTTCTGTGTCCTCTCGTCGCCGTTGAAGAGGGGTCACATGTTACGATACATTATGTATACATGTGTTGCATTGACATAATTTATTAAATAAGTTCAACAAATATTTGGATTCATATTTTCATTTGTCTGTTAAATTTTTCCCAGTTGGTGCATTCATATCCTTTCCTGATTTTGAAAGAATAGATGTCGCAGCTTTATGTTCGAAAAGTTTCTTTTTATAAAAGAGCTGTACAATTAAATCTGTGCTTTTGGTTTTTAAGAAATCAGAAACAAATACTTTTTTAATTCTATATAAATAATAAATTAATAAAAAGTTTACTCATTTATGAGCTAGGAAGACATTGCCCTTTTTTTGTAAAAAAAATAAAATCAAAGGTAAGATAAAAGCGTGTCTGGCTCATTATACATTAATGTAGTGTTGTGTATTCTACGGACACAGGTATTTGCAGTGGTGGTCACAAGATCTAAGGTGTACAACTCGCAATAAGCTGGATTGCCAATTATGGGGAGGCTGAGGTTAAAATTTCGGCTGTATATGGGCTTGTTTTTTTCACAAATATGACTTAGCACTGTCGTATTCCACTTTTAGTTCTACGCTAATGCTGGTGTACCTGTTTTAAAATTATCCTCCTCATCCCTAACCCTTAGATTAGGTCGCTAATAACGTTTGTGTTAAATATAATAGTGAGTGGGAAAAAATGAATAACTTAAAATATATATTTAGCTACAATGGAACACCTATCAATCTTTGCTTCTGTAATTTTACCCGTTGCCCTTGAAAACCAATACAAAAATATTGAATTATTTTAGGCATCGCCTCTAATATCAGACTAAAATAACCAACCTACAGCACAGTCAGTTTCCTCATCCACTCAACCATGAACATTGAAATAGAGTAAACATCTCACAATGATCCAAACCGTGGGTCGAGGTTTATATCCAAGCTTTCTCATAAAAACAGAGGGGCTAGTTAGTTTGTAATTACTTTTGTGTACGGGAGAAATGATGAACTACAATCTTGTGGGACCTAGGCCATTGTACAGACGGGTCAAAAAAAAAGTGTCTTAAGATTGTGTCTAGAATATACTTAGACCGTGTGACAACTAGTGAAAGTGTGTAAAATATACTCTCACTGGTTGTCACACGATGTCCAGCCCACAGTACATCGCATTTCTGGTGGCGGTGAAGTTGAAGCTCGAATATATATTGTGGGGTTATTTTCCTCGAGTTATTTATCACGTTTGTTTTCTCGTTCTCTTTCACGCTAATGCAGATGTAATTCTTTTAAAAAAAATGGACCCCCTTATAGATTAAGCTGTTATAAACCTATGTGTTGACAAAATAACTAAAAAAAACCCCACTAAAAATGTATTAACGTCAGATTTTTCTGCAACCAAATGTTCAGTACTTTTGAATCATTTTGTACCTAGCATAAATACAGCTTCAGTTATTACTTGTAAGAAAACAATGAACACGGGAAGTCTATTTTTATGTTTCACCTGTCGATTAATAATACCATTGTCTGGGAGATTGTTTGAAACATATTGAATTAAACATTTCTGTATCGAGTGTAGGCGTTCTTTGCAATGCCATATTTCGTGACGCGGAAATGCAAAGAAATATAACACAAACAACGCCACGCAGAAAAATGAATGGTCAATATTTTCATGTTAGCCTCCGGGTATTCGATTTTAGCCTAGCTACGAGATAGTCTTAACGTGTTGTAGATTATTAAATGCCCTTTTTTTTTAAGAATTTTTCTAGACCTATAAATCTTTAATACATTCTTTTAAAACAGCATTGTCTTAATAGTTACCCTGCGGCGGTGCACGTTTTTATCAAACATATTGGAAGTTATATAATTTGAAAGTATCGTGCAAAATACAGCTTTAGTTTCTCTTTATTCCCCTTGCGAGTATTTCGGACTCTACAGAATTGGGAAACCTGGGATGACGGGAAAACACAGGGAATATCACAAAGTCTAATAAAAATACAAGTTCATTTTACAAATTTCTAAATATTAAATTTTCGATGGAAGAAAAGGTAAACGATTAAAATAAACACTCGTGTTATATCGTTTGGAACATTGGGCCTATATACGACTGCATACAACCCATCAAACCTAAATTTCCTGTTTTAAACATCAGTTCACTATAATCAGTTTTATGAAAAATTAATTTTTTAAATCACAGCGTTATTACATGATCAGATTATACGTATAAGCTTATATGATAATCACTTTAATGGAATAAGGGTGAAGAAAGAAGCATTTTTCAGATAGTCTAACCACATTTGCGTGGAAGGAGATTGGGAAAACATTTAGGTAATACCACACTCAGTAGATCCGACCGGGACTCGAAACCCCGATCTCCTCGTCATCAACAGGTCAGTCTATCACGAGAGTGATGCCCTAGACTGTTCGGCCACTAAAGCGAGTTAAAATGTATCCAAGCTGTCTAAAAAAATAGGAACTCCTTCTGTAAAACCAGGGAAACACTGGGAATTTGTTAGTAAGTTAACGATGTAGGCCCTGCTTTAGCTATACTTTATTTTTAGGGGGAAAGTAAATTAAATGTGTTTCAGGGGTATGTCAATCCAAAAATCATAAATATTACATTGAGTTGATCTTTTTAATATCTGTGTTCTGTGGATTACTACACGTCCGGGCTGTATACATTTAATTAAACTAATGAGGCAAGTATGCGGAGAGTAGTTTTGGCAGGAAATGTAATCTAATTGGCGTGCCGAGAAAGAGAGTGTGAAATCATTTTAGAAAAGCTACCATTGATACACCTCACCAAGATTCTAGCTTTGACCTCCCCGTTAATGTAATTCACTCTATTGCGAGCATCAATGAGGGTATTTGGTCTGGTAGGTGAATATTAAATTATTTATATTCATATTTTAAAATGTTCTTATTTAGTTTATATAACTATTTATAGCGTGTACGTAAAGAAATTACCAATCTAGTTACGTGTAGCAATCCAAGATTATTTATTAATTTGAACTGAACAATTAATATTAAAGTATTAAAAGTATTTATCGTACTATTGGAGTATGTTTGTGCGTGTTGCTTTGAAACGAGAGCAATGCATTGCTCAAAACAAGATAACATACTCATAAATTATAGCTTTAAGGCCTTTAACACACTTATAAAAATAACAAGTACTGTACATAGAGTGGTATAACGCACTACTCTTACAGTAAACTAGACCGATGACGGGGAGATCATTGTTTGAATCTTGGTGAGTATACTGAGGGTGGTATTCCCAAAAGGGTTTTACATTCTTCCTCCACAAAAATGCTGTTACACTTACTCTAGATAACTTAGTTAAATGCTAAAATATCGATGTGTGTGTGTATGTATGTAATTATGTATGTATGTATATATGTATGTATGTATGTATGTATGTATGTATGTATGTATGTATGTATGTATTTATGTATGTATGTATGTATGTATGTATGTATGTATGTATGTATATATGTGTGTGAACGTGTGCGTGTGCGTGTAGCTATGTGTGCGTATGTACAACGTATGTATATATATATATATATATATATATAATGTTATGTATGATGTTGGTAGTCAATTTTTACATTTTTTGTTGACATAATTTTTCTCTAAAATTAATATGGTTGGGGACCATCTCTAATATTTTCATTGATATGTACATAAACAATCAATAAAATGAAATGTTAAAAGCAATTCAAGACTCGGTTGAACACCTTTAGGACATCATGCTCATAATAGGCCAACTGGATTTTATATTATGGGGAAGTCAAGGTTCTGTTCTCTCCATGGTGTTCCGAAATTGGTCCCCCCCCCCCTCACTGTTAATTTAGGTGAACTTCATTTGAAAAATCCTTTCTTGTCATGACATTTTAGGTTTAAACGTTAATAGCCATGGTTACGTGATCTTTTATTCATTTTGGGACATTCTGTATTGAAATGATGTCGATATATTTTCATGATAAATCTCATACAAGTTTATTACTTAAAAGAGTTTCGCACCCTTTTGCACCATCTAGGATATCGCGTGTTTCTGTGAGGAGGTAAGGAGTCAACGGATGTTCTGTTTCATTCTAAGGTGTTGACAAATTTGTGTCAGAAATTATTAGTGAAGAATGCTTGCAAAATTACAAGCACTCTTTTCCACCGGGAGTATGCGATATGTTTCATTTCTATGAAAGGCGAACAGTTGACACATTTCAAGAAACTTGTTCGAAAGTATGGACTCCTCTCTACTCATAGACTATCTATTATAAATTATTATTACTATCAAGCACAAAAGTATAGTATATAGGGTGTATGATGTATATATGTTTTGTCCAAAAATTTACATGATCATTTAATACGACAAAAATAACATCTATAATTTTCTCGTTGGTGGTGACTATTTACAATGAAGCTAGTAAAAAATAAACACCGCTTTAACAAAAGAAAATCATTTTGAAAGTAATGTATTTGTCAGTATTAAGATGCGCTGGAAGGGAACGGTTTTATATAAAAAATACTTTTATTTTTGGCTTAGATAAAAATAATTGCTTCGGTAGACACGTTACGTTTAATATTTCTACACCTCTTGATGACCGTATTTTAAATCTTGGTAAGAACGATTTTCAATACATTCATATAACTAAATATGGTTAAGTTGAAGTAGGTCAGAGGTCATTAAATCTATAGCAATTAGCACTGTTATCTTACGTTGTGTTAAAGTGCCTTAGTGATAGTAATAATATAAATAACATAAATAATATGATACAATTTTAAATTTGCCTAAAAAATATCAAGTGCATATTTAATAGGATACAATTAACTATAATTCCCAATAAAATTAATTAAATGTTCTTATTATTTATTTAAATACTTTTGGAGACACGGTAGTTCTTTAATATAGGAATCTTGTTGAGATGGTTTATTTTTCAAGTTGATAGCCCGATAATTTCCAACCGAAGAATGTTTGTATGTGGAATGAGCATGAATCTTGAAAGCGATTGCTATCCAACACCAACAGTATCATCCGCGATCTCGATGACGTCATATCTATGGAGAATGACGATGCAAATTTTACTAAATGAAGAGTGTCATCCTAGGAAAAAAACTTGTCAACACGTGCTCCCCCCCGAATCAATGGGCGCGTCAACTTCTTCTAGACAGGTTTGCCGGTGACGGGTACGTTTGGGTTAGAATACTTGAAGGGTCCCCTGAAGGTGGGTTTCCAATCTTCCTCCATGAAAATGCAGGTATATTCGTTCCCTATAAGCGCTATCTTCCTTATCCCTGCCCAATTAGAGTAATTAAATGCGGATAGCCTGAACGGGTATTACGAGTTGTGTTGACTGAAAAATAATAAAACTATTCCCTCATTTCTCCCTTTAAGGGGGAACTCCCACCAATTATCTAAAATATTTGTACTACTAACCTCCTTAAATCTGATGGTAGTTATTATTTAATAGATTTGTAAAATTTTTCTCCTATTAAAATAAAGGTGGTTTGTTACAACAAAATTAATTTGGTTTCTGTAAGTCCAACCATTAAATAGATATAAAATATTGAACTTCAACGTTTTAAAATAATCTTTATGATTTTTCTTTCATGATTATGCCCAAAATACCTTTCAAAAATTTGATGTCTTTGCTTTCAAAAATATTGTCTCTTTGGCTATTTCCTGAATAATTTAGATTTTTTTTAAAAATATTAATATATGTATTTTAATTAATTATTTTAACAAGGATCGTATTTAAAAAAACTATATTTATTAATTTAAAAATAAACTTAAGAAAATATGTAAACAATTATTATTTCACCCCCTCCATAATTGAATACCTTTTCACCTGAACAGTTTTCTGAACCAGCACATCAAGTGTTGTATTTTTTAAAAGAGAATATCGTTTTTAAATTTGAGTCTACCAGCCAGTTGCTGTGTAGTCTCGTGAAGCCATTTCCTCCACCGCTCAACGACCCACTAGCTCCCCTCACAGTTCCATGAGGGTGTGTTGCAACTGACGTCCCAAACTGGTTTCCAAATATACATTCTTCAGTGAGAATAGTTTTAATGTTTTTGTTTGTTTTTTACTATAAAAATGCAATACATTTTAAGTAGTATTATTGTTTTATATATTTAGTCTATGTGTTAATAGTTTTTTTGTTCTTGATATATTTGTGATAGTTTCAAAGAAATTTATCAAGTTTCACAAAGTAAACTAGTTTGAGACTTCTGTGCTATGGGTCCGGGGTTCCATCCTTAACCTCTGACAATACGTGTATTAATCTCAACTTGTGAATGTGGGGAATGCCAGGCCTCCACAGTGGTTCGGATCTCACGTTAAACTGTAGGTCCTCCATTTGAACTCACAATCACCCTATCATTGCACATTAGCGTAAGTGTGTATAACCCGAAAGGTTGGAATACGTGGTGCTAATAATAATAATAATAATAATAATAATAATAATAATAATAATAATAATAATAATAATAATATAATTAAAACTGTGCCCATGGGGAACAAAAAACCACCACCCTCTAAAGTACAAAACTCCAAATAAATAAATGAAATAGCTATTCCTCGGTAAGTGTTAGAATTTGAATTGTATCTATATCGAATATGAAACAGGTATTTAGATTAGCTAACAATATATATATATATATATTCACTCCTAATAGTTTAATAATAGTAAAAATAAACCCATATGTACTCATTTATAGCTTTTAATTAGAAATATTAATAGTTTACTTCATGCAACGAAGGAACTAAACTATTAAGTTCGTAAGAAAATGTTTTCAAAAATCACAACACTAATAAATATTTTAAAGATATATTTTATCGAACAGTTATTCAATAGATCTGAATCGTTGGGTGCGCGAGGTAAGTTTCAGGATCATGTTTGGTTTGCTCGTAGCTGGAAGTTCTGGGTTCAAATCTCAGCCACGTGGACCGAGGGCTGTTCTTCCCTAAGTGTTTATCCACGCTTCCTTCACGCAAATGCGGATACGCTTACTTGAATATATATTTTCCTTAGCTCTATTCCGTTATTATAATTCAAATGCGTATAACACAGATGGATAGTGGCAGGGCCAGATTAATGACAATAATTGGTTTGGTGTTAAACGTCTTAATTTGATTATTTGAATTTTTATTGAGTGGGTAAGGAACGGGTCCAAATACTAGTTTTATTTATTTGTTGTATTTAACGTGCGCTTTCTGAATCAAATAATTATATAAGCATACGAAAATTTATATGAGTGAAATCGAAAGGGCCTAACAATTTTGCCGGGAAAGGTATTTTCACAAACCTTACAGGGTTATCTTACATACCACAATTGACATGGGACCGATGGCTTTACTTTCCCTCCAAAAGAAGTTATGCTATGAATTTTTATCACTCGAAAGAAATCCTTTGACCTCGGTGGGCTTTAACCCACGAACACCGGGTCTTGAGCCGAGCACTTTACTCCAGGACCAGTGAATTCGACCAAACTCCTAGCGTTATTATATGATTGAATGCTAAAGTATGAAGATAGCACAACTAACACAAAACAAATATTTTTCGAGAATAGGAATAAAAATCTCAACTAAAATCATTCATGGCTGCACTAGTGAGCACGTAAACTAAATTCAAGACTCATTTAGTCTAACCTACTGGCAACGGGGAGATCGGGGTTCAATTCGCAGCCGGTCATTCTCGAGATATTTTTTCTAAATGTTATTATTTTATTTATATATGCAAGTACAGGTACATTTCACCTACATTCTATCTTCATCACCCCTACCCTATTAACGGGAGTAAATTTGTATAGTTCGAACGGTTAGTAAGGCAATGAGCTAAAAACTAAAATCGAAGAACGTCGAGCAGGACCTTATCTAGGGTGCTGTGCTCATTATAGGAGCCGGGACCTTACTAAAATGCCAAATAGCTATTTGTGCTAACTTGTATAAATTCTTTTAATCTTCATATTGTTTTTCTCATTAAAAAAAACTTTACACGAATCAACACATTGAGGAGCTTTGAGCGTAAAATCACCACTCCTCTTATGATTAGAAAATATGTCAAAATAAATATTGTCAATAGAAATATTGTGTTTGTTTATTTCCAAGAGATTCTTAAATATTTTATTCCTATAAACTCATTAGGTAAATAAAAATATTATGGTGATTTAAAAAAGTAAACTAAAGATTTGGGCTAATGTTAAAGGGTGTTAAATTAGTGAAGAACATTTTTTTACATAACGGCTGTTTCCATAAGCTACGAGATTTTTTTAAATAGTATATTGACTTAGTGTTAACATTTATGACCAATTCCCCTTTTTAATTCATTGTTTTGCAAACTTGTGTGCATTTTTATGTATTTGAAATATCAATTTTGTGTTGACAAATACAAATATGTTTTATGTAACATACTGTTTTTGTTTTGACAAATGCTGTGCATTTTTATTAATTTTTTTAAACAAATATTATTTAAGCAAAGTATTTTTCTTTTGCCACTACATGACGTCATTTTTAAACGCTCGATTTATTTATCTGACCATAACATAATAACTGTCCAGATAGCTAGACATTCTTTTGTGACTAAATATTATATTGTGTTTACTGGGGAGGGGGCTAGAGAAGAAACTTATTCAAATAATGGTTTAGGGTGAAATCATCTCACATGTATAATTTACTAGCAGGCTGATCCATTCTTTGTACTATATCAAACTATTCAAATTAGGACGTTCAAACATTAGCATTTATATAATTCCTCCTTGCACAATACCAAGCTTACTATGCCAATCATAATTTAAATTTCACGCTCAGCGTTCACTCATAAAGTTGAAATTTTAACATTTATCTTATTCTCTGATGTAGTCCCCCTACCTTTTCCCCAAATTTCAATTTCTTATCAAAGTTAAAACGTCTTTCTTATTTTGACCCCCTCCCCCAAGTCCTGGAGTCCAATTTTGAAATTCCTCATTTCATAAATTTTCCATGTTTAATGAGGTGGTCCTTCTAAAGATCTTCAAAATATCAATTTTTCATCCTTTTTCGAAGGGGCTTGGATTTTTCTGAACACACACCTAAACCCATTTTTGTTTTTATATATTACTAGCATAAAGTACAGCTTTGCCCGGGAGAATAGTTTAGGGTAACTAAAAAGATTTAAAAGGGTAAAAATTAAATCAAATTAATTTTCAAGGGTTATGTAATAAGTTAAAAATAAGGTTTGAGTATATAAAAGGGATACTAAGGGAAAAGTGACGGATAGATAGACGGCATTGCGGAAACCATGTTTTTGGTTTCAGGGGGTCATGAAACGTTGACATTTATCTCGAAATTTCGAGTTAGATTTTTTTGACAATCACAATACTAATAGATATAGATCGTTCCTTGTATTTATTATAGTTATTTTTAAACAGTAAATAAGGTAATTTTAATTCAATATTGATCTGGCTTTGGCCTTGCATACAATACATAGAATATAGAATCTAGTTTTAATTTTAACAAAAGGCTATTGCAACCATATTATTTACCTTCATATTTTTATCTTTATTGTTAAATTATTGTTAACGTGACTTGATATGAAATTTATTTAATTTTATTATAAAACCACTTTTAAATTACATTTTAAATACCATTGTTTGATACTTATAAACAATAGGAAACCCCAAAAACAACATTACTCAATAATTTAAAGAAATCTTATATTGTTATATTTCATTTCATTAGTTAATCACTAACTTCCAATACTTAATTTAAGTAATTTTAAAGATTAGACATTTTACAAAGATTTTTGTTTATTAATAAATAAAGAAGTGTTTAGTTTGTCATTGGTTTTATTTATAGTTCTTTCCCTAACGCTAAATGACTGGACTTTGTAAATACTATGGGAATTAAACACACATGGAAATGTATTGACTTTTCACAATTGTTTTGTAAAGTATTGTAAAATTTTACTCAATATAATTTATATTTTTATTGTCTTAAGGTTGATATACTATAATTTTGATCGTAAGAAGAGTAAATGACTATCACAAACGTTAGTAAAACTACATTGATTTATTCATATCTCAAGTAATGTGATTTACATCTTTAACTTTTGATATACATTATAAATAGGCCTACCTTTAAAATAATAATTAAGTAAAATGCCATCAACTTTGACCACCATTTTTGTTATGTATTTATTTGTATTTTATAAACCTATTCTTCCTACAAGAATTAGAGTATACCTGGCCAAACGCATTGGGGTGGTTTTCCCCTTTA
Organism: Timema cristinae; assembly: GCA_039000515.1. Classification (NCBI taxonomy): domain Eukaryota; kingdom Metazoa; phylum Arthropoda; class Insecta; order Phasmatodea; family Timematidae; genus Timema; species Timema cristinae. The sequence continues at coordinate 118,597,441 of JBCFYV010011172.1, forward strand.
TAGTTATCACATTTATTTATTTTTTACATCCTTGTCAGAAGAATATTGGTGCATTTCCAATAAACAATTATTCTTAATTTTAAATTATTATAAGTAAAATCCTTGTATATAATGTTAATGTAAAAATAAATTGTTTTTATCCAAAGTAGTTTTAATTTGGTCTATTATGAATTATTATTAAAACAATTTAAAAGATTTACCCACATTTTAACTTATAGTACCTTTTATTTTAACTATTAACTTTAATTAGAATTAGTTATTGTATTAATTAATGCATAATATCAAGGTTTTAGGCCTACACCTTAATTAGAAATACAAATCTAATATACTATTATTGATAAATAATAATATACTATATTATACATGTGTACACACTGAAATAATGTTGAATTAAAACTACTACAGCTATGTATAATTTGAGATAGAACCCAAACCCGGCCTTCCAAACATTAGCGGAGAATAAAAGAAGAAACCGACCCTCTACTTTCTTTGTCTCGGAACCTATTTTTGGAAAAAATGTATACCTGCCAGTCATTCAACCCTACAGTTAACGAAATGTCTAGCTGTACACAAGCGAATTAATAGAGGGGGAAATGGAATTGAAGTTCGCTACACGCACGAAGCGTAGCGGATTTGAAACAAAATAGAAGGTATGGGGGTTCCCCCTTAATCAAGCAATTTGCTCTTTGAAGTTAGGTTTACTTATTACAAATCAAAATCAGAATACTTATTTTAGCACCGCTTCTTACTACCCGTTCGTTTTATACGCCTATACTCTAATTACACAATGCGTTAGTGTTTAGGGAGGTTTTATTAAGAGAAAGTGCACCCGCATTTGCGTGGAGAAGAAAAACCGCCATAGAGCACCTATCCGGGATGAACCCCAATCTCCCCGTCCTCGGTGGTCTAGTCCAACACAAGATTAGCACATTAGTACATGCAGCCACCTAATAGGGTTGAATAGTAAGACTATTTATAAAAGCTTATCGGATGTTTATGCACCAAAAAAACGTGGAATATGTTGGAGAACACGTCCTAAAAAAAAAGTTATAACATGATCTAAAAGTTTAATTGTTTATTTTTCAAATACATCCTACAATGTCTAAAGAAGTTTGAAAATCTCGGATAACTAGTTTAAATATAACATTTTGCAAAAAAAAATTATTATACATTTCAGAAACCTCCTATAACTTATTCATTAGTTATTAAATCACTTATTATCATCGTTTATTTAATCTAATATGAATTCTTTTGCTAATAGTTAAAATTTTATTTTACAAAATTCTTAAAACTACTCACTATGCTCCTTATTTATGATTAAATACGCCCAATAACTGAAAAATACATAAATGTGCAATTATATGCTAAATAAAAAACAACTTTTGTAATCAGAGCAGCTCACAATATGTTTATATTCTGTTTAACATTAAAATCCAGTTTAGAATAAGATGACATGTCTTAATGGTCTTAGACCAAGTTGTAAATTATAATATAATATTTTAGATTCAATAACTATCATACCACCCCCACCGGTGGTCAGGTGGACAAAAGTCATGGTATGGTATGTTATGTTGGAGACGGGGAGGTTGGAGTTAGAATATCGACCGGGTGTACTGATGTTGTTTTTTCTTAAGTGTTTTACCTTTCACTACACAAGGGTAGGTACATTTCTTCTTATCAACTAATAAAATTAGTAAAGTGAAATTCTTATAGCCCGGAGAGTAGTAAGATGTGAAGTAAAAAAAAAAAACCACTCAACTACAGTTTTAAAGCCCGGTTTCAAACCATGTTTAGATCATTGTAAATGTCTTCGCTTGGTGCCTTCCAATTAGATTTTCGTGATGTTAGTCAGTCATCTGTTTATTATCCCCTTTGTGAAAGGTTACGCGCCGAAGAAGTTGCGTTGAACCATCCAGATCAGATCCTTGGTCACGATCATACCAAGGAATCCGGTCCCAGTCCAAGTTCATTGCCAAGCTTGCTAGTTATACATCACGAGGTGGTCTCTAAGCATCCTCGCTGAGAACCAGAACATCCACAATATGACGTCTACAGGTTGTCTGAGCAGTGTCCGTGATGACACCATAAGTTTGTTTTAACATAACAGTTGAAGACACTACGTTGCTGTTTTAGTACCTATATGACATGGCAGTAAATAGAAACCATTTTAATATTGTGTGTCTCACGGGCTTATAAATCTTGGTGTGTTGGTAGGAAAGAATAAATAAAATAAAAAAATAAATTTTAACTTTAAATTTCTCATTTAGTAATTAGTAATTATTTTTTCTAACACAATTGTTTGTTTGTTAAACCTTTTGGGAATCAGATAAAACCAGTTGGTGGGCGGAATCTGGCCCACGGGCTGCAGGTGGCTGACCGCTGTTAAATTGTATCGTGTTTCAGTTAAATTTTACGGGAAACATGGGGGCTCACAGGAATTTCTTCTGAGGGGAATGGGGGAAATACAATTATAATTATAATTTATACTATTTTATGTCGTATATTTATCAATATATATTGCTTAACATAGTTTACATCATTAAATTAAATACCATCATATGTTTATATGGACATATGTTGTCATAGCCATACAAATAGTTTTTAAATAAAAACTCAAAATTCCAGATGACATTGACAGTTCACTAAATCGTCAAATACAAAATCTGGAGTAACTGTAATATATATAAATATATGCATTTGTAATCGACTATTATAATGATTAATCGTCGTTATTATATCATTGTATAAGGCTATCATTTCTCATGAACACAATTTTAAAAATATGTAGACACATTTTTACTGATAATTTTTAAGAAGAGAGCCAACGTGAAGGGAAGCCTTATTGCCCTTTTATGGATATAATATAAGAAGTGAGAAATTACGTTTAAAGAAAATATGAAACTAGGAGGGAAAAGAGACGTATAGCTCGTCCCATGAATTTACCATTTTAATCAGATTTTCTAAATTAATTCATAGATAATAGTAACAAATTATGTGGGCCAGATGGTATTGTATTTATTATTTATTATTCTGAGAATTGTCTTTTTCAATTTATAATACATGCTTACGTTTAAATATTTTACTGTGTGTAATGTAGATATAGACCCACACGTGCACGTTAGCTAGGGTATGAAAAACGTTTGTACGTCTCATTTGATTGAAAAACATAAGCTTAAAGATGTCACAAACACATTTTGGTTTGCATATTTATATACCATTTATTATGATTATCTTTAATTTCAGTCCGATATATAGGGAATAGATACCAAATTGTGCAATATACGTTCATCCAAATTTAAATGGTACATATATTTTTGTGAAATTTTTGAAAACAAGACTTTTTATTTTATTTCTACTAAATTTTTTAATTTTAATAAAATTACACTTACTTGGTGTAGATAATATAAGGAAACAAGATTAGACGAATACACATTAAATAATTGTCCAGGGACTAAGGACAGAAGAAAAAAAACCTACATTTATTTTCCTATTACACCAAGCTGTTATCTACTAAAAATATGTGGTTTGTACCATAAATCATCAAAAATAAATTTGGTTAATGATTTGTAAATGCGCAATTTCTGTTTTGTTAGTTTATTTAGTAAAAAATTGTAATATACAAATTTTTTTTACATTAATAGAATCTTAATTTAATCCATAGTCAATGTTCAATAGTTCAAAGATTTGATGATAAACTAAGTAAAGCATAGCAAACATTCATTTTTTATATACCCATTTAATTATGGGCTCCATTTAAATATGTTCAGTTTTAATATCGGCGATTCATTTTTTAAAAGAGAAAGGCCTATTGCCTGCGTCCTCATGTGCACGCAGCTAAAGTTAATAAAAGTAGGTACGAGGCCTACGAATAATAATTGCTACCAACTACGAGTATTAAAATCCGGTTCCTCCTTTCACCCTCTGTGAATTAGTACATGTCGTAAAAAATAGATATGATTATTTCTTGCGTAACTTTGAAAAGTAACAGGTGTAAATAGCTAATTATGTTTTTTATCTCTTACTAAACATGACACATTCTATCTTTGAGTGTCTTTAACTATTTATTATCTTTCATATGTCATATACATTAATTTATACTAAATGATAGTCTATTAAGTACATATCTTATTGGCAAGGTCATAGTTTAAATTATTTTACCATCACAAAAAAGGTTTCAATTACTTTGACGTTCATTGTAAGAGGTTATTTATTCGAGGTTGTACAAACTAATAAAATATAATCATTCATATGTAAAAGAGACAGTTTCAAATGTAAGGTAAATGTAGTTATCTTTTTATTTTAAAATACAATTTGTGGTAAAATAAATTTTTATTTTTTTATTTTCGTCACCAACTTCTAGTTACTCAAACTATTTAATCTGATGAAACTGAATGACACTCACTCTTATGGGCACGCGGACTCAATTTTAAGCTCTGGTTCGAATTCCGGTTTGGTATGTTGAGAGGGGTCATTCTAGAATGGCTTATAATATTCACTCCATGCAAATATAAGCACATTTCATTTATATAATACCGTAATCATGTTTACCCCACTAGTGTAATTACATGTGTGTGTGGACCGGATATTCAACTGGGATGGACGAAATAATCCAATATGGAATATTCACCTCTATCTCACCTAGATGGGGATCGAATGCTTTTCCTTTAAATAAGAGTCAAGCGCGCTAACAAACACTTAACTCTAATACCCGCTCTGTGGCGTAGTTGGCAAACGCGCTAGTCGTGTTGAGCTCGACTGCTGAGGATGGGGAGATCGAGGTTCGAATCTCGGTCGGGTGAACTGGGGGGATTTTCCTAAATGGTTTTCCACTCTCCCTCTACGCAAATGCGGGCTCACTTTCTCTAATTCAACCTTCCCAATTCCTAATCTATTAGCTTAATTAGTACTTAAAGCGTATAACCCGAACGGGTAGTAAGATGCGGTGCTAGATAATAATAATAATAATAATAATAATAATAATAATAATAGTTAACTCTAATGATGAAATGTTTAATATTTCCAAATCTATGTTGAACCTTTTAAGAGCGTGGTTTGTATAAATTCAACATAATTGGGAGAGTTCAGGCGCAAAAAAATCTTAATTTCATAATTAAATCTTAAAAAATAACAAAAATACAGCGTATAAAAAAATAAGTTTAATTAATAGACTTTCTCTGATCGTATTTTTAACTACCAGACTGGTTAGATTTCCCCGCCATTCAACACAGTCATCTTAGTTGCCTATTCATAAAACTTGAAGGCGCTAGAATAGATATACACTTGAATTGGCTGGCTTATTGGTGATTCTACACGAGAGTTTAACACACCTAGCTCTTAATGTATTGCAAATTATGGTAGGTAGCGAACATTTACATTAGACAATACCAGGGATCGATGTAGTTTACGATCTTACTAACACCAGTGTAATAAAGTTGATTTAATTCCTATAAGTTCAATAATTATCTTTTACACCGCGTCTTAGTACTATCTCGTATTAATATATTCATTCCCATCATGGCGTAGGTGTGAGAGCTGTAGAATTGAGAGAAAATGCACTGTAATTTGCGTGGAGAGGGAATGGTAAACATTTTTTTTAAACCTCACTAGACCCGGCTGGTATCCGAAACTTGACCCCTCCGTCACCATAAATCAGAACAAAGGAGCTTGAAATTTAGACCACTTGTCCACCGATGAAGGTAAATAAAGTTATTGAACTTGGATATGGTAAAATATTTCATAAGGGGAATTAATTTTATATAAAAACAGAAGACTCGCTTCAATGACAGAATGGGTTAATAAGGAGTCATTATCGTACTATACTGGCCTGATGATAACAGAACGATCAGGGTTTGAATCTACTGAAGGTGATTTTCCTAAATAATTTCTCACTCTTCTTCCACGCAAATGTGAGTAAATTACCTATATAATACTTATTTCTTCATGCCTACCACGTTAGAGTAATTTCTTTTAGCACCACGTATTACTACCCGTTCGTGTTTTACGCTTATGCACTAATTACGCTAATGGTTTTAGGGATTAGGAAGGATATATTCAAAGTAAGTGTACCTGAATTTGCATGGAGGTAAAGTGGAAAATCAGTTTGAAAAAACCACCCTCAGTACACTCGACCGAGATTTGAACCTAGATCTCCCCGTCATCGGCTGTATAGTCTACTGAAAAATGTAGCACTTTATAACACGCGGCCATGGAAGCGGGTGGATAAATAATTATTATATAATATATATATAATATCTAATATTTTATCACGAATCTAAAAATTATTATTATTATTATTAGCACTGCGTCTTACTACCCGTTCGGGTTATACGCTCTTACGCTAATGTGTAATGGTAGGGTGATTGTGAGATGAAATGAAGGACCTACAGTTTAACGTGGAATACGAACCACGGTGGAGACCTGGCATTCCTCACATTCACAAGATGTCTTGTCAGAGGTGAAGGAAGGGTTTGGTAATCAGATAAATCTTTGCCGGGACCGAGGATTGAACCCCGGCCGGCAGCATAGAAGTCTGACACCTTACCCCTAGACCACCAGGTCACCCAATCTAAAAATTACGCCTGGACGCAGATATCTAACCTGGGATTTGGCTTAACGCAGCAATGATCTACTAATGGTATTTATCCATGCTCATCCTGTAACTCAACCCATACAAAACGTGATGGCTGCTAACATCGCCATCCTAATCAAACACACCAACATCAATATGACAATCTCACCCTACTTTGCCTAGAACCAGAAAACACTTTTTTCCCCTTGTATTTAAATTCAAGAAAACTCACAAAAAACCATTGATACCTCGACGGTAATCATTATATAGTTCTATATCAGTTTGTCCACAGAGATATAAAATCTTAGCGTAGGTGATTACCGCCTTCTACATGTAGAGTTTATTACTAATCAATATTAATATTAAAGCCATAGTGTACGATGGGTATTCGAAACTATCAATTATTACCTGTTCGGGTTACAGGCTAGCAGATAATTATTTTCTATCATCGATGGTGAATCGTGGTCATCTTATATTACTGTTGAATTGTACAAAGGTTGCGTCTATACACAATAGCTCCAGGGAAAATACTGTATTGCCTCCATTAGTAGTTGACAGCTGACCTTGTAAATTATTTGGGACACTTTTTATTCTTGTTTTATACAAGATTGAAAAGAGAAAGGTAAATATTTTTAAATTCGTTGCTACCTTTTATTTTATCTAGTGGTATTACCAAATAAAACGTATTACTTACTACTATTATACGTATGGAACAGTATCAAATAAAGTTATTGTTCGCAACCTATTCGATCATTATAGACTACAATTAATGCTCCATATGTCTCGTAATATTAACCTTGGTAAAGGAATTAACTATAATGTATGAGACATATGCATGTGGTAGCCGTGATTGCCGAGTACGACACGCAAGCAATTAACAATCCCTCCCTCCCTTTGTGCAAGGTCATCCCACTTGCCTCATCAGGTTCAAAATGAAGGGCAGAGAATGTAAGCCTCGTTCATGGTCAAGATCGTTAAGGCGATATGTTTCAGACGATGCTCAGATACCTCGAGTCCCTTTGGAGTCCTAGTTCTGGTACCAACGTGACGTTAATATCGTTAAGGCGATATGTTTCAGACGATGCTCAGACACCTCGAGTCCCCTTGGAGTCCTAGTTCTGGTACCAACGTGACGTTAATATCGTTAAGGCGATACGTTTCAGACGATGCTCAGACACCTCGAGTCCCCTTGGAGTCCTAGTTCTGGTACCAACGTGACGTTAATATCGTTAAGGCGATATGTTTCAGACGATGCTCAGACACCTCGAGTCCCCTTGGAGTTCTAGTTCTGGTACCAACGTGACGTTAATATCGTTAAGGCGATATGTTTCAGACGATGCTCAGACACCTCGAGTCCCCTTGGAGTCCTAGTTCTGGTACCAACGTGACGTTAATATCGTTAAGGCGATATGTTTCAGACGATGCTCAGACACCTCGAGTCCCCTTGGAGTCCTAGTTCTGGTACCAACGTGACGTTAATATCGTTAAGGCGATATGTTTCAGACGATGCTCAGACACCTCGAGTCCCCTTGGAGTCCTAGTTCTGGTACCAACGTGACGTTAATATCGTTAAGGCGATATGTTTCAGACGATGCTCAGACACCTCGAGTCCCCTTGGAGTCCTAGTTCTGGTACCAACGTGACGTTAATATCGTTAAGGCGATATGTTTCAGACGATGCTCAGACACCTTGAGTCCCCTTGGAGTCCTAGTTCTGGTACCAACGTGACGCGATAAAAATGTTAATGATAAGGGGTTCACGCACGATGAGTATTTTCCATGCACTTTTAGCCTCTCTGGTAATTATTTTGTTTTGTGCTTCGCTTCTTATACCCGAGATAACTTTCAGCATAGTTACATTAAATCTTGATTCCCACGTTCACTGAAAATAGAAATCAGAATATGCTTGAGCAGCGCAGCAGCTCACACTCTGTATGTTGACCTATCATTTTCCCGATGGATGTTTTCAAATTATAATGCTGTGTCGTGGCTCAATCCCATACATCGTTACACACGTTTTACACTAACGAGCTATTTCAAATCTGCTCACAACGGCCAACAAAGCTGTCTGCTTGCTGTTAGCTCTACTGCGCACGCGCTGTCATATGCACATTTGTATTAATTTTAGATGATTGGTTTTAAGATTTGTTTGATTTTCCCTTGCCGAACGTCTCAGGTAAAGCGGACAAAGTTAAATAAAAAAAACCTGTGTGACTAAATGAATCAAGACTCTTAATAACGGCTCCTAAAAACCACTGCCGTGGCACAAATACCGAATATTTTCACTAAGGGAGGAGGGAATATGTGTCAAATGTCGATGAGGTCCTCTTTGGACGATGAGGTATTATTTTTGATTGGATTCTTGCACCCACTCTCAAAAGCATGTGCCCTACTATGTGATATTAATACGTGTTAGTGAAAATAAAACAAGTGATATCATTAATGAATATTAATTCCTCATACATATTGTATGTTGTAAATCTATCATGATTTTAAAATAGCCTAGTATTTATATTACTTGCTTTGAGAGAGTTGGGGTCAGCTAGCCCAGGTATTGGACTCAGGTAACGTCACTGATCTACCCCAACATGAAATATAAAAGTTATGCTATACAAAATCAGCCTTGAAAGGAAATATCACTTCCTGTACAATGTTGCAGAAAACAAATAACAATATTATCTATTCATGTGAGTTAGTTCTCATGCGACGTTTTATATTAGTGCTGAAGGCCAACCAATTATATTTCGCGATCGACAAAAGGATTTAATTGTAAGCTTTAGTGTTTGTGAGGCACATTTTTTTATGTTAATTGTATTTATCTTGGAATTTCCTAACACAAACTTTCACGACACACAAATTGACTTAACATACAAAAACATAAAAATTAACTACCTAACATTAGCATCAGGTTAATGTTATTATTATAATTATTACTGCACCACAACGTAGTATTCGTTCCGCCTATCCGCATTTAATTACACCAATAAGATAAGGATGGAAAGATTGGTAACCATGTAGGAAAAAACACACTATTAATAAGCTACACAGGTCCAAGATTCGAACCCCAGCCTCATAATCAGCGTCAAACTAAACCATATGAGCTTGAGGTTTAGTCCACGTATACTCGAAGAGGAACATTCATATGTTAGATACATTTTATTGTCTTTAAAGTGTGTGGTACTTCTAGAAGGTTATTTTAATTGTTGATAGCTCAATTATGTTTTAAACCCTATGGTAAGTCGTTCGAGATGTCTTAGCCTCTTTAACAAGGATGTTAATATTCACATTTTATTATTAGCACCACGTCCTACTACCTGTTCGAGTTATACGCACTTACACTAATGTGTAATGGTAGGGTGATTGTGAGATGAAAGGGAGGACCTACAGTTTAACATGGGATCCGAACCATGGTGGAGGCCTGGCATTGCACATATTCACAAGTTGTGATTAATACACGTCTTGTCAGAGGTGAGTTTGGCAATCAGATAAATCTGTGCCGGGACCGAGGATTGAACCCTGGACCTCCAACACAGGAGTCTGACACTCTATCCTTAGACCACCAGTTCACCCAATATATTCACAGTACATAACAAATATACATACCAATGTTATGTCAAAGAATAACCTGATTGTACCAAGTTTGGTTGAAAGGGGTCTGGTGGGTTTATGTGTTCCACATTTGGTTGACCTTGGTTAATTAATTCAAATGGTAAAGAAGCCACACACAAACATATAGGATCATCACATAATCCTTTTATCTATTACATATAAACTAGTCTAAAAATATAAATTATTTATCTGATGAAGCACTTTTAGGAGAATATTTTATACATGTCTTCTACATCCCATCCAAAATATTTATTTTTGTGGGACAGGTTTGAATATAAGTATTTAATCTGCACATGAAATTACAATACGTCATTGTTGTTTACTGGTGACGAGGAGAATGGCATTCAATATGTTTCCAGGTGTACTCATTCTTTATCCACCCAAATTCTAGTAAGACCTATATTTTCTCTCAGTTAGCTTATATTTTCCTTATAGTATGAATATAGTGGCAGCCCGAATGGTTTATTAGGAAAGGGTATACGCACGTATTTGGGGTATGGGAAAGTTATCTAGTCCAACAGCTAAGCTCAGTCAGTAGCGTGTCTCTACTGAGCTAGGGGTACCATTTCGATTCCTGGCACTGCAAAAAATATATCGCTGGTGAAATATGGGTTTGCCTTTTCACAGTGATAAATTAACGGCTGGGGACAGGGTGCTGTGTCTGTTCTAGATATAAATCGGTTTTTAAGTTGATGCTTATATAATCAGCTGGTTCGGAAAATGCACGTTAAATATCTCAAATAAATATAATAATAATAATAATGAAAGTTAACCAACTATTTTGTTTATTAATCTCCTTAATGCCATTCAAAATACTAGCGCAGTTTCGCAACTTTCCGAACGCAGCCTTTAATCCTAGTTATGGGACACGAAGGACCTTGTGAACAGGTCGGTGAAAGAACGCATATTAGATAACTCACGACGTCGAACGGACATAAATGGCGAACCTTGTCACTACGCTACCGACAAGAAATTTTTGTTAACACTTCCTGACAAAGACAAGAATTTCACGACAAAATCCAGACAGAACCTTGTTCATCATCTGTTGAGTCACCTTGGAATATTCGAAGGAACATGATTCTACCGACATTGAGCAGGGCTGAATTCACACAAAGGCAAACCTAGGCAACTGATTAGAGGAGTACATTTTTTGGGGAGCGTCCAACTGAAAGTAAAAACAACCAACCAAATAGGTATTTAATTTAATTATGTGTTTTTACTCAAGGTCTATTTAATAGTTTTAATAATTGGTAACCTGCATCAATGGGCGTATGTTATAACGCGTCACTCTTGTGTAGGACTGGATTGTTGGCGATGGGGAGATCAGGGTTAGAATCTCGTTAGGGTGTGCTAAGGGTGGTTTTACCTAAATTGTATGCCAATCTTCCTCCAAAGAAATGCGGGCACATATCCTCTTGAACTATACTTAATTTGCGTAATTAATGTAAGCGTATAGCCCAGATGGGTACAAAGACGTGGGACGAAAACAACAAAAACGCTTATGGGATGGGAAAGTGAAGGATAGTTAGAGGAAATGTCGCCCTATTAATGTGAAGAAAATGTTGAGAAAATCAGAGCCATAGATCACACGGTGGAAAAATGTATCCAGGGTTGGATTTAGAACCTTAGACTCTCTCTCACCTGCAAACCATATAATATGAGACTAGTTAGTGCCTCTATCTGAGTAAATACTGGTGCAGGTTACATCAACGTTTAGAAGTGTCATTTGCGTAGTAGATGGCTTCTCGTATGACAATATTAACGCATGCTCCCCCAGGTGCTCAAACTGGGTCTGGTCCTAGGGGAAAACTGTGGGCCCCCTTCCCTTCGTTTTATTTGACTTAAGTGGCTACGGTACCTTATTTAGGTAGGAGGAATTCATCATAATAAAAGAGGGTTTTAGGTGCTTTCACCCCCAGCTAAAAAGGATCCTGGTGACCCTTCCTTGGCAAATGTTTAAAAATTGAATACTTCTAGAAGATATTTAGTGCGGTTCTCTCCCAAAAACTAAACCCTTTGAAATTTGGCTACTTTTAGGAGCTATCTTGAGTGGACCTCTTCCGGAAAGTTTTTGTAAACTAGATCTTTTTAGAATTTATTCGGGGTTGTCCTCCTCCAAAATATTTTTGAAATTTGGTCGTCCTTTGAAGCTATTCAAAGGGGAATAAGCCTGAAATTTTTTGGAAACTTATATTCTTAAGCCTTAAATAAACGTTATTTTAAGTGATCTTCCCTTGGATTTTTTTTTAAATTTTGTGATTTTATAACTTTTTGTGGTGTTCCTAACCGGGATATTTTTAAAAATTATATTCATCCAGAAGCTATTTAGATTGAGCTGAGCCTCTTCCATAAAATTTTGAGAAATTGTATACTCTCAGAAGAAATTTGGGGTAGTATTCCTTAGCAATGTTAATGTTTGGATACTTATAAAAAAATATTTAAAGTAGTTCTTATCTGGATTTCTTCAAACTAAATGCCTCATCACTCTTTGGAGTGTTCCTTTTATACAAAATTTTTGAAAATGGGATATCTATAGAAGCTATTTGGAATAAGATACAGGTCAATTTTTCAGTTTAATATTCACAAATATCAGAGAGGAGTGAAATAAATCTATAGAAGAGTGAAATAAATCTAGAGAGGGTCAGCTTATTACTGTCAAAAGGAGGGAGGGGGTGGAAGTGCCTGCTTGTTACGCCACCCATTCTCGACTTAGGTTTGTACATATTAAAAAAAATATTTTTTTTTGCAAAACGTGAGCATTGTGCGCAAATTAAAACATAACTGAATATTGATATGTTACGCACACGATAAAATGCTTAAACTGAACTTGAATCACTGCCCGACTCTCGTCACGTGCCAAATTAAATTTTACTACAAAACCAATAGTCCGTGAAACTTCCAAGCGCTTAGAAACAAAAGACAGGAGTGAACTTAGCCAATGATATAATCTGTGACAGATGCCAGTAAATTTCTCCAAAGTAAATCCCAACATGTGTGTTTGGCATGCACTATTCATAAGCAATGTATTAGGTATCATTCATGTTTTATTTCATACTAGCAGAAGAGTACGCCAGGCAATGTTTTTCTTTGATTTTAACAGAGAGAAAAATATATCTTTATTTTAGTTCCTCTGATCCAGTCTGTGGAAATTAGAAAAAAAAAATATATATTATTAAAAATTAAAGATAACAGATTCGAGCTGCACATGTTTATGCACAGGTACTTCACATTTTTAAAATTGCAACCCTCTGCGTGAAGTATATATCGAGCAATGCGCATGGCAGACAAACAAACTCTTCATTTTATTAATATATATTTTATTTTATTTTATCTACTAAAACCTGTTAATCTGTATCTTAGCCCCAGGCCCCTGGCAGACACGGGCCCAGTACCCTGGTACCAACAATCTCCCCCCCCCCCCCTCGTGGTGGGCATTTTTTTTTTTTTAGCGCCGCGTCTTACTACCAGTGTTTTTTTTTTTAGCGTCAGATAAAGTTGTTGTGGTTTCAATTCTTCCTTAACAATGCGGTTTTCCCACTCCTTTGAAAATGCGGCTTACCTGTTCCCGCGAATATGTGGGTCCTTGTTTACCCTTAACCCCTCCTCTCTAGGTAATGTTATTTTCCATCCCCTCTCCAACAAAATATATGCAAAATACTTTAAGACCACTCTCATTGTTTTGTTGCCTCATTAGATCCTTTGTCGCTGATAGTACTGACTGGAATTAAAATAATATAACTACTATTTGTTTCGAACTCACTGCGATTACAAGTTGACCCTACCCTCGAAATGTGTAAAGGAGGCCAGGTTATATAATGAACCCAGGTACAACCAAGCTGACACGGGCCTCCTAGTGGTTCACTAGAACCACGACTGGGGGCTGTACGATCAACGATCACGATCACAAGATCACGACGAGCCTCTCTTTCTTTCCATCTCCTTTGCTTCAACTTCGCATTCACAGCAGACTTTCCACGTGAACGCCTCGTTTACGAACACATCACATGCTCACGCTGTTTCTTTTTACGAAGTCGTATGTATATACATAGTACTAGTTTATTATTATTGTTATTATTATTATTATTATTATTATTATTATTATTATTATTATTATTATTATTATTATTACAACCCATTCACCACTAAAAAAAGTCTCCACAAGGTCGAATTAGGAACGAATGACGCGTGCTTGGGACGCCGGGAAGTTGAGCAATGCACCGACATGAAGCGAGCGCAGCTAGGCTCGTTAGGACGTTATGCGCGCGGGTCACCACCTGGAGGTCAGGGTTCGTGCCCTTATATGGCAGGATTATAAAATTGAAATGAAAACGATGAAATAAAAATATAACGCAATAAAATGATATGACGTTGTTGACACCGTTACAAATCTCCTACGCCACCATACTGGGCAAACACCTTTTTGTATCAACTTTATATATTTCGATCAGGTGGGAGACTAGTATCCATTATTTGTACTTTACAAATACTTATTTTTAGGCTCAAGTTTTTTTTTTTAAAGATTTTTAAGCATGTGCTTTACGAGCCTAAGTTTTAATGTTTTACATTATGACTACTATCCATATTTGTGGACGCATGGTTTAAGGGTTCACACTTGCAATGTAGGCTACTGTATTTTTTTAGACGGAAAGGTCAATATTCGATTCTGGGCCGGTTATATTTGGGCACGATTTTAAATGTGTGATTTTTAAAACTATGGTTTTTACATGCGCTATTCACGCTAATGGGTGGGGATTTATTCCAGATAACCTCCTCATCATCTCTACCCCACGGGCTAAGCTGTTATATAAGCTGGGCGCAGATAAACGATAGGACATCTTGTCTGCGCCTTTGTGTTAAAAAGTTTGGACCAAAATATGTAAGGTTCTATTTTCGGTGGTATTTAACGTGCACGTTCTGAATCGATAGATAATATCAGAACAATACTTAAAATAATTTAAATCTGAAATAAAAACAACGTTCAGTCCCCTGAGCTTTAAGTTTTCACCATGAAAGAGGAAGCCCCAATTTAAAAATTAATTTATATTTTAACCTTGCTTAGGGCGTCGATTGAAACACTACGGATTAATTCCCTGATATAATAATGCTATGACGATGTTTAGGTTGTCTATAGCTCCGTGGTCCAGTACTAATTAAATCAGTATATTAATAAAATTAAAGAAAGATAACTATTTGATGGCTGTTTATTCGCACACGATTTATTCAAATGACTTCTGTTAATTACTTATACATACTCCAATTAAATGATTTATATCAATGCACACTTGTGATATTAATGTTAGTTATTTTAAACTGTGTTAGACTGTGACTGCCAGTGTGTGGCTCTGACTGACTTGTGCGTGGGCGGAGGGTGCCTTAAACATACGCACAACGGCTTATATATGACATACCCCTTGCATCTTTCTCCCCTCGTCAACAGTGTAAAAACTAACTAATAGAAAGAGTCCTGGCGACAGGTGTTGTGAAAGCTAGCTTCTTATTGGTATAGAGAAGTGGCGTCTTTGCCAAATACTGCGTAGTTGTTCCTTTAACAGGAAAAATTGTATAAAATATATATATTTTAGTGGTGAAATCCTTTTCCCATTATTAAACCAGGCATGAAGAGACTGATGCCGTTGCCTACGTGACCACTAATATGGGTAAGTAGCCTGCTATTAGCCCTTTTGCTAAACGTACGGATTGATTAGCTCAAGAATAATTAGTTTGAAACAAAACTGAGGGGGTAGGAGCAAAAACATGATAACCGTAATTTCATGAAAAAATGTGTTAGTAGTGTTTTCTGGTAGCTTTCTTCTTGAACTACAAGTGGTTTTTACAATCTATCGATATTTTGAAGATAGCTTATATTAATGAATATGTTCTTTATTTCTTATAACTAGATCTATGGATTTTATAGACCTTTAAATATAGAAAATATCACACCTGAAATATTTTACACAAAATTTATAATTTGTCTCAAAATAGAATAAATTTATTGCTTGTATTTTTTTCTGCTCAAACTTGGGTTTGGTAGGTATGAACAAAGAAGTTATTCATATAATCTTCTGAAGTATAAATATCCAAACACTTTTTTATTTGAAGATGATCTCTACTTGTAATAATCGATCAAATCTTGAAATGATTGCTTCAATTTACTGCACGGATTGATCGTATCTTTTGACGTAGCTCAGAGTATGTCATTCATTAAATATAGAACCCAAGCTATTTCATCCTCAATATAAAAATAGAGCCGCAATTTTTAAGTATCCTATTTGAAACTGTATTTGCCAAATCTTAATATTTAAATTAATATTGATGTTTAATAAACTAGTTTATGTTTATGATAAAAATAAAACTTGAAATTTTTTTTAAATATATTGAATTGAATAAGATAAGAATGCTGAAGAGAAGACATACAAAAAATTAAAGCTTGATTAAATTATATCAGAAAAATTAGTAAAAATATATAAAAATTTAAAACATCTACAAAGAGTTCTTGTAATTATAATATAGACACAGCAAAATAGCACGAAGCAAAATTAGAACACAAGTAAAAATGAAAAGCCAGAATCAGAGGTTTAGCATTCAATTTATAAATTAAGATTATTATTATTATTATTATTATTATTATTATTATTAGCACCGCGTCTTACTACCCGTTCGGGTTATACGCACTTACTAATGTGTAATGGTAGGGTGATTGTAAGATGAAATGGAGGACCTACAGTTTAACGTGGAATCCGAACCACGGTGGAGGCCTGGCATTCCCCACATTCACAAGATGTCTTGTCAGAGGTGAAAGAAGGGTTTGGCAATCAGATAAATCTGTGCCTTGACCGAGGATATAAATTAAGACTTAAGCCTTGTAAGTATATTATATAAATTGTATAGAATATATTAGTAGTATAAGAATGATAAAAGGAAACTATTGCAAATCATGAATTTACTTTTATTTGATAATATAGTTCACATGAAACAATAAAATTAATCAAGAAAAAATTGTTATAGTTTTATTCGTATAGTGCTTGTGCTTTTCTTTATAATAAAATCTAGTTATTAATTATTTTAATTATGACAATTAAATGCACATTGTTACAACACAATTTAATACATGATTTAATTTATCGATTTATTTATTCTCCCTGGCCACACGTCCATTGTCTTCCACAGTTTTATCACCTCTGTCTAAAATACAAAAGAAGCCGTCAGGCCCCTCCTCTCCCTACAACCTGCACCAATCAGAGCCATCACCCCGGTACATAGGAACAGGGTTATTTGAAAGAGAGATTCACAGAAGACCACCTGTGCGAGCATTCTTTACAATAGGCAAGGAATACGAATGCACACACAATACAATCTTTTGGAAAAACAGCATTCCTTGGTCGACCCAACTCTATCCGTGTATGATGAACACTATTTTATCAAACATGAAATTACTATATCAAAATAATAATATCGACCATTTTTATTAATTCATATGATATAAATGATCCAATAAAACTACATTCATTATTTAAAATATTATTCTTTTCTCATTATATACTAATTGATACTATATATTGAATGCTACACCGCTTACTGTGGATTTGTATTTTTACTTTGGTTTAATTTTATTTCGTGTTATTTTGCTGTATTTAGATTTTAAATAAGTTACAAAAACTGTTACTAAATTTTTTAAACTCTTTATTAATTTTTTTGGTCTGTATATAAAAGCAATATTTTAATTTGATGCTAATCTTCATCATTCTTATACTAAACTAATAAATTTCAATTTTTATCTACAAAGTCTTCTCTTAAATAACCTTCCTTTCTTATAAACGTTTTTAGAATATTTTCTAAAATGTTATAGTTTTTATGTATTGAACTTATTTTATCATGTTAAATATATCTTATCTCAATCTAGTGACCTACTGGATCACTGAGATGTGTTGCAGACATTAAGAAATTCAGCATTAATTATAAAAAGGTTTTATTATCTAAAACTATTGTTCGCCATAGAATGGAGGGAAAAAGTATCGACATGTCCCTGGACGATTAAAAACTGTATATTAAAAGTTTTAAAATGTAAGAAACCAACATGAAACATTATTTAAACGAGGTTTCGCGTGAACGGCCACAGTTATGAGATTAAATAAAGTAAATATTGTGGAGCTTATAGCTATCTAGATTTTCATCAATAAACTAAGTACTATATTTTAAACAGGGTAACAATATAGAATTGTAAGATAATTGAGTGTTGTTTTAGTAGTTTTGAAGTTTCAGAAATACCGTTAGGCATACCATGAAAAATACTACAGGGTGAGGTATTTTAAATAATAGTTTTAATAAGATGTGTCACTTAATTTTTTCCACCTTAATATTAAATGGGGTTTTGGGAGGTCTTTATGCAAAGATTTGGTACACTATTTGACACTTAAATTAACATCTATGGTTTGAAATTTGATTAGCACTAATTACTGGTACTTATTTAAGCAGAAATAATCTATATAGTATTTTAATATTTATTAGAGAGATATTTATAAATCTTATGCATGATTTAACTACATTTATATAATGTATTCAGTATTGTATTTACGTACATTACGTCATAATTCTGCCCTGATATACTCCTATATAAGTTCAGCCACACTAGTGGGAAGACGGGATGGGAAAGGATAAATCACAGGTGTAAGAAAAACCTCCCAGTTACTCTCCGACAGGATTAAACCTCGACATTCACATCACCTGCAATCTAGTTTGTTGTTAGACTTACTTATTAGACCGCGTGGCTTCCAATGCGCGTTATACCAAGATACAATACAAGTTAACAACGTTCAATAAATCATTTAAGTTAGTAGTTTTAATTATCTTGAGCAGTGTTTCCATAACTTTCGCCAGTCGCGTAGATACCCTTTTAGAAGCCATGGCCCATCCAACGTAACTCATCCTGACCTTCACAACAAAAATAGGGATACAACTACCTTCTAAAGCAAGGGTCCCCGATTATTTTTGGTGGAGGTCCGTTTTAAAAACTCGACATACTTCCGCGGTCCGGCAAAACTTTAACAGTTACTCAAGTTCATGCGCTATAGGACTACACTAGTTCAAAAACGTGATTACTTTCCTTTTAGTTATTTTATTTATTTATTATTTTTGATCTTCCATGTCTACTACCCGCCTACCACCGAAATAGCATCATTTCTTCTGTTTATCACTATCTCGTCAAGCTCCTTAAACATTTATCTGTGGTCCGCCATTTAGTGACCACTGTTCTAAAGTACAAACGGGCTTTCCAAATTTTTATAAAACTTTACTGGTAAGATAAACAAAGCCGTAACAGAGGGAAAGAAGGGCTTATAAATCATCACATATTTCTTTTAGCACCGCATCTTACTACCCGTTCGGGATATACGCCTATTTACTAATTAAAATAATGATGTAGGGATTAGGAAGGTTTAATTGAGAGGAAGTACACCCGCATTTGCGTGGAAGAAGAGTGGAAAACAATTTAGGAAAAACCATCCTCATTGCACCCGATCGGGATCGAACCCTGATCTCCCCATTTTCGGTAATCTAGTCCAACAAGAGAATAGCACGTTAGACCATGCGGCCATCTTAACGGGTTACATCACTTTAAAATCAGCGTTAATATGTTTTTCAGACTTACTACTATAAAAATAATATGTAATTATTAATAAAATTCTGTGACACATCGTATATTCCCCTGAAATTCATTGCGTACCTCTGGGGGTATTCGTACCACAATCTAGGAAACACTGTTTTAGAGAACGTGAAACAATAATCTGGTTGCCAATATTCTCAGTAATAATATTACTCGTAGTCATATAGCAAATAAATCAACAAATCATTCCCTCTCACCGCATAGGTATATTTTATAACCGCACTAAACTCGTGATATCCCGGTGAAAGACACTAAATATTTATTGCTGCGCACATATACACAAGGCAAGTTCAGCCTCAAGTCTTGATTATTTGGTTAAACAATAATCATTTAAACGTTAATTATCCCCAATACTCGAATAACCAACAGGAAATGAGACACATTGTGCCCCAGGCAGTTTACTGACTCACGCCGCCAAACATTAATCATCCATTACATCTAGTTGGGAAAGCAAGGGAAGGGGGTATTTGATTTATATATTTGATCTAGGATAGTATTTCCTCTTGGTGGCCTTCAATATTTTGTTGTTTTAATAAACCCACACAAAAACATTATGTGCTCATGAAGCCCTAAGAGTTAAGTGATTATAATCTCCTAGTTTTTGTTTGAGAGCCTTTGGATCGATCCCTATTATCTATAAATTTGTCTGACACCTTGGCTCAGTCGGTAGTGTGTCTTTCAACTGAACTAAGGGTCTTAGATTCGATTTCCAGTTGGACTTAAATATTTATTATAGACAAAATATGAGTTTCCCATATCACTGCAATGAATTAACAGTCGGGGGCTGAATATCGTTTGTGTTTTAGATTTAAGTTAATTAAAAAGTCGTGTGCTGATATAATCAGTCGGTTCAGAACGTGCATGTTAAATACCCCAATTAAATTAAAGAAAAATACTACACATTGATTTTTTTTCTCCCTACATTCTGGTTGTTAAAATTTTCTCAGCTTCTTAAAACCCATATTTCCTAATATATCGAAGTTAAATTTGCTGATAGCCAGTACATTGATGATATAATACGTACCAGTAGTTATATACAAATTAGGAATTAAAACTATTAGGCTATTAACACTTGGTTATCAAAAGCTTAGTATTAGTTTCACTTGCCTAATAAAAACACTTGTAGCTCTCAAATGGTGTTTTAAAATGACTATTTAAAACATGCCTAAAATGATGGACCAGCAATAAAGATTGGTTCCTTATAAATGTGTCTATGTGTCCGACACATTAGCTCAGTCGGTAGCTTGTCTGCCTACTGAGCTAAAAGTCCTGGGTTCGACTCCCGGTATTGCCGAAAATGTATCATAGATACAATCCGGGTTTACAATTTTTCATTGATAGTTTAATGGCTTGGGATTTGATGTTTTACCCGTCTTAGTTTTAAGATACCTTATAAGGTATTTGATGCTACGATTGGCTTAGCAAGCTGGTAGAGGAAAAATATATGAATTGAATAAAAAACCGACCAAGGCCACAGGCCGGAAACAGTAATGGATGTAAAAAACAGTGTATATCATGCATTGAAGTATGGATATTATTATTCTTATCGATTTTAGTCTTTTGAACATTAGCAATTATAGATCCATAATGCTATCTTTAACTAATTATGAGCCAATTCAATGGACACTTGAACAAAATGTAATTCTCTTCTAGTCTGGTTTGTCGATGACGGAAATATTGGCTAAGTGTACTGAGAATAGTTTTCCTAGATTTCTTCCACTCTCTAGATACAAATGCGGATACAGTTACTCTAAACTCTACCTTCCTCACCCGTAAGCCACAAGCTTAGCTAGAGATACAGAAATCATGAATGGGTAGTAAGATACTTATTTTTTAAAGGAAAATTGAATTTAAATTTTACGCAGAACTATAAAAGCAAAATCAATTATAGTTGTGTCATGTGATAAGTGGACATATTGTGACAAATTTGGTATATTACAAAAAGTCATAGGCCGTGATAATTTAAACAAATTTTATCGATATTCTGCTCTTCTAAAATAAAAAAAGGATCAAGAATTTATATTTATTTATATTCGTAAAATTGTGAGAGAGGATTAAATGTGAAAAAATTACACAAAACCAACCAAAACTTAAACGTATTATCTTAATTAACTAGGAAATTATTTATCTATACTATTTAAACAACTCTGCAACTTAATATTAAAACAAAGAGGATTTCATGAAGCTTCTGAAAATCTTTTAGTTCATGAATTGTTGATGATGAATAATTAATTAAAATATAGTTTACTTTAAACTAATATTTGAAAACTTTGCTTCAAACTAAAATAAATTCTATAAGAATGAATTCGCGAGTGTCTCATAACATTAATTTTTATAGGCTCGGGTGTAGCATAGCTTAATTCAAGTACAAGCCTATAATATCAAACCTCTAAAATGTAAGGGATATAGGTTTGTTTCTAGATTAAGTTGGGGGTGTAGTGGATGCGGGAAAAGGAAAATGTTTATTGCAGTTCTTATAGCAAAACATTTTTTGACCGAAATATATTATTTATTTCTCCAGTAGAAACATAAGAGTTTTATTTTCCTCACATGGTGATATCAACAGTGGTTGAATGTCTGTCATGGGCATAGTGGCATTAGATGAGAAACTTTTTAAATTAAGAGAAAAGTTGTCATTAAATCTTAGGACACTCTTGACAGATATTTAAAAACTGTTAATATCACCATATGAAGAAAATTAAACTTTATGGTTCTACTGAAACACTATTTAATTTATGTTGACTAAAAAAAATACTTTGATATAAAAACTAAAAAAAAACCGTGACATTTTCTCGTTTGCCCTATACTCCAACCCTAAGGCAGTTAGTAATTATATGAGGTATGAGGGCAAAAAATTGTATAAAAAGATATGTTTGATAATAAAAGTAAATTAAGTGTTTATATACACTTGTTGATATTAGTATACTAATCTTTAGTAATTACACATCATACAAAATAGATGTTATTATTCGAATACAAATTATTAATATAATGTTCAAAATAAATCCCTATTTCGGAAAGGATGCATCGATGATCAAGTGGTCTAACAGATTAAGCTCGCAATGGACTGACTTGCTGGTCAAGGATCGAATCTCATCCGATGACACTGGGTGTGGGAGGAAGATTTTAACAAATTAATATTTCACTATGTGGTTTTTTTCAATTTCATCCACACGCCATTATTAGCCTTGGAGCTAAATTTATTATTATTATTATTATTATTATTATTATTATTATTATTATTTCAGGTATGGGGGAGGTAAGTACACTGATTTGATATCCACATAAATTCAAATATATTTTTTACTTAAACATATTAATCCAGAGTGATCTTTAAACAATATTAAAAATAAGAAAAAAGCTTCAAATTTCACACACACCGAAATTGTTTGATGTAAATAAAAATCAAACTCATACTTAGTAGATGATGATAAAGTTAACAAGTGAACAACTATGTTTTTTACCCACCAAGCTTCCAGTGGATTTATTTCTGTTAGTATGGCTGCGATTTCCCTCACGTCAGTAAAGTATGGGCCTAATATACAGGGGTGGATTTACGACTGCCGACCATAGGCACTAAATCATTTGCTGCCCACTTTTCTTACCTTAATTTCTAACTTTATAAATCCCTGTTTTCTCCTACCAGGCCTTATACACCGACACACATTATTATACTACTATAAAACCACATGGCTGACTCACTCACTGACATTAATATTTACCCAATTCCATATGAGCTAGAAACTTTAAATTTGGCAAACCTATAACTTTTAGCTTGTAACCGACGTGAAAATTCCAAAAAGTTAAAAAAAAAAATCTTTTAACCCTCCAAAAATATTCAAAATGGCGGAGAAACTTCAAAGTCGGTGCGGACCTTTCTTTGGAGGTCTTTTGTGGCTAAACGGTAAGACCTGTTTAAAAAAATGGCTCTGAAATTACATTAGTTTACACCCACTTGCAATGAAAACTCACTGGAGGTTTGGAGGCGTAGCCCCCGACGAGCAAACGAGTATATCACATACAGATAAGTGTTTTCTGTGGAACGACAGATAAAAAGTGCTTATATTATTGATTATTTATTTTAGTGAGGTTTTAAAAGTATTAAGAATCTAAGAAAAGGCTTAAAATTTGAAATAAATACCCTTACACTATCACAATACACAAATTCAAATATTATGTTATTTAATTTAAAAATATAAAGTTTGCATTAGTAAACTGTAGAACATGTTACTACAAATTAAATATTAGCATGTACACAATAATAAAATAGTTGTTAGTATATTTCGCCTAGATTTCTGCTGAGTGAACTGGTTGATGATGCCAGACAACAATTTTATCTAATAAGTGACCTTCAATTAAAACGAGTGTCAGTGAATTAAGGCGATCCTCTGTCATGTTGGTACGTAGATACAGCAAATCACAATAATCACACACAGGATGAAGCCATACAATTAATTTAACTGGAAGAAAATTATATGTATTTTCTTTCGTCATTCAAAATTTGCCGCCCCTAAAATCTGCCACCGTAGGCACGTGCGTAATCCGCCCCTGCTAATTTATCTCAATAAGGTATGTCATGAATTGCATCAGATGTAGCCGTTCTTGATAATGCAATACTATAATTTTTTTTCATGCATCTTCTCCGGGATATTCACATATTTTCACAAATCGGGCAGTGATGAGTTGAGTATATTATAGAGGAAATGTATATACATTTTCATGCTCAAATCTCAGCTAAGTTTACTGTTTTCCCATCCTCCCTTCAAGCAAAGATGAGTACACCTCTTTTTAACTATAATTTCTTCATTTCTACCCCAATCAGCCTCGTGGTATTGTGGTCAGTGCATCTGGCTATGAGCCTAGGGGTCTCAGGTTCGATTCCCATTTGGTATCTTGGGTATTTCTCCCAAAAGAGGAATCACCCCAAAAGTCACCCGGGTTTGGTGAATCAGGCTTAAGTTATGTGTTCCAATTGGTTCCACACGCTCACACTCACCATCACCGTCACCTCATAGAGACATGGAAAGAGCATGTTCCAACTGGTGCCACACCCTCACACTCACCATCAACGTCGCCTCATAGAGACATGGAAAGAGCATGTTCCAACTGGTGCCACACCCTCACACTCACCATCAACGTCGCCTCATAGAGACATGGAAAGAGCATGTTCCAACTGGTTCCACACCCTCACACTTACGGGTTATACGCTTTAAGTACTAACCACGCTAATTGATAAGGAATTGGGTAGGTTGAATTAGAGGAAGTGAACCCGCAATTGTGTAGAAGGAGAGTGGAAAACCATTTAGGAAATCCACTTCCAGTTCACCCGACCAAGATTCGAACCTCGATCTCTCCGTCCTCAGCAGTTGAGCTCAACATGACTAGCGCGTTAGCCAACTACGCCACCGAGGCGGGTGAACTGACATTAAGACACGGTACACACAAAAAAAATATTGGAATTTTCTAGTCGTTTATAACCAATACAAGCAATGAAACTTAAAAAAATAAAGCACTTGATTGTCTAGTCTTGAGTTGTAAAAAAATACACTTAAAAAACTCAATCAATACGACAACTTGAACTAAATTTAAAAAAGTAATTCAAATAGTATAATTGTTGCATTCACAAGTAAAGTTAGCTACACAAAAGAACAGGAACTAATATTAAGTATAAAATTGTGCCAAATTGTCCGATAAAGAAATCATAATTTATTTAATTCGTAGTAAAACCATGATTAAAGGCTATTTCGATTGTAAATAGATTTTTATTTTCTTTCAAATAAGTGGCTTTTGAAAAATCGTGATACACTGTAAGTTTTGTCCTTGGTTCTGTCCTTGATTAGCGCCCATTGTGGATGTCAGTTCATTTCCTGTGGATCGTGCCACAGGGTAACTTTAGGAAGGGGGAGTAGCGTGGGTCATGACCCTTACCTCATGCTCTTAGGTGACACGCCTACAGTCAACACCCAACACAAACTTTCACAATACTCGGCGGCCCCATTGTAACTTTAAGAGTGGTATCTTAAAATATTGGAACTTTTGTTTACTATCTGGCGCTAATGGACATTGGTTAATGGAATCCAGTTAGGAAAATAATGTGAACTGACAGCCTGTAAATTAAGGAGATTACTGGAAAGGTTTTAAGCCCCCATTTATTTCACTTTAATGTTATCAAGGTCACTTGGCCAGGATGGTCACATTAACGCTGTTGAAATTTCTGGTTACAGGAATATAATCTTTTATTATACTTGCTTGACGAATAAGGGCAATATAACATCATAAATTTATCCTTCTTCCAGAATAATAAATATTTTCCACGCTAATAGGAAAATGTACTCTCAGTTGGAAGGCTTGAAATCAATCCCTGACGGTATATGTGGTTTTTAATTAATATTTTGTATTCATCTAAACATTCATCAACGATTTAAAAGTGTGTAGAGAGAATAGTAAAGCAACAATTAGAATCACGTTTAGAAAGTAACCAGCAGGGTCCAAATCGTGGCTTATCATCAATCCTCTCTCAAAACAAATTATGGTGGTATTGACTAAAATTCATCCTCATCACACTTTTAACATACGTAGGTTAAATATAGTAGATAGCTATATTTTGTATTTATTTTTAGCACCATGGCTTACTACCCATTTGATTTATGCGCTTACCTACTATTTATGCTAATGGTTAAGGATGGGGAAGATTGAATCTAGAGGAAGTTTATAATTATGGGCGTGGGAAACCATTTAGGCAAAACCACCCTCAGTAGACCCGATCGGGATCGAACCACGATCTCCCCGAAAGTCTAGTCTCTTGCGAGGGTAAGACCTTAGAGCATACGGCCACTGAAGTGGGTTAGATACCCGTAAAACAATTAATTAGGGGGTACTAATCTATAGAGTTTACAAATAGTTGCTGGTTTATAATTATAGAGCCATTTCTTTATAAAAAATATCTATTTAAAAATGAAATTTGACGTCCTGACCTATAAATAGACACCCAGATTAAAACTAACCAACAACCCCGGATGTCACCTGGTTACTGGTACTGTGTTATCCGATATCTCGTGATCTTAATATATCACTCATATGCAACTCACGATTTTCACACGTCCATCACAGACTCTGACTTAAAATATGAGTGAAAAATTACCGTGAATGCGAGGTAAACTCTGGATAGCTCTGTGGTTAGAGCATTGGCGTACTAACCTAAGGTTCCAGGTTCGATTCCCATGTCCAGGTGTCATTTTTCAATTTGAAGAACATGTTATTTGATACAGACTACGCATGTAATTTTTCACTGTGGTTTTCCCATTATTTATATGCTGTCATTATATGATCACTTATTTTAAAAACAAGACTTTCAGCCCAACCCTTAAAATAATAACCCATTATATAAGACGTTTTACTAAACGCAATAATTACTGATTTAAAATACTTCTTTTACGTCCGGTTAAACATAAATCATTGAGTTGTTAAAAACTTTTAGTAAGAAATGCCAAATTTCATGGCGTTAATCTTATCTACTTAATTTTGAGATAATTTTCTTCTAAGACGTGGTATAATAGAGACAAGTGAATACTCATTGTAATTATTTTATGATATGAAATTGTAACTTTTTAATAAGCAGTTATTGTTGACTGGCAACTTAATTTTAAAGATTAGAGACTCATTAAACCTGTAGAAGTTTTAACAAAATGGAGTTATCAATGTTGATAAATGAGGACGCGTACTTTGTGACCCTTGATGAATGTTGCTATTATAAACGTAAAGATTCACATTTTAATCCATATTTGTTTGAAATACGCTAAAAAAAATTGGGGACTGGGATATTAATTTTATCGGACTCCCAAGTCACGCGTACAGTGTCTACATTTGCAACACTTTAGGACTATATTATTGAGTCTACGAGATTCGAACCGAAGAACATCTGGAGGAAGACACTCTAGCATGCTTGTCTAAAACTGAGGTCAAAAACCATAGCTCAACTAAATACCACTTCAGTACCTTTTATTTATGCCTTCATTATTTATTCGCCGCCTTAGGTTAAGCTGCTTGGATATTCTTGTATTAAATACAGACATATAAAAGTAGACCACAAGGTTTTGACAAGTTCTCTTGAATTAAGTGTCAGGTAATACATAATAATAAGGTATTCACTGATAAAGAATCGGCTATCACGTCACTTATGATTCTTTTTTTCGATAAGCTTCTAAGACACTCAATAATTTAAAACACAGTATAACTTTTTATTGCCGCTAGATATATTTTAAAAAACAAGTAATTTAATCGTGAACTGTGCATTTATAGTCTTTTTACAAATATTTTGAACCTTTTTAATCTGCCTTAGGCTAATATTGTATTCTAATTTCAACATTCTATTCTATTTTTCTTCTAGTAAAAGCATGTAATTTTGTAAAAGTAGATCAATTATACATACTAGTTTAGAGAACAAAATATTATAGCTATGCTTAAGAAATGGAATTAGAATTATGATTCACAAAATTGATATAGACTACAAATGATATGTGCTACGATAGTATAAGTGCTTATCAAGTTTGATCAAAATCTGTAAATCTGTCAAATCGATACAAAACTTAAAAAAGCATAGAATTTATTTTCTAAGTGGGCCGATATAAATATTTTAATCAATAATTTGTATATTCTACCCTGGTTAAAGGTTTAGCAAGTATAAGTATATACAGGTTACATTACTTTTAAGTGGCAAACATAACTAATCTTATTGGTTTGAATTTTGGACATCTTAGACCAATCTAAAGAATATAAAACAAGATAATAGAAGGGGCTGTATAAAGGTTTCATTTTGAATAGTGTATATCCACATGTAGATTTACTGGTGATGTAAAAATAGGTTGGAAAGTACCATGACTCCAAAAATATGGCATTTAAAAATAAATTATTTGCACATGTAATAGAGAAGGCCATGAAAGGAGAATTTTTGCCTGAAATTTGCGCCTTCTTGCATTCAAAATGAAGGAAAGTGGATTCTGATTTAAAAAAAACTGTTTACAAAATTGTGCCCAATTTGGTTGGAATTTGTTGATAAGTTCAAAAGATACTGTTTTCACATTAGTTATTATCCTTAATAGATAGACGGAGTGGCTATTATAAGGCAAATAAACATAGTCTACATGTAAAACAATACATATTACTTCCCCAAAGGCCTCTCGTAAATAAATCTCCGTTTCGGATGGCAAATTAATTTGACAAAAACTTATATGGGAAAATATAAAAACCAAAACTTTTTATGATGTTATATTTTGTAATATACTCTGAAAGGACACCATGGGAACAATCTTTATAAACAACTGATATACTAGTACCATTTTCCATCGGTTCGCAGGATTAATTAATTTCAGGATTATGTTGATATTCTGGCACCCAGAGAAAGCGTAAAATCACATTTATTAGATAAAACGGTTTTAATCCTAAACAACAAATATTGTTTCTCATTGTCATTTCTTACATAATCTCAGGTTGGCCACTTTTCTTAGAGAAGCCTTTTGTAATTTCGATTAAACTCGAGGTAAATATATCATTTATCATTTTTCTACAGCTTTCAACATGGTTGACTTAACGTTGTCTAGCTCTTAAGGACAGCTACTGACATGCTATCTTCGATGGAAAGATTTACCGAGCAATTATGATGTGTGGAACTGGGTGAAGGGTGGGATTTTGGGATTCCATTACGTCCTAATACCCTATGCGCTCAGCCTGAGATCCAAGAGATTGGAGCTGACTTGGGGATTAAATAATGGGAGCTCAGTGAAATTGATACATTTCAAATGATCGAGATTTTATTTAAGAAGTATTGTTTGGTTCAGAAAGCTTTATACCGGCTTATGCCCATTTTGGAAGACTATGATACCTTGTCAGATAAATTGTTAGTAACAAATATATAAATATATAGAAAGTGATCTAAAAGTTAGTTGTTAACATCACTAATGAGAGTTGAGACCTTTGTTATTAGACTTTTTACTAGTTTTATACAAATCATTGAAAAGCAAAATATCATAAATATATAGGGGCTATTTTTAAAAAAATATTCGGTTACTTAAATGTGCGTTTAAGCTGATTATCTTTATTTTGAAATCTTTATTTTGAAATTTAATTTAACTACATAATAATTTGAAACTTATCTTTAAAAGTAAAATTCAAAACTTTAATAAACATTATAAACATAAAAACAACATAAAGTATCACTTATCATTGTGACAGGTTCTAGTTTTTTAATTGACAAAGTAAATACAATCTAAGTGTTATTCATGTTCATATCTCATCTAATACGATCACTTTAAGATATATTGTTTGGAATAATAGTGTAGAAGAATCTATCCATTTATATGAGTGATATTGTTATTAATCATGTATATGTATAGAGCTAATTAATTATGTTTTACCCCCCTGGTGATACACGGAACAAATTCAAGCAGATCATATGTGGGTGACTTTATGAATATTAAGCTGACTGGTGGTTTTCTTAAAAGTCCCTCCCTCCGGGTAAATTCAATAGTGTGTTAAATGCGGTTAGCCAGCAAGTTCAGTGAAACGTTTGAACAGTGATTTAAAAATTTAAATTCTTTTTTTAGAGATATTTTTTAAGTGCTTGAAGGGTTTGCATAAGCTTTACTTGTGGAGTAACATTAATTTGAGAATGGTAAATATTTAGTTAGTTAAAAGAGTATGTGGCAACTATAAAGAATATTTTAATATTGAGTATTTTTAAAACATTTACTGTGCGAGATATAATTTTATGTCAATAATTAAGAAAATATTTTTTTAAAGGGCATCAGAATTATGGCAAATAAGAATATTTTTTAAAAAAAAGTGAAGTTTAAAAAACTTACCGTACCAAATTGGTTAAATTTGTTTTAAATATTTTAGAGGACCTACTTGATTCTATTAGTGGAATTAATAAACTGTGTATATTATGGAGGATGGTTTTTTCCACTAATTTATTTTAGGAGTTAGCTATAAATGTATTTTATTTAATCGTGTCTTACTCCCAACCGGGGCTATTTGCATTTAATTACGCTAATAGTGCTAAGAGGAAGAATATAAAGTTATTATAAAATTTACCCTCATTTGCATGGAGAAAGATTGGGGAAACCATTTATACACTTTTACTGCTTGTTAACAATAAATTCCAGCTTATAAATTTTAAGATGTTTGTTAAAAATATTTAATTTACCAATTTATATTAATTTTTTTAGCGGAAAAATCAGCTTAACTCTTTATTTATGCTGCCATTTAATCTGCTTGTAGAAAGATGTAAAGTCAAGAGTAGTTTCCGTAGAAGACTAACTGTGTACATAGACAGAGTGTCATCTCACTAACCTTTGTCATATTATATGATCAAAAAGCTGTGCTTATGGACCAAGTTGAATCATCCGGAACAATCCAACCTTTCACTTAATGCTCAACAAAATTATCACTATCATCAAGTACTTTTTGCAACACTTTTATTTTTGGTGTATTGTGCTCGTTTATTGTTTGATAGAAAAAAAAAAGGATTTCACGCCATCCATTTGGTTTCAGTCTTTGTGGAGCAGTTTTTTTCTTCCAACGAGAGGGATAGAATAAATCCGTAATTAGAAAGGTAAACGAGGAACAAGGTGGGGAGGTGGGGCCTTTTGTGACCGTGCGCCTTGGAACGCTTAGCTCTCGCCTTTAAAGGACTGGCTTGAGACTATGACTGGGATTATTTTTTTGGGCATTTAACGTGCACTTTCTGAACCGACTGATTATATCAGAACACGGGGATTTCTATGAGCAAGAGCGAAAGGCCTACCAATTTTGCCAGGAAAGGTATTTTCATATACCTTACAGGTTTCTTTTGCATGCCATAATCAAAATGACACCTACAGCTTTACTTTCCCTTCGAAGGAAGCTGTGCTACGGATTGTTATCCCTCAAGAACTGGGTTTATTAAACATGGTTTACTATAGTTAGGGTGACAATACGTATTGTCTTTTGCAGGACATTATTTTATTGGGGGGATGTTCCGTTGTCCTACAGAACAGGTGGTATTACATCCATACATACTGGTTTCTAACCAAGTTTTTCCATAATACTACTTTTTTTAGTTAGAGAAAATTATTTCAAATTCAGTGCTGAGCTTTATTTTTTTGGAAAGTTTTATTTATAAGTTCTATTTGACAAAAAACCACAACATGCACACGTGCAATGACTACTAAAGCTCCTACCTAATATGTGATGAATAGATAAATTTCCATGAAAAAGGAATACATTTCTCACGTTTTAATTTTTTGTTACAAACGCCCCTTAAAGATTTATCGTGACATTTCCTAGACCCCTAGAGTTATTTTGCTTTAAATACTACGTATTTTTAAAACTTTATACTTAATTAGTAGTTTGAAGTCATTAACGACTAGCTACCTTTATTTTTAATCAAGAGGGAAAGTCGACAAAAAAGTTAATATATAAATATATTCATGTATGTGTTCGAACAGAATTTTTTTTACACATTAGTTCCGTGAAATTTACGATGAAACTGCTTTTCTTATTGATGTTATTTGACATGATGTATCTCGGTGTTTCCTTTGATTAGCAATTAAAAGTGAGTAGTTTTGTTTTAAAGCTATTGTTTTTCTCTTCCTCTATTGTTTTTCTCTATCTACACTATTCATATTTATTTTTCTGTAACATTTACATGGCATACCATACTAAAAATATCGTGTTCTTTGTGATACATTTTGGTATTGGGTTTTCTCAAAAATATATGGTCAGTATAGGCCTAACTACGTATATATGGCGGTCTTTTCCACCACTTTCTCTTAAAAACTAATCATATCCGGGTTTTTCCCCATCGTATCTTACTACCGTCCGGATTATCCATATTTAATTACTGTAATGGTGTAATGGGAAGAAATAAGGTAAAGATTTAAGGAAAAATACCCGAATTTGAGTATAGAAGGAGTGAGAAACTATTTGGGAAATACCACTTGCATTACACCTGAAAAGGATCCGATCACATATCTATTTATCACCTGCAAACCACCGCGTGCTCTATGAAAATGGTTTCGCCTTTATTACTGATATCTGTACCTCACTGGTGATAGTAGACTCTAAATCGTTTTTTCTTCTTCTGATGCCACACCTTTCGACTCATGAGGAATTCGATAAACATTCGAATACTATTCTCCTAGATATCAATCAACACCGGTAAACTAGAGGACCGAATTCTTACGAAGATAAGTGTCACGGGTTTTACACCAGACGCGACCGAAAAATGTTTCATTGCTAGAATGGTTACTTCCCCCTTTCACAGTGATAAATTAATAGCCAGATTTTTTTAAACTATGTTCTAGGATTAAGCTAGTTTGTCAGAAATTATGAACACCACTATGTTACATGTCTGACACCTTATAATATAAGGAAGATACTTTTTGAAGTGGAAATTAACCTGCCTTGACAGGTTCCATTCTCTAACTATCCAGCTTTCTAGAGGCTCCTCCAGCCCATCAGAGATGTGTCCTCCGAGCGTAGCCACGCAAGTAAAACGTGCGAAGCGCAGTTGGTGAGTAATGTCCCGATACAATAAGTTGTTTCAAAAAGTGCAAGTCAAGAACTATTAATAATTAAATAATACATCAGTGTGAATGTATGACCAACCAACACCCTAAACCACAACAGACCGCAGCGTTTATGTTAAAATTGGGATGATATACAAATTTTACATTTTGACAGTGATACAGTTGGCTACAAGTATAAATGAGTGGTATTCCATTACTTATCAATATTTAAGTGAAAAATAATTTTTCTTGGAAACTTATTCCAAAAGTTTTGTTTTATGAGCTTTTTTTTATTAGTTATTAGCTATGTATCCTAGACAAATAGGATGAAAAAGCTAAGTTAAGTCTGAAGGAAATGCAAATACATCCAACAGGATAAAGTAAGGGAACCTACAATTGAGGAAAGGGGGGAGCTAGCAATAATCAATTTCAATGATAAGCATGAGGGAATCAGATATAAAACAACCATCTTATATGTAACCTATGGGGTTCCAACCTCAATCGACTAACCGTGTGACCAAGTGTGAGCTTTATTCGAGCGAGGCGGTGCATGGAGGGAAACAAATTCACAAAATACTTCCTCTCTGTTCAGTCAATTTACAGTCAAATTTTATAGGTGGGGCCTTTTAAAAAATGCCAGCTGTTTCTATATATATATATATTGCAGTTAAAATTGATAAGATTTTACTAAATTATTTGTGTTATTTTATAGATATTGATATAAATAATATATCAAAAATGGCTGCTGCAAATAACATAAATATGTGAAAGTGGGTCAAGTCATTATATCTGTCAGATAAGGAAGGTTCTTCCTATGAGAATTTGACTCTATCCCCTGTTCAATAAATGAATTACCCACTTTGGTGGCCACGTGGTCTAAAGCGCTTCTCTTGCAGTAGGCTAGACTGCCGATGACGAGGAAATCGAGGTTTGAATCTCGGTCCGGTGTACTGAGCGTGGTTTTCCTAAATGATTTTCCCCACCCCTCCACGCAAATACGTGTACACTTCATATTAATATAGCCTTACTAATTCCTAAAACCATTAGCGTAATTAGTACATAAGCGTATAAACCGAACGGGTAGTAAGACGTGGTGCTAAAATAATATGTATTCATGTAGAGGTGGTACATTGCAATTCAGCCTCTCCCAGGCCATACTTCTACAGATTAACGATATTTTGTTCCTCGCAGTGTTTATTGGTTCACTAAAGACAGTGAAGGGAACGCTATAACGGAGTGTTTCGTAACTAATGTCACTGGCAAGATAAATAATGTTCGATACTACTGAATATGAGACAAAAACAAACAAAATATACATCTATTATTTCATAACTCCCTCGAGAAATATGGCTGGTTAGAAAAAAATTAAAAACGAATGTATCTAACTTGTCCTATAAATGTACTTTAAACGTTCTTACATTATTAATATGAATTCAATTACCCGTACTCAGATTAGTTATATGTATCCTTATAATCCAAATAAATATATTACTACGCCACTTAAAAAATAGACTACCCCTGTTGACTGAATTAAGGAGCCAGGCACCACCTGGTATAAACATAAACAAGAGCAGCAAGTCATTGAACTTTCGGTGATGACCATCCATCTTTGAATGACTCTAGCTTGAGTTCCGGTTAGTGTGTGTGTATGTTAGTTCTCTCACCTCTGACAAGATATCTTGTGAATGTGTGGAATGCCAGGCCTCCACCGTGGTTCGGATTCCACGTTAAACTGTAGGTCCTCCATTTCATCTCACAATCACCCTACCATTACACATTAGCATAAGTGCGTATAACCCGAACGGGTAGTAAGACGCGGTGCTAATAATAATAATAATAATAATAATAATAATAATAATAATAATAATTATTATTATTATTATTATTATTATTATTATTATTATTATAAAGTTAGTTCTCAAATAACAGCAATGCTATCTGCAAATCTCAATGGACTCACAAATGAGAATCTCAATTATCGCATAAGATTTTATAAATATATTAAAACTATCTAATTTAGCGTTTATACACCGGTGTGCTGTGAAGGGTCAACTGATGTTCCACGGGAGGTTGGGGGAAGATCATAAAAAAGTAAGAAAAAATTTGAGGAATAAAAATAAATCTTTTTAAATTCTGGATCAACATTCCTTTTTAAAAATACCACAATGGTTAGAATATTAGCTATTTAGCTTTGTAAACACAACCTTAATTTTTTCTAATGCTTAAATACTCCCTTAAAAACTGTTAATGTGTCTTGAATGTTTTAGTGCCTTTGGCAGTATGCAGTGAATTGGAAAAGGTTGAAAATTGTTCATCTAACTATTTCCAGAAAATGCATTAGTTATACTTGAATAGGTGATCTGGCGGTCTAGGGGTAAGGTGTCGGACTTCTGTGCTGGGGGTCCGGGATTCAATCCTCGGTCCCAGCACAGATTTATCTGATTGCCAAACCCTTCATTCACCTCTGAAAAGACGTGTATTAATCACAACTTGTGAATGTGGGGAATACCAGGCCTCCACCGTGGTTCGGATCCCACGTTAAACTGTAGGTCCTCCATTTCATCTCACAATCACCCTACCATTACACATTAGCGTAAGTGCGTATAACCCGAATGGGTAGTAAGACGCGGTGCTAATAATGATATACTTGAATACATTCTTCGTCGAGTAAACTTTGTTCCTATTTTGCGAGTTTTCAAAGAAAATTCATCAAAAAGTCGTATCATTATTTAATTTTGTATTAATTGTCCTAGTGAAGTTGAAATGAAATTTAATAAATAATCATACTCATAGTTATCATTTGTTGAATCTCTCTTATTAAATCGGAAAGGAAAGAGATTGGAACGTGTCTGTTTGAACGGCATGATATTTCTCATTGATCTTATGTTGATAATAATACACGTAAATACTATACCATTATATCAACTAGTTATACATTGTGTTCGTGGCCTTGTGGATCAGAAGTCAAAAAGGTCAATAATAGGTCTGGTTTATCCTAGTTCAAATCCTTATAATGTCTTAACTGGGTATCCATTTGTTGCGTATCAGTGTATCGTGTCACTGTAGCATATCAGTGGAGACGGGAAATCGTTGCAAAGTGGCGTGTCAAATGTGATACAAAGATAGGCAACGGGCCCGATCGGTCATTTGTCGATTTTTCACTGTCACATCAAAGGAATGATACGGCACTAGGCTGCAACATATGTGGAAAGACAACTATTTTGCCACGTTGCACGTTCATTCCTGTCGAGGACGCTCAGCGGAAACCTTGTGTAGAGATTTTGTTTTTGTTAGTAAGGTTTTTTCCGTTTACTGTTGTTATGACGATATTTAGGGTCTAATGGAGTAGAGTAAGAAGGCCACATGATTTGTAGAAACATATATGTAGCATCTTGTTTGGAAGTTTTGAACTCAATTGAAGATTAAAAAAAACTCAAAATCAGTTGGATGCATCCTAGTGAATTTTTGTACAATCCATTGACAGACTGGAAATTTAGGTTAGCCAATAAACTTGTTCAACTATACACTCCATGCTTGCATACAATTTTGACACCCAAAATCACGGTGATTTTAGTTTATTTTCAAAATTGAATAATGAATAAAAATGTAAGTGGCTGCTGCTATTTGCAGAGATGTGCTGTGCTCATTGCTGCAGAGTAACTAGAACTGAACACTCAAGTTCTATACGTATCGTAGTCACGTGTCCTCTGTTTTGATAAGGATACGCAGTGATGAGATGGAAAAAACTGACATTGTTTCGCCGTATCGTGATACGCGACGATGAACGATACGCGGATACTCATTAGTGGATACCCGCTTTTAGATGTGGTATTAGTACTTAGTACTTAGTACTTCTGTCTCAATATTACAACTACTGACCCTTACATCGGATGTTTGATAGCTTTTAAAGACTATTTTTTCACGTCTCTATGTTCTAACAAATGTCTTACTTTGAGAGTTTAAGTATGAGAAGGATAGTTCAAGTAAATACATCTGCATTTTCATGAAGAGATGATGGAAAAACCACTGGAATGGATCACATAATATGGAAAATTACCTCATGTTCACACAGCCGAGATTCAAACCTCTCCTCACCTTATACTACCACGTGGAAACTAGCGTGGGTGTATTATGATATGGTGTATATAAAGTTGATATATATATTGTGCTTCTGTGCTGGAGGTCCGGGGTTCAATCCTTGATCCCGGCATGGAGTTATCTGATTACCAAACCCTACCTTCACCTCTGACAAGACGTGTATCAATCACATCTTGTGAATGTGGGGAATGCCAAGCATCCACCGTGGTTCGGATTCCACGTTAAACTATGAGTCCTCCATTTCATCTCACAATAACCCTACATTACACATTAGCGTAAGTGCGTGTAGACCGAACGGGTAGTAAGGCGTGGTGATAATATATATTGTGTCTATAAGTTTCAACTCAAATACCCGAACATTATTTTCAAATTCGTTGTAAAATTACATTGCGACATGAGAATCAAATCTAGTAACTGACACGGAGCACCAACGCTCTACTAGTGCACGATACAGTTATTTGAATACAACGAAATATGGTTAAAAATCTGTTTTTTATCACTAGATGGCCCTCTAAACAATCTTAAATAAAGCGGTGGCTAATAAGTCTGAATTCTAAAGCGGTATTAATCTTGTCATAGTTACTAAGTCGCCATTTACGATAAGATCAGTCAGCCACAAAGGAGGCTACTTTCCACACTTATATATTCAATTTTGTTTACCATTCTCTCTTCATGCTAATGCTAGTGAATTTCTTGAAGTTTATACTCCCGGTTCTTTACTCTACTGTCCTTAAATTAGCACAGCCATGACGTAGTAATATGCGTATTCTAAAAAATATATATACTTTACTTTTTCACAAGAAAACTGTGTTTAACTTGTAATTAACATTGTTTATGTAAAAAAATCTTAATTTATTTAATTATGGCCATAATTGATCATTTTTATGTCTTCTAACAAAACATTTAAGTTAACATTATAAATTATCACAAGCTGTGCAACAAATAAATAAAAAGAGCGGAAGTGGTGAAAAGTTTTAATTGAGTTCGTGACTATTATGATGATGAGTAGTAAATACTCAACTACCCACAGAGAGAAGCTTTATTACAAAATCAGATAACGTTGAAGGGAGTTTTAAATAACCCTAGTCATAGCTTCAGTCCGGCAGATGAATGAAACAGACCTACTGCTGTTCAACGATAGTCCTTGAGGTTAAAACTATCCCATATATTCGTATACCCTACTCATCTTGCTGGGTGATCTGATTGTGAATATGTTGCGTTGGATGCATATATCCACCAAGAAGTATCCAACCTAACAAATAAAACTGACGTTTAAAAAATTACATGGTATGAGACAATCTTACAAAATTTATCAAATTTTGTATTAGAGCTTCGATTTATTTTTTATTTCAAATGTTGGTTGATAATGCAAATATTTTTAAATAGCTCAAAAGAACTAACACCAAAATCCATGCATTAAATATAGATATTTGGTTGATTTTTCCTTACTTTTGTATAAACAATAGATTTTATTATTTCACGAGGGCCTTATCACACTTATAAAAGTGATAACATATGTTTTAGAAAAACTGTCTTTAGGACAGGTCTTCAATGTAGAAGAAATTTTTTAAACATTCTTTTAATAATATTAAATTGTCACAACCCTAGACAAAATTATACTAATAACAATAATAATTATATTAATTGACAATTATTAATAAGAATGTAGTTTTGACCCATTTGATTTTTTTGGGTGCTCCAAGTCTTAGGTCTTGTCAGATGTATGCGCATATTTATACTGATATGTTACGGATTAGGCAATTAGAATATATACGATGTGCACCTCTATTAGCGTGAAAGGAGAGTAAGAAACCGTTTCAGAAAATCACTTCAGTCCATTTGATTTGAACCCCAACCTCCCCGTCAAGAGAAAACCCATAGCTGATACGTACCTGGAAAACCGAAAGGCCCAAGAACAAATTGAGAATTTTCCTGTGGAAAAAAACCCAGGAAAACACATAATAATTTTGCAAAATCTAGTATAAATAATAGCATAATCGTTAATTGGGGACATTTAACTGAAATCTTTAAAATAGTAGGTCTTTGGGTGAATGAAAATGTGAAATAAATAATTAAGCACGTTGATTCAAAAGATTTACATGACTTCACACTAGCCCGTTTTATAAGAAGTTCAATATAAGCTGCCTGGATAAGTGATAACTCCTTCTGGAAAACCTGGAAAAACTAGGGTGATGATAAGATAGTGACAACCTTGGTTAACCTAACAAGATGAGACTGATTACTTTATTAACGTAATCACTGGTGCGACTAATAAAGAAACTGACAACTTAATAAACCTTCACTTTACTTTCATAGAGCTAGTTCCAAAGTTTAAAGTTATTCAGGTGGTTAATATATGATAAGTCATACATAAAAGAAACACTTAAACTGGTTATGCTGCATGTTGCATACAAATTGTTGCTTACGAGGAAATATGAGATGCTGAAAGAACACAAATAAATAAACAGTTTTGTGCCTTTGTTCAAATATCTCGAGAATATTTCATTAGACTTGCAATGAGCAATAAGAAAACTAGCCAAAGAACAATGACAGTACACTAACCCCACACAACTGATTGTAAAAAAAATAATTACGCATCGGATAGAACCTTGCATGAGAGCCTACACCGTGTTTGTCTGTGTCGCATGAATTATTAATGAAGTAAAGTCGTTATACCATCCTCATTAAGGCGGTCAACGTGAACGTGTTAATTGTTGTCAGACCACACGGCTTAAAATAAAATGGTCCGAGCAGTTTTATGGAACTAGTTATCAATTTTTACTAAATTTATACTCCCTTTGGCCCTTCACCTACAGCCACCCTTTGTCATGTAAATTAGAACGAGGGGGAGGGGGGAGCTAAAAAGAAATCTTATCTCACGGTAAATAGGAAAGCTCGCTGCTAGTTCTCAAATATTTTAAAATGTTCCGCTGAGGTCATATAAATGAACTATGTTATTTTTCAGAGGGGGCTAAATCTAAAGTCCTTTTTCACAAAGCCTGGTCTCATAGCTCTAAAATAGGCTTAAAAAGTCGTTAAAAAATAAGCTAATGTCACCTTTTCACATTTTATTTTATATTAATAGAACTCAAACTCTAGCGTGGTTAATTAAAAAGAGCCCCGTTGGAATATTTTAATTTTATTTTGTCTTGGACAATATTTTGGAATAAAGCTTGGTTAACACTTTCGCCTAAAATAGAGAACAGACCTGTTTGAGTAGAGCAGCAACTCACACGCTTTATGGTGACCCATAATGCATTGCAACGCAAAATTAAACAGCTGATTACCAACATATTTTATTTTATAGTGGATAGATAGATATTTTAGATCATTTCCCAATTGATGATTTCAAATTATAACGTTATGTCGATACACACGCTTTACATTAACCGGTTATTTCAAATCTTCTCACAACGGCCAATGAAGCTGTCTGTTTGCTTCTGGCTGTACAGAGCATTCGTTGTTAAATACACATGCACATTGATTTGAGATGGTTGAGTTTGAGATTGATTGGTTTTACTGTGCCGAACATCTCAGGCAGAGCGGATGAAGTTGAGATTAGTTGAATGTTAGCAGAACAACTTGAGCTGATGAGGCAGACATATTTTGATTGACTTAGCGCTCGTCACGTGCCCAAGTTTCTGTTCTGCAATTGTTTTTTGGTAAACGCAGGAATCCATAGTAAAGCATCTTAGTATTAAATATTTCGTTAGAGCTGAACGTCTGTGCAATAATTGCTCACTCATCAAGGCGACCCCTTTAAGATAGGTTCACACTATGTCATATAGCAACAGCTCCTCATCGGATAGGCAAATATTCCCAATTTGTGTTATCCCACTATTTTCATACTGAATAAACTAGAAGTGATAAGGATAGGGGTACACCAACATTGAAAGATACGTGCCAATCCGATTCTATGCCTGTAGGCAGATGTGCATCAACCTTTATATTAATTTTCTGCAATAAAATGAACACGCCCATATTAGGAATTTTAAAAATACTGATTGAGGATTTCAACTTTCCCATTTGACAAAATTCGGGAACATTTATTCAACACTTTTTTTTTAACTACAAAGTTTTAATATCAGTTCAGGCTACAATCATTTGTATTTCATTTAATATATTTGTGTTACTTAACGTGCACTTTCTGAACTGACTGATTATATCAGCACATGACTTACAGGCCAGCTTAAATCTAGAACATCCAGCCCCGGGCCGTTAAATTCATCACTGTGAAAAGGGAAAAACACATTCCATTGATAATAAAGGTTTCGGCCATGCCAAAATTTGAACCCGGGATCTTTGGCTCCAGAGACAAACACGCTACCTACTGAGCTAAGGTGTGGGTTATGGGGCAGAAGGTAGAGTTTATAGAAATGTACCCGCGAATTCGTAAGAGAGATCATGAATGCATTTAGAGAAAACAACTCTTAAGTACACCTAGCTAGGATATTATCCCCTACCTCCACGTCACCGACAAAATGGACTAAACGAACCTGACATTTAGACGGCGTGCCCAACAATCACGACAATGAACATTAAAAAAGTCCTTTGGAGCTTATAGCAACAACACGGTAGGAAGGATGGTGGAATCTGACAGCTCTAAAGCTATTAGATCTACTTTCATGTATTCATACGTCAAACTATACGAGTATTATCTGAATCTGCCAATTTTGACTGGGGCCGCCTCGTTAAAGAGAAATGGCCGTGAAGACGTTCAGCTCTAATGCAATATTTAACTATACGATGTTTTATTTCGAAATATTTTACAGCCAAAATAAAATCAAACGATTCCAACAGGGTACTTCGTGCCAGGTGGTGGATGTCCACCCAAGTCAAAAGTAGTTACTAAGACACCTAAGTTACTAAGCATTCCTGAATCAAAATTCTTCCTACTCAAATTTTCCTACAGTACTACAGCTATATACAGAAATACTGTAGGATACATGTGTAGAAAATCTATAAAATATGGTAAAAGTGTAAAAAAAAAAAAAAATTCTGGTTTAATTTAATGAAAGAGTGAAACAAGTTCTCGGTTTTAACTCCACCGATCTGCATTTGTTTGTCTGTGGTGGATATGTCTCACTTTTGAACGAATTAATAGATTTAATTACAGTTTGGAAAGGTTGTTCTTTGTAACGTTATACATATCAAGTTCGTTGTGGAAGAAAAGTGAACCAAAAGTCGGAAATACATCAATCCTTATATGTATAAAAACAAGGGTTCTAGTATTGATTATTAAATGTATTTACTTTCCAATTCATTTTCCTCATACCTTAAAATTGGTAAAACGGTGCAAGCTTCTGTCATAACACTAAACAAAAAGTTTTAAAATATTTTTTAGGGGTAGGTAGATAATTTGGGGCCCCGCAAAAGAAGTGTGCACAGGAAAACTATTTATATTGTGGTTAAGCAAATATTTATCTGTGTTGAGCAAATTCTTTGGGTGGTTTCTGTCGCTCCCTCTCACTACATAGCTCCGACATTGATCCAGATACTTTTATTTTTACAACCTTGTACCTTATTGTGAGAAGTACAAGCTACCGCAAGTAGAGCTGAGTGGTTCAATCAACCTCCCGTCCCGTCTTTTAAATGTGGTTTGTTTATGATGACACCTCTTAGGACATACTCATTCCTTGTTATCAAAGACATGTTCTCTCACACATATGGTTAATCAATTTTCGAGCCGTATTAAACCCTGTTTTCAGCTAAGAGCGTGTCGTCCGCCCAAGGATAAGATTTGAATCGTGTTCTTAAAAACCCTGTGGGTCAAGAGCGCACTATAAATCACCTTATAAAATTAACAACAGAGAACGTTGGTAAGCTCCGCGGCACGCCGCAGTCTCGTGCCGCAATTAGCACTACTTTATGAAACCCAGCGTCGTACTTAATTTAACTTTGTACTAGAGTCAAATAATAATTAATGCCACACTCCAACACGACACTAACCTGGCCGCAGGTTGTAAATTAATAAGAGTGGATCAAACGACTTGGTTTTGGATTTATGTGTAAATGCGGGCAGGTTTCATTAAATTATCTACTTGCAGTTTTCACATCTATGGGCACGTGAACTAGATGTGGCTTTCATATATTCCGGTTTGAGAGGCCAGGATTCGAATCCCAGCTGGGTGGTAAGGGGTTGTTTGTTTCTAAATGATATCACCCACACACTACACACAAATTCAGGTACATTTTCTCTAAGCTATACCATCCTCATCTTTACTCAAATAGCGTAATTAAAATGCGATTAGCTATGACGGATAATAAGACACAACGAATTTACAAAATATCTACCCTATACTTATCTTAAAAGTAACCTGCACCTGCGAGCACTATCGTCTTGCCTGACTTTACAGTGACGGGAAGGTATGGGTTTGGTTCTTGGCTGGATTATTATATGATTTAATCCCTCATTGGTTTTCCTGCTCTTACTCCACTTAAATGTGGCTACACTAACTTTAAACTCCACCTTTCTTGTTGCTACTCCATAATAATGTGGAAAGCTCGGGGATATAGTAAGAAGTGGGGTAAATGAATATGTGATGTAGTTTTTATATTATTAATTTAAAACGGAAATTATCAATGGCTTAAGGTAACCTGGTGGTCTAGGGGTAAGGTGTCAGACTTCTGTGTTGGCGGCCGGGGTTCAATCCTCGTCCCAGCACAGATTTATCTGATTACCAAACCCTTCCTTCACCTCTGACAAGACATCTTGTGAATGTGGGGAATGCCAAGCCTCCACCGTGGTTCGGATTCCACGTTAAACTGTAGGTCCTCCATTTCATCTCACAATAACCCTACCATTACATATTAGCGTAAGTGCGTATAACCCGAACGGGTAGTAAGACGCGGTGCTAATAATAATAATAATAATAATATCATAGGCTTAATCTAATGGGTATGAAAGATTATTAGAAATACACCTAAATTAGAGTAGAAAGAGAATGGGAAATCCTTAGTATGAATCATGCTAAAATAAATAAATATGAATAGTTTAAAATTACTATGACATTCGATCTATGGTCTATGGTCTATGATCTATGATCTATGTCTGAAAATGATATAACAAACATTCTATTCATTCCTTCTATAACGGGTATTATTAAAATAAATAGTATGACACAATCGTACAAACTTTTTCACATT
Organism: Timema cristinae; assembly: GCA_039000515.1. NCBI lineage: Eukaryota > Metazoa > Arthropoda > Insecta > Phasmatodea > Timematidae > Timema > Timema cristinae. The sequence goes on from JBCFYV010011172.1 coordinate 118,642,063, forward strand.
GTGTATTATAGCTTGGAAGAAAAAAGTTTTTAGTTAACCATCTTTAAGTAAATTTTCATCGTAAAACAAACAAACACATCATCTTGTTGATCACAATAAACTCTTTTTATGTATAAATTTTAAGCCAATTTGTTCAACATTTTTTTAGCGAATTTCTCATTTTCAAAAATAAGTAATTTTTAAACTACCTAAAAATTAATTTAATTTTTAAAAATAAAATCCTATTCTTATTTATTATTTTAATCTATTCCCTGATACCCATTTTGAACTCAATTTTAAAGGCCAATTTCTTTTTTTTTCAATTATATATATTTTGTCGTAAGTAACCTACCTTTGAATAAAATTATTTTAGCAAAATATCCATAGGCATACATTATTATCAAACACGATACAAATTTTGAACAAAATTGTTTGAGATTTTTTTCGGAATAATTCAAATTTACCAAATTCTGTCATTAATAAACTGAAATTTAATTACGTTTTTTTAAATATAACTATCTATAATGTACAAATTTAAGATATCCATTTTGAAACAAATCATAAAAACAATTTTTTTAAATATTCAAATTAAAAAAGTCATTACCATAAAACGAATTTCCCGCCAAAAAAAGTAAATTTATTTGTCATGTCAAACACTCCCTACATATACATTTTAAACAACATCGTTAAAGTTTTTTTTTTTTCCAAATATATCAAGTATTTGAAAATCACTCGATAACCATAAAATAATTTTCACCCCAAATTTAAGTAATCAGTGCATTCTAAACAAAATCGTTAAAGCCATTTTAGGAAATCTCGAAATTAATTAAAAAAATCAGTCATCAGTAAAAATACTCTTAATTTGAGGGCCAGGGTCAAAATCAAATAATGTCCTGAAGTGACCCTATAGTATCTAATTATAGAGTTTGAACAAAATCCATCAAACCGTTTAAGATTTGTGGCTAGGGTCAAACAACCAGACATGGGGACATAGAGAATAGTAAAATCTACTTTTTGGCATTTGGCGGTTCGGACACACATAAAACGAAATGATTTATTATAATCTCTAGGTCAAAAATTCCCACAATTACAATACTTTCTCTTGATATGCTAAAGTTAAAACATTTTATACCAAACTATATAAATAGATTCTTTTGGCACACTCCAATGGCTAAGACTGTACTATATTATTCCTAGTTCAGTCCTGAATATAATGGACTCGCCTCGCTTTCGTTTGACTCATTGAATTTCGTTTTTTTTTTTTTTTAAACTCTCTCAGTCTGATTGATATATTCCATTCGGAAACAGTTGAGTGAATCTGAAACGTATCGCTTGATAAAAATGAACGTAAGAGAAAGTTTTGCTGTGTAAATAGCATCGGACGGCTGGTACAGTAAACTGAATGCCTGATTTGTGTGTTGGGTGTCCCGTCAATCACACCCTTGTCACAACCTCGTCACGTCCTTGCTACGACCTTTATGTATCCTTGTACTTTACCCAACATTGTGATGTTCTTTTCCAATTCTTGGTGCATTCTTAAAATATCCTTTTACCACCTTTTAAAATCATCGCCACAGTCTTGTCAAGTAATGATTCCCATTCTGGTTAAATTCTTGCTCTATCCTTGTTACATCCTTAATACACCCTCGTTAAATGTTTGTGTCAGTTTTGTATACGCCTTGTTACATTCCTGTCGCAATTTGTTTCACGTGGTTGTTACAAAACTTTGCCATCTTCTTACTACACGCTTTTTTTTACAGTAATGACACGTCCTTGTTACACCCTTGTCTTTGATGCATCATTATTGAGACATTATCATGACAGATTGCTTCGTACTTATCCTAACACGTTTACAGTTTGTCGAGTCCTTGCGATTTCCTGGTTACATATTGGCACTGAATATTAATAATAATATAATTTAGCATCTCATTTTACTACCCGTTAAAGTACTAGTTACGCTAATGGGCTAGGAATTGGGAAGGTTGAATTTAGAGGAAGTTAACCCGCATTTGCGTGGAGGGATAGTGGAAAACCGTTAGGAAAATCCACCCTGAGTTCACCCGACCAAGATTTGAACCTCGATACCCCCGTTCTTGAAAGTTTAGCTCAACAAAAAACTATCGCGTCAGCTAACTACGCCACCGAGGTGGGTGATTGGTTCTGCAAATGTATCTAAATGAATATGATAAATTACTATATTTGAGGTATTTTTCTGAACTTTCTGAACCGACAGATGATATCAGCACATAACTTGTATACCAACTTAAATTTAGAATAGAAACATCAACAGATTCCAGATATTAATTCAGTTGTGAAAGAGAAAACCCACATTCCACAAACGATAAATTGTTCAGCCATGCCGGGAATTGATCCCGGGACACAGCATAGTACGCAGACTCGCTACCGACTGTGCTAAAATGTTTGATATTATGTTAAATAAAATCATACAAATACACGTAATACGTGCTAGTTTCAGCTACCTACAAATCACACAAATTAGTTAGATCAGAGTTTGATTAAATGTACCAGCATTTGTCTATATATTATGGAAAACTACTTATTGTATCCGGTTGGCTGTCAAATTCCACTCTCCTGGGTTCAAAATGCAAATAATTATTATTCTCTTATCCCTGCTGACAAGTTGATATTTGAATATAGGGTTGAACGCCCTTTACGCTGTACGGTGAACCTACTGAAATAAATCGACAAATCCAACGCCATTTTAAAAGAAAATGCAGGCTAAATAGATTGGAACGTGTCCAGCAAAGTTACGCAATGGTCAAACAAATAATTGACGTACTAGTCGGATTAATAGACTGGAATTCTAATAGCCGTGTTTGCATTGCACGTTTGTTTTGAAAGCTAGATCCCCCCCCCTCCCCTCCACCTAATTTCTTCGTTAAGTAATCTCGTATGCTGACAGACAAGTGGAAGTGCCATTTCTCGCCGCATTCCAGGAAGGTAGCCAAGCTTATAATCAAACCTAATGTTCATTTCGATGGTATTTATATATTTCTACACGTTCCAAACATGCGTTTTTTTTTTTACTTGGTGGTCTGTAAAATATTCTTCAGAAAGCTGGACACGACAAAAGAAGAAAATCGTGTTGAATAAAAATTAGTTTTAATGTTATTTGAAACGGATGGACTTGACTAGGCACTCGACAATAATTAAGTTAAACAAGAGTTTTAACTTAACTACCTAATCTTTCTGAACCCTTTTATTATTAATTTATTTGGTGGTTTATCAGACATTGACCATGTTATTATTTTTATTTTTCAAGTATCTAAAAGCATGCACCGTTTGGTACGTGGGCTAAAAGTCAAACTCATTTAGTTTGGCCCTCTGGCGTCGGAGAGATCGGAGTTCGAATACCGGTCGAAGAAAGCACGCACATAAATTTGATTAGATAATTAGAGTAATATTTCTTATTTAAAATACTATGCTTTTGCTTAAACCACCATTGAAGCTTAATGTTTTGTAGACATTATATTTTTAGCTCTACACATGAAGGAATTAATAAAAGTTATATATTTATAATATTACTATAAATATTTTAGTAGTTGTTATATTATAATATAGTTATTTTGGGAATAATAACTGTATTATTATAAATTTATTAGTAATCAATGATATCATGTTATCACATTATATAAAGGTCTATCATAATGTAATAATTATCATATTATTATGTAAATATATTATAATTATTATATTATTAAATATATACAATTATATTTTTATATATATACAGTATTAATAATAATATTATGTAAAGCTATTAATATTATAATATAATTATTATTAATAAAATAAATATTTTTATTACTATTCCCGATAATGACTATAATAAAGGGAATGATTATTACCATTAATAGTGGTAGAAGTAATAATAGTAGAAGTATAAAATACAGTCGGAAAACACATGCTATTACTTGGTCGGTAAGTTGTTGACATCTCGCTTTTTTAAAGGAATGTAAAACTCAGAATAGACAAAGCAATGATTTTATCGGTTGTTCTTTATGATTTTGAAACGTGGTATCATACTTACATAGCGAAAACAAATTAGGGGTATTCGAAAACAAGGTGCGTAGGGAGATATTTGGTTTCAAAAAGGGATGGAGATATTATGGAGTGAAGGAGGTTACATAATTAAAATTTTCATAGCCTGTATTCATCACAATACATTGTTAGAATACTCTAATGTCGCAGATTACGATGGGCAGAACATGCAGAGTGAATGGAAGAATCTAGAATTGTTATCAAGGTGTTAACTGATAAACCCAGCATTGGAAATATCTAGACACAGATGGGAGGATAACAATAGAATGGACCTGAAAGATACATGGTGTAATGAAGTGGACTGGATAGAACTGTTTCAATATAAGGATAGGGTGTAATGAAGGGGACTGGACAGAACTAGCTCAAGATAATAATACTTTTGTAAGTGCAGCAATTAACTTTTGAGCTCGTATTGTCATAAAGTAAGTAGTAGTAAAACTACGTTCAACAAATGGCCATCAACCACTTAATCTAAGGGATGAGAAGGTTAATTTAGAAGCTGTGCACTTGTATCGGCGGGAAAAGAGTATGGGAAAACCACAATAATATTACTACATGTGGAAAACCAACCCCAATATACTCAGTTGAGATTAGAATTTCAATTTCCTCGGCAACGGCCATCCGTGTATTTTTCGACATTGATACCCTGCCTGTATCTAGTGGCCTCCGATGCAAGTTCGAACAGAATTTTAGTGGGAAGATAAACAAATGATTTAAAAATAAAATTCTAAGATAAAAGGCTACACCGATGGTCACTCGGTCTAATTCATTAGGTTTACAACACACCTAATTGTCGGTGACGGGGTGATCAAGGTTTGGTTCTCGGATAGGTACAATTGGGGGGGGGGGGGAAGGGTCTCATAGTTTATTGATCCTTGTGGCTTTTCATTAAATACTCACGCGAATGTCATTGCATTTTATCCAAATAACATTCCTCATGTCTACCCTATGCATTAAGCCTCTAATATGCATGTGTTAAACCTAATGATGAAAAAATAACCATAATAGTAGTCTTTTTTTTATGGCATAACGATGATATTACTAAAAATTCGTTGATTTAAATACATTTATGTATTTAAATATAATATATATATAATTTAATTTAATCTTCGAAATATATAGAAAGAACATACAGATTATGAAGTCTCAAGAACACAATATGTATTATCTAGGTTTTAGTGTTCCCACCAACAACCAGGTAAGTTTCATAACCCGTTGAAAGTCTTAGCAAACGTACTTTGCATCCCTTTACCACTCACCGAGTTTAAATCATGTGACAGTGGAGTAATGTAGGGGTCCACATGTCTGTCTTTATTTTGATGACCGGCAACTCAGCGTTTATAATTCAACTCTTTGTGTTTTTTTCCAGACGGAATAATTGACTTTAGTTTTTGAGTGCTTGTGGTGTTCTGTCATTTATAAAAGATAAAACTATAAGATTGACAGTGATATGCATAGAATGTAATATATTCACGTGTCTTTGACGTCTAACTAAAAATAATAATAACACTCTGCCCCGTTTTTTCTTTTCTTTTCACCCTTCATCAAAGACCGCTTATGGTCCCTCTTAAAGAGAACCATTGAATAAAACGTCGAGAATAAAAGTAACAACATGCCAACGTTTCCATTCTGGACTGATATGTTAATTAGGATCTGTTCCATGATCGGTGAAAGCTCGGTCACTTGGGACATTTTTGGAACATACCCAAAAGAAAAGTCGACCCTGATGTCTTTTTAAATCGTTCCGAATCCTTGAACCTCAATTTTTTTGTTTAGTTTTTGTGGGAAAAGTGAAATTATTCGGCTATGTTGTTGCTCTCATGTGTATTAAGTGTGCATGAAGCTGTGTGTAACCATTTAGACGTGTGGGTGAAAGTTTACGTACTGGCTAGTGGAATTGTCATGAAATGGTTTAACAAAACATTGTTTGTTGCTAAACCATCAGACTTTAAAGGTTTAAAACCTATAAATTTTTTCGGAAAAGGTTATAAGAATCATTTTATGTACGATCAAAATTTATAAACTGGAGCATCACATTTCTATACAAAACTATAATCAAATAGTAGGCTATTAACGATTAAATTTTAATATTGTATTAATATTTGTACCTCTAAACCTCTTGTAATATTTAGAATAACATTAGCATAAGTAATTCTCAAATTGTAAGACCGGACATGAGCTGAAATTAGCAGAGTATAAATAAATTAAATTCCTTAAATTATTTTAAAAATCATTCAGGTTAGCATTGATTGGGTTGGTGGCTTAAATAGACATGCGATTATATTTGTTTAGTTGGGTTATAGCAGCATCTAAATATAATATTCTGTAGATTGAAAATGACGGGAATCGAACCCATGATTTTTAGCTTAGTAGGTCAATGCTCAAGCCACTGAGCTAGCCAGGAGTCCAGGGGTATTTGGATAGTTACTCTATCTCCAAATCTTGTCAACTTATGTTTAACAAGAAGCGTAATTTTCTAAATATATTCCAATGCAAATAAGTATTAAAATATGATCTCAATTTAGACGGGTGATATTTTAGTTTATCTGGTGGTTTTATAACGCATAAGATAGTGCTTTAAGTATTTTTGCAGTTCTTATGATAATTTATTTTTGACACAAAAGCACAATAAATAAAATATTGCTTATGTAGATGAGTTTTGTTGAATTTCATACATGTATTAAACTTAACAGTTATGTTTATATGTAATTGGCATCATGTAATTTGATGACAACTTTTTCTCATGTCTAAGGATCATAACTAACATTCAAGAAATGTTGATGTGTATAAAATTAAACTAAGCGCATTAAGCACCATGTTTATTTTATGTTAGCCAAATATATATTCTTGATTGAAAATAAACAACCATAGCAACAATGCTCGCCATTTGAGCTACAGGTGTGGTTTTTCATCATTCTCTATCCCAAATTTTCCTAATTTTAAATGAAGTAAATTCAAATTAATATAATGCAAAATTTAAAATATGATTAATTTAACGTGATAAGTTTATGTGTATAATATAAGTAATAAGATAATGCTTAATAATAGATATGATAATTATTTTGAACAAATGACAATAAAAAAATATCTAATGTAATATTAATTTGAAATTATAATAATGATAATAAATTAAGTATGTTATAATGTAATTGGATATGTAATTGATAATTATTATGTACTAAGATCATAATAACATTAAGAAATTATATGTTAAAATAATAAGGATAAGACATATAGTTAAAAATGTTTAATAATAAAATAAATAATGTCTAATTGATAAGTATTAATTCGTTAATATAATTATATGATAATGATAAATAATAATAAGATTAATAATAATAATAATACAATATAATATAATAATAATAATAATAATGATAATGATAATAATATAATGATAATGATAATAATATAATAATAATCGACTTTAAAGGCGAAGTTAAAGCTACCGCCTTTTCTTACACTTACCAATACAATTATAATAAAGTTTAACAAAAATACACAAAATGTATAAAAACTAACGCTAAAATACACAAGGATTACGTAATATGAGAACGCACACACAAACACACACACTTATGTCATAAGAACAGTAATTATATCCGCCTCGGTGGCGTAGTTAGCTAACGCGCTAGTTTCGTGTTGAGCTTAGACTGCCGAGGACTGAGAGGTTGAGGTTCGAATCTCGGTCGGGTGAACTCAAGGTGTTTTTTCCTAAATGGCTTTCTACTCTCTCTCCACCCAAATGCGGGTTCACTTCATCTAAAAACTCAACCTTAACAACCCATTAAAGTAATTAGTACTTAAGCGAATAACCCGAACGGGTAGTAAGACGCGGGGCATAAATAAAAATAGTAGTTACTATTATGAATATGAGCTTTGTTAGTTTATAATCAGTCCTAATAATCAAGAGTTTAAATAATTATTTTAAGGTTATTGAATTAACTCTGATGCATGTATCTAGATGTTTTTTAAACGTTGGTAGACAAACCAAATTGCCTTGTCACACCCACACCCGTGGAACAAAGATGTCAAGTTTGCAAAAGATTAAATTATTATAAGTATCAAACGTCAAGTCATGATATCTGCAGATTTAATTTTTAATATATACTATTATCAATAAATAATGTATACTATAATCTTAATAATATAATACAATGTTATTAATTTTGGTCATAAAAAGAATATGTTTGTATTTTATAAATGGTTCTTTCGATGAAAATTGAACTCAAAGTGGGTTCACTTCCTTTAAAATACCTCCATCATCCTTAATGGCCCTCATATTGAACGTAATGATTTAGTAAAAACTAGTCGGCATAACTTCGGAGTTATAGCTTGAAACTCTCACAAATCTTCAAAATCCATCATCAGGACCACCCTTAGGGGTTTGTATGAATGGTGCGGCCGCACAGGGCCTCACGCTTGCTTAGGTGATTGAGGGGAAAAGGCGGGGTGCTAGTGAGCGCGAGTTTAGTGCATTAATTTTGCAGTTTTTATAGCACAAACAACTTTTGGCCAAAATAAATCAAATATTTCTTCTATAGAAACATAAGCTTTGTTTTCTGCACATGCCAATCTCAACAGTTGTTGAATATCTGTCATGAGCATGGCGGCATTTGGTGACAAACTTTTCTCTTTATTTAAAAAGTTTGTCACCAAATGCTGCCATGCTCATGACAGATATTCAACAACTGTTGAGATTAGCATGTGCAAAAAACAAAACTCTATGTTTCTATAGAATAAATATTTGATTTATTTTGCCAAAAGATGTTTGTGCTATAAAAACTGCAAAAATACTGCCCTAAACTCACGCTCACTAGCACTCCGCCTTAAGGTGCGAAACTTTTAATTGCGCGTTCTTATGGTAGGCTTCTTGTATAGTCGATATAGCTATTAGTTAGAGTGTAAACACAAATAAAAACATAATCATGTGAGTTGACTTTTTTAATAACCGGCCCCGTGTTGTAGTAGTCAGTGCACCTGGCTGCCAACCTAGAGGTATAGGACTCGATTCACGGCTGATACCTTGAATATTTCTCCAGAAAGGGGAATTGCCCCAATGATCACCAGGATCTAGTTAGTTAGGTTTAAGTTAAGTTTGAGTGTTTCCCCTGTTACACACCCTCATACTCACTATTACCATCATCTCATCTGGACATGGAAAGGATAAACAATTAGTACATTCGGGCGTCCTCTGGGCAGTGGTAACTACGTTCCGGCTAATATTTACACAAACTGGGCTTGGAATGATGTAGCCCAGACGCGAAATATTGATAGTAATATTTAGTGAACGAGTGAAGCGAGTTCTCCGTTTTAACTCCACCGATTTGCATTCGTCTGTCTGTGGTGGATTTGTCTCAATATGACCTTTTAACGCATTACCCGATTTATTCAAACATAGCACAGTTGTATTTCTACCTGATACAGATAAAATTTGTTGTGGAAGAAAATATAATTAAAGGTTGGGGAGAAATCAACCCTCTTATGTTTAAATACACGGTTTCATCACTAATTATTAAATTTATTTACCTTTAAGGTCATTTCCTGATACCTTTGATGTCTTAAAATTGGTATTAAGGTGCAAGCTACTGTAATAACACTAAAAAAAATAAGTTTTTAGCTATTTTTAGTGTGGGGGAAAGGAGGGGCAAGTCAGATAACTGGGGACACCGCAAACTAAGTCTGCACAGGGCTCCACATCTGCTAAGGGCAGCCCTGACTATGATGTAAGAAATCGCAGAGTCGTGACATGATCCCGTCTTCTCCCTCACTATCGTCAAATTGCGAACTACATGTGGGTGTGAGAGGAACGAATTGTTGCCAAGATGAAAGACGCACTATCATCCATCATTGTCTGCGCGGAACAATGTCCAATGTTCGGGTGACAAGACGATATGAGGGTGTTGCTCGTTCAAATGATGTCAGTCTCTCTCGTGATGGCTTTTTATGAGTCTATATCGAGTTTTGTCAAGATTTATTATTAGTTGACGTGAACGATGACCCTATCTACAAGGAAAGGTATGAATGAGTAAGTGCGAGAGATGGGGAGGAGATTGTGGTGGTCGAGGTGGGTAAAGGAGAGCTTTAAAGTGGTGGACAAGAGGTTACTCTCATCCTAGTTTCATTCTTAGGTAAATTGCAATACACAATACGGTGATGAGATATAAAATTGACATTTTAACCATATCTGCAATATTACATTTCATGTACGTGAATAATATATTTATATAAATATACATGAGCTACAAATGCAGTTTTGTCAAATTTGAATTTAAAAGTAGTATTATATATTGTTATATATGCTCTAGTATAAGTATTTATGGTAAATAATTATTCATAACATAGGATAATATATATTTTTCTTCTGTATTAATAAAATGAAGAGTTTTTGTGTCTGTCATGAGCGTTGCGTGATATCTAAAGCACACAAAGTTATATAATTTAAATATTAGTATCCCCTCTACCCAAACATGTACACTTCGAAGCCAGAATTTTGAAATTTGGACTATAATATTTTTAATTAATTAAAAACCGAATAAATGAAAAAAATTAACGCAGCTCTACTACTTTATTTCATACAATTCTTAATGTAGTGTGGTAGCCCATGGAAGTTTGGTTGCCATGGAGAATAAACAAGACATGTTTATTCTCTATCACAAACTCTTCTTCTCTTGTTACCAATATATATTAATAATTGTTAAAAGTTGTGATTGATTTATTTATTTAGATATGTGCCGATAAGTTTTTTACCCGTAAACATTATTATACTTCTTATAATTACTCTCTTTACCTTTTTATCTTTCTTACACTCTCAATACACTCATCCCTCTATACCAGACACCTTTAATACCTTAAACCCTTTTACCATACACCCTTTATACCCTAAACCTTTTATACACTACACCTTTATAATTTTTTTACCATTTTTACAACTTTTTGAATTTCTTCACCCTTTTCACTCTAAAATATTTCTACGGGGCTAAGCTAGGTAATTAATGTACAATGGGGTAAAAGGCAAAAATGGTAAAAGTAAATCTAATCAAAAAGGTCAATAAGACCAAAAGGCAAAAAATGGTAAAAAGGACAAGAAATAAAAAGATTAAAAAATTAAAAAGTAAAAAGGTTAAAAGAAATCAAAAACTTAAAACAGTTAAAAAGCCATAAGAGGCCTAAAAGAGTAAAAAGGGGAAAAAATAATAAATAGGTTAACAGGGTGAAAAGCGTAATCGGGGTGGAAATGGTAGACAGGGTAAAAAGTGTGAATAGAGCTAAAAGGATAAAAAAATACATTTCTTACTGTTAAGAGAGTAAACAGGTTAAAAAGGTGCAAAAAACTGTCAGAAGAGTATAATGGGTAAAAGGGATAAATAGGGTAAAACTAAAAGGTTCATAAGAGGTAACTGCGGTAAAAAAAAAGATGCTAAAATACTTTTGAGTGGATTTAATTACAACCCTAACCACCAATTATTAATGCTGTTACATCTTTATTATTTCTTATCAGCACCAACAAGCAAGAGTTCAAAGTATTGTTTATAGAGAAGATATAAATTAATCTTCAAAAGAAATGTCAGTTTTTAAAATATATTCAGATTATATTTCTATTTTGACATTGTGTATTAGTCATTAGCAATAATATTATGTACTAAATTAAGTGTTTTTAAAAAATATTATTTAGAACATCATAGGATGTTGCAAAAATACAACAGTGCCAGACCTCATGTTATTTTTTTAGTGCCAGTCCTCAAAGGTTAATTCTTAGATTAAACCGTTAGCTAGCTAGCAAATTTATAATCATGCCTAGGGCATACAGGGCTATTAATGCTCGTCATTGTATTGATAGTGAACTCCGAATAAATCTTAGCTGGCCGGCTTTCGTGTCATGAAAAGACTGACTACTGTCACAGTCGGTATTCAAGGCGGTGTTCCTCAGAGGTTGGTGTGTGAGGCCCAACTCGACAACGCTCCTGACCAGTTCCGATATTCTCTTCTCAACAAAATCACATACTTTTTTACTTTCGCGCTCCTTTAGCCACATTTTCTAAGAGCTATAGTCGGATCACATTTTAAGAACCTTATCTTAAAGCTAAAAATAAACTATAATATATACTTTAATGTATTGTCATATCAAATAATAAATCTGACGGTTCCACTCCCCCTCCGCGCAAATGCAGGTTCACTTCCTCTAAATTCAACTTTACCAATTTCTAATCTATTAGCGTAATTAGTACTTAAGCGTATAACCCAAACGGGTAGTAAGACGTTGTGCTAATTAAAAAAAATATATTTGATAGTTTTTAGATCGTTTTTAGATAAAGCTAATTACCTTTTATCAATATTGGTTTCTCTACGGGTTTAAAAATGATTTTCAGTCTCGATCTACCATTCAAATATTACAGATTTGTGCAGTTCGGAGAAATAGATTTTCGTTTGGAAATGGATGAATACCGAGTTAAATATTTTTGATCCAGGTTTCATTTACTTGTTCATGCTTGCGTTTAAAAAAATATGTATCCAAACAAATTGATGTATATGCAATCACTGGTCACCATATGGTAAAATTTAACCAATTACAAGGCCACATTCCTTTAAAAGCGTGCTCTATAATTTTTGGTAACAATTACTCTGGTCAACCTTAAATGCATTCCAATAGAAACCTTTGTCTTGTATGTGTAAAGGTTCTCCAAACAAAGCTGTTACTACACATGTCGGCTTTTAATGGACACCCAGATACACTTTCCATTAGGTTATTCTCCCACCCCCTCTCCACCTTGCTCACGTCAATATCCCGGCTGAACCATGCCTATCTCATTGAGTCCAATCAGTGGTCAATATACACTCCGTAACCATGTGGTAGATTGCCATTGTTTCTGTGTGGCAGTCATGACCTTTCTTTGTTGGTCATACGATAGAAATGGGACTCGTTACTTGTGTTTATGATAGTAATATGGCCGTAAGTGAAGTTTTGATTGTAAAACCATTTCACCTTAATCTACTATTGAGGCCCGATTGAAAGGGAAGGCTGAAACTTATTGGTTTAGCAGTTTGCACTCGCAAGGTTGTTTAAATAATTCCACATTAAGAAAACGGCTATGGGAAATAGCAATATGATGATAATCTTTAGCGGTTAAAAGTAAGGTGAAAATAGTATTTATTATTATTAGCACCGCGTCTTACTACCCGTTCGAGTTATACGCACTTAGCTAATGTGTAATGGTAGGGTGATTGTGAAATGAAATGGAGGACCTACAATTTAACGTGGAATCCGATCCACGTTGGAGGCCTAGAATTCCACCCATTCAAAGTTGTGATTAATACACGTCTTGTTAGAGATGAAGGAAGTGTTTAGTAATCAGATATATCTGTGCCAGGACCGAGGATTGAACCCCGGACCCCCAGCTCAGAAGTGCGACACATTACCCCTAAACCACCTGGTCACCGCGAAAATAGTACAAATAATATTCAAATATGTTTGGTTGATACACATAAAGTATTTTTGAGACTGATGCAAAAAGCCTTGAGTGTATTTTTAAATCACAAGTTAAAAAACAGAATTACTTACATCAATAGACGTTGAGTTCAGGTTTTATTGAAAGTCTTTTCATGATATATGGCTTGGTATAAAGTTAGCATATTGTATTATAAACTAATATCCAGTGAACTACTCTTGATATCTTTAATATACTATCAAAATATTACTAAATATTGTCTGTAATTTAATATGGTAAATTTTCTTACTAAAAATCTAATACATTTAATACCTGATTTCATTCAACCCACAAAAGTTATTAGTCATGGGAGACATAGAACATTTATTTACTGGAAGCCTATTCCATTCTGTTTGGTAACTTAGTCCTTTATCATGATCCACGAAATTGTTTAATTTAATTTTAAATATCCTCCCTCTTTTTAAAATATAGTGTAGAACCATGTCATAACACTCTATAAAGTCAAACCCATTAGTACAATTAAGAGAAAATGGTATTGGCAATGAACTTTAGGGCCACCTTTATTTATTACAAAACACAATTATTTAAACTGACCTCAATAAACATTACCTTAACCCCACTAACTAAACATTTTTAACAATACAAGTTCAGCTTGTAATGAGACTATGAGTAATTCGGTTGCTGAAACAGGATGCAGCTAAAAGCCGTTAAAAGTTATCTAATCGAGTAACGACCTTTTTTTTATTGTTTTTCATTGTAGAGAAAAAGACTTGTTTCCTGTTTAGCAAACAAAACAGTTAAATTAAATAGATTTTCTTGGTATTTAGTGTTTTTAAGCTATGAATGTATTCCGGTCAATTGAGTCACTATTAGGCAGTGGAAAGCAAGGCTTCAATTGACTAATCGTCATTTCTTCAGAACTTGAAATTGAAGAGCCAAAATAACAACTGTTTTATCTTTGTTGGTGAATAAACCAATATTATATAATATGTGTCTATGGCATTACTCATATTGTATTTGTTCACCTTTTAAATGGATGTAAGGGTTTCGAATTCCGGACTAGTGCACTGTGTGTCATTAAAATGTGATTTATTTCTGTGGATTTAACACCTTTCTACACGCTATTGCGGATGCACATTCTATTCAAATACTATTCTCATCCCTACTTATATTATACCCTTATAACCTAGACATTTAATTTGTAACTAAACGAACATAAAAATATGTCTGATTTTCATAGGAAGAACATTATTTTTAAAATGTAAACTCATGTACGGGCCGGATGGTAACGAAGAGATCAGGGTTTGAATCCTGATCCGGCATACTGAGGATGGATTTTCCCTAAATGATTCCCCACTCTCCTTCCAAGCAAAGGTGGGTAGACTAAATCTAAAATGCTCCCTTATTCATCCATACCTTAGCAGAGTAATAAGAAGGTTATATGCTTATGCGTAAAACCTGACAAGTAAGACAGGGTGATTTAAAAAAATCAACTAAGATGAGTAGTAGAAAAAAAAGAAACGTTAGTTTTTACACTAAAATATTGTTAGTCAAATTATTCTAAACATTTTGTCTGTCATCATCTAGCTGATAAAAAAGTTATAAAATTAACATCGACAATGTGTGTTGGTTTTTATAAAAAATATAAAATTGTTAAATTTAAATAATGTTATAAAACAGTTACCAAATTTTAATGAGCAGGTCTTAAGTTGGAATGGGAGGGGACGTGAGAAAAAGCGTTAAATTATTATGATTAGAACCGCGTGTTACTACACGTTCGGGCTGTACGCACTTACACTAATATGTAATGGTAGGGTGATTGTGAGATGAAATGGAGGAACTACAGTTTAACATGGGATCCGAACCACGGTGGAGGCCTGGCACTCCACACATTCACAAGTTGTGATTAATACACGCCTTGTCAGAGGTGAAAGAAGGTCTCGGCAATCAGATAAATTTGTGCCGGACCGAGGATTGAACCCGGCCGCCAACACAGAAGTCTTACAGCTTACCCTACACCTAAAGTGTTAAAAAATTATTATTATTAGCACCGCGTCTTACTACCCGTTCGGGTTATACGCTCTTACGCTAATGTGTAATGGTAGGGTGATTATGAGATGAAATGAAGGACTACAGTTTAACGTGGAATCCGAACCATGGTGGAGGCCTGGCATTCCCCACATTCACAAGATAACTTGTCAGAGGGAAGGAAGGGTTTGGAAATCAGATAAATCTTTGCCGGGACCGAGGATTGAACCCGGCCGCCAGCACAGAAGTCTGACACCTTACCCCTAGACCGCCAGGTCACCTGTGTTAAAAAAAAAAAAAAAATCTTGAATATCTGCCAAGGGTGTTCTGGAATTTAATGATTTTTTTTTACATTTCAAAAGTGGTAATGCATGGTAATGCCACCATGCTCATCAAAGATACTAAAAAACTGTTGATATCACCATGTGAAGAAAATTAAACTTTCTTTTTGTGTCGGAGACATTTCTTTTTTTATTTTGTCTAAAAAATATTTCGCCATAAAAACTGAAACAACACTTGCCTTTTCTTGAGTCCTTTTCAATCCCACCTTAATTAATTCATTAACAGAGAGATGTTTCGACATTTACAATGTCATCTTTAGCTTTAAATGTAGTAAATAGGTTGTGTGTCTTTACCAGACACACTGGTACAAACTCAGTCCTAACATATTCCTTAGACGTGTTCTACATTACAATTAGTGAACCACTCTATCTCACATGTATACTTTTTCAGTTAGACATTAGTATCATTCTCTTGTTTTTAAAATCACAACACCCTATTTCTTACATTCCGAACTGAAGAAGATATTGTAAAATATGTCGTAAGATCTCTCTGCTAATGAACTCGTGAATGCATGGTGTTTCGACTCCAATAACAATTTATTAAAACTTTTAAATATATTTTTTTACAACTAACAACATTGTCTGAGATGATTTTAAAACTGTTCTATAATCGTTAAAAGACCATAAAAAACATGTTTCGAAGAATTTGGCCACAGTAATATTTCAATGAACAAACAATATTTTATTTATTACAACACCTCATATACATTTATCAAATGTTGTTAATATTTATTTGTTGAGCTAGTCAAATTTGTTGTCAAAATTTCAATATTAAAAACGGTGCCTTAGGAGGAAGAACAAATTTTTTTAAATGTGTTAGTATATATCATAATTTTTCACATCATTCTTCACTACTCTTTTGAGTTATAGGACTACGCATTTTAATTGAATGGTTTAGAGGGAGATCCTGCATGTGCATAGATATATAAGGAGGGAGTATCCTCACCCCACCATACCAGGATTCTAACCCCGACCTCCTCGTCATCAGTAAAACAGGCTAGATGAACAAAAAAATAGTCCGTGTCCACCGACTCGAGTTATATTCAAATTTAAACGTAAGATGTAACAAAGACAATAGAAATATATACAATGTAATATACCATGAATTGAAAACAAGTTTTAATTTTTTTTTTCTCTCTTCTCTAGAGTCACCTTTTCAAATGGTGCGGCGTTATTTGACGTAAGACATGTCAAACATGGTCGTCTATATAAGGGGGCAATTATGATCCATTACGTGCGAAAGGGTGAGGTGGGTGTGTAAAAATTCACGACCTCCCACGATCATCGAAAGGTTGTAACATAGGGTGGAGACGCCGAACCTTGCAAGGGGAGAGGGGGACGGGTCAAGAGGGGTGATATGTAGCAGTCTGGAGCCAACGCACCTCCGTGGGTCTTGTATAGAATGGAACGCGATGATGAATGAACATCGCTGTAAGATTTCGACTGGTGGCCCCTTCTAATTAAAATTAACTTAGTCCTTGCGGTAGCAAATATGTATGAACCAGCGGCCCCTCTAATCTTGACCTCATTAATAGCACTCAAAATGTGTGTTTATTAGTTTCATATGCGGACGTCTTTCGGTTTGGAGTTTATATCTAACAAGCTTCTAATTATTATTATATTATTATTTAGCACCGCGTCTTACTACCCATTCGGGTTATACGCACTTACGCTAATGTGTAATGGTAGGGTGATTGTGAGATGAAATGGAGGATCTACAGTTTAGCGTGGGATCCGAACCACGGTGGAGGCCTGGCATTCCCCACATTCACAAGATGTCTTGTCAGAGGTGAAGGAAGGGTTTGGAAATCAGATAAATCTGTGCCGGGACCAAGGATTGAACCCGGCTGCCAGCACAGAAGTCTGACACCTTACCCCTAGACCATCAGGTCACCCTAAGCTTCTAGATTTAATTGTAACATATTGTTTACAAAATCGGCGTTCTATTAGCTTTGAGATAAATAATTAGTATAGTTTTAAGTTTTTTTTTATGTAGCCTAGGTTTAATTAGCGTCTAGGACTATACATAAACATAACCACCTTGTCTACCGTCGCTCAACATTTAAATTAGTCCAATTTTTTTTTCAGCATCGTGTTTTACTGCCTGTTAGATAGGCTTATTCATTAATTACGTTTCTTCACCTTAGCTCAGACGGTAGCGTGTTTGTTTACTGTGCTAGGGGCCCCGGGTTCAATTCCCGGGAAGGCTGAAAAATGTATCATTGGTGAAATGTGGGTTCACCCTTTCACATTCGGGAATTAACAGCCGGAGAAAACTGACCCAGCCAATAGGTGGGAAACAGTAATGGATGTGAAGTAAATTCACTAATGTCTCGGGGAAGAGGAAGGTTAAATTTAAAGTGTATCCACATTTGTGTGGAGGGAAAGTTGAAAAAATAAGAGCAAAACCATTTTCATCACACTCGAACAGGATTCCAACCCCGTTATTCCCACTATCGACGGTATAGTTTATTGAGAGGCAAATGAGAGGTGAAATTAGCCACACCATATAAAAATGGAGAAATTAAGTTACTCGATCAAACATTTAAAACAACACACACTGTTTGAACAAGTCTATTAAAAAAATGTACACTTTACTATGCAGTTACAGCTGCCTCAGACTAAAATCATGAAAATTGTTTGTATTGAAAACGTAAGACAAATTAATGAGAAATTTGACAATACTTTTTATCTGACAAGCTACTGGAACTTTGGCTGAATATCTGAACTCAATGCACATGCGAAATTCTTCCAATGATGTGCAGTAAATATCAAGTTAGAACCAGCACACGCGTCCAGGTAAAAGTTAATTTTATTGTGGCGGTTGGTAACAAGGCTGCCCATCTCGGCCTCAGACCAATATATCACTGAAACGGGTAGTTGGGATTCAAACCAGAATATTGTCAAAGTGGGCTATCAGCTCTCGAAGGGTATTTACTCAGTGCTTTTCTTTCTCAACCACGACTAACTTATTTTTACATTCATAATATTTTCTCTTTGGATGACTACTATTCTCATTGCTGGAATCGATTTCAAAATTGGTGACCTGTAGGTCTAGGGGTAAGGTGTCCGATTTCTGTGCTGGGGTCCGGGGTTCAATCCTTTGTCCCGGCACAGATTTATCTGATTGCCAAACCCTTCCTTCACCTCTGACAAGACGTGTATTAATCACAACTTGGGAATGCGTAGAACGCCAGGCCTCCACCGTGGTTCGGATTCCACGTTAAAAATTCAATTTTTGTATTCTATATTTATCATATAGTTAAATCATAATATTATTTCGATGTTATGTCGTATTCTTGAATTTTTTTTTCAGTTTAGGTTTTAATTCTGGTCAGCATTGAAATTATTATGGTATTTATATTCTCTTTTACCGTTAGTTGTTATAGGGGACATAAAATATATAAGTTAAAACTAACCGTATAAGAGTAAAATAAAACAACGTTGGGAATTAAACACCCTCTGTACAACCAAGATTGAACCCTGACCTTCCAATACAGAGTCCGCTTCACTATCCATTTGACCAGATCTGACAGTAATAAAGGCTGCTGGCTGTTATGGAACCAAGAGTACTTTGGATCCCATCTCGTCACAAATTAAGAACCAGAAATCATATCAACTCCATCCAGGTGTCTGCATTTTTCAATTTACAACAAATATATTAGGATCACCTTTTTTAAAAAAAATCTTAAAATAATAACTCTTCAATTATGTTGTAGCTTTGTATTTCTTTTTTAAATAATGTTAAAATCAATTATATAGATTCCATTGCTTCCTATAGTAGAATACAGAAAAACCACACCACGATACGACGTCCTGTTACGAGTTGTACTACCTACTTAAGTTAGATAGATGTTCTCTTTGGGATGAGATGAATTCACAAACTTTGATTTTTAACTCTCTGAGTCTAAGAATTAAATACCCTATACATTATCTAGTATCAGTAGGATACGAGTGGTCATGAGTCCTATGTGTTATGGTATTATTTATTATTAATCATCCAAATGTAGTAAATTCTAGAAATAGGTGTACATACACTAGTTTGTTAACGACCCTTAAATGTGATTAGTAAAATGCCCATCTTTCTCGTATATGATTTGTTTAGTGATTTGTGCACGAAGTAATGTTTGGATGACGTTTTGAAATATATATTGATAATTTTATCTACATATAAAACGTTTTTTCTTTCATTTCATGTAAACATTCTGCAAAAAACTGTGGTTAATACCTGTATCTTAACATTTTATCTTAATATGTATACTAATGTTATTTTAATTTATGTTACGAAATAAAACATAAGTTATTGATTTGGTCCTATCTGTACACATTTAATTATTTTACATAAAAATTATTGATAAATATTATTATTATTATTATTATTATTATTATTATTAGCACCGCGTCTTACTACCCGTTCGGGTTATACACAATTACGCTAATGTGTAATGGTAGGATGATTGTGAGATGAAATGAAGGACCTACGGTTTAACGTGGAATCCGAACCACGGTGGAGGCCTGGCATTCCCCACATGTCTTGTCAGAGGTGAAGGAAGGGTTTGGAAATCAGATAAATCTGTGCCGGGACCGAGGATTGAACCCCGGCTACCAGCACAGAAGTCTGACACCTTACCCTGACCACCAGGTCACCCGATAAATCTTATTGCACAACTAATTACACCAACTACTGAAATTAGAATTAAAGTACAATCCTTTGAAAAAAAAAATTGTTTAATACTGTTAATAATTTCTTCACCGTTTGCAACAAACAATTAATTAATAATAATAATAATAATAATAATATATAATAATAATAAAACTATTATTACAAAATTAATTGGCTAGGGGAAAGGTGATTATATAATAAAACACTTTAACGAGTGTTATCAGCATTAGTATTTATTAGGAACAAATCAATTTACTGGGAAAGTAATGGTCGTAAGGTATAGTTCTTGATGTGGTGAATGGCGTCTGATCATATCAAAGTAGTTCTGTATGTGGCCGTGATACGCAATGGCCTAATCTGTGAAACATTGCTTCACTATTGAAACTAACCTTCACAATTACCAAAATTACGTGACGTCAATAAAAATATAACCGGATGCAATTTAAGAAACTTTTTAGTAGTGGAAAAAAAAACATCTATCGCTGCCTGCCTAGATAAACTTGAGAGTGAATGTTAAAATATCCGTAACATAACCTTAACCTCAACCTTTCACTTTATTGGAAGTTGTAAACTGAAAGGATACAAAAGCTATTGAATGTAATAATATAAAATGTTACATTTTTTAATCTAAAAAAATCTATATTTCAAGGGATTGTTCCATTTAGTTGAACAGAACAATTGCGGTAGCTCTCATATTGCCGAAACAATTGTCCTTGCACAGTGCATGACTTGATATAGTCTGATCACCGTAGGAATAACCTTTTGGATCAAATCAAAATCAAAACACTCACCATTGGCATTTATAATACTTTCGTAAGGGTTGACACGGTTTTTCAAATTCAATGGCTATAAAATATATTATATATACTGTATTATTATTATTATTATTATTATTATTATTATATATTAAAATGGTATTAATTGATATTTGAGTGGTTAATTATGGCTCTTCCTATGTGGTTCTACTATAGTTGAGAAGTCAAGCAATGGTTTATAATGTCATAATATCAGTATAAATTAAATTTGCTTAAATTAATAAGGTTTGAGACAAGTTTGAATTGTAAATATAAATAAATCTTGCGTATTTGGTATTTATGTTGATAACAAACCATTATTCATTAATCATCACAACCTAAAAAAATACTCTAAGCAAATGGAGTAAACATAGAATATTTAATAATATATTGTGTTATTAGCAGACTAGTATCAAAACTGTGTTATAAATTAAGGATTCAATTAAATACTTAAATTAAATACACAATAACATATAATTCATAAGACCTTTATTTTTCTTACATCATGTATCGGTAAAACTGATATTAACTTTTTTAGTCCCATTGCTTATTTAAATATGGTTTTGTATTTATTTCATTAAATGGGTGTCCATGTCACATTCTATTATAATACCATTTTATTATTTATAACTTTTTTAAACGGATATTATTTAATAATGGATCAAATAGTCAAGTTATTATACTTGTTAGTTACGGTAATAGCCGCACTAAATATAATATTATTTTGATTGAAAACTTACACCTGGACACGGGAATCGAACCCAGGACCTTTATCTTAGAATGTCAATGCCCTACCCACTAATCTATCCAGGAATCATCTAATACACAGGGTCATTCTTCACTCATATTTTAAGACAGTCTATGATGGACGTGCAGAAATCGTTGGCTACAAATGTGTGATTTATTCAGATCACGAGCTATCAGATAACGCAGCCACCTTCGAATCTCAAGTTGGCTTTTTGTTGCCAATAGTGATCTTAATTTATCACACATTTGTAGCCGGGGATTGACGTAAGTCCCTTACAAAGCACCGCCTTAAGATATGAGTGGAGAATAATCCTGGGCACGGGGCAATTCCTGGATAGCTCAGTGATTAGAGCATTGGAGTACTAAGCCAAATGTCCAGGGTTCAATTCTCATGTCCAGTTGTCATTTTTAAATTCAAATAATAAGATATTATTTAAATTAAAAAAACCATGAACACTTTGAAAATAATGCTAGTTGTCTTCCTAGCGAAACAAAAAAATTACCATGTTAAAACTTTCTTACACAAAGAATTATATTAATGCAAATGTTTGAAAAATACACTTTTATTAGATTAAATATTTTTTCAGGATATTTGTGTAGCTAAATTTAAAGATGATACACATACACTTAAAAAAACGATTATAAATAAGCGTACTCAAGAAAGGTAAGCCAACCCACAACCCTCTTCAAATAATATTTTAGGAATTTTTCGAGAACCTCTTAAAACATATTTCTTTACATATTTATAATAAGCGCACTAACGCTTGTATCCGAACCTAACTCGTTTGCAATGAATACTAGTTGTTTGTAAGCAAAATTGTTTCTCCACTAAATTAAATTATTTTCAATAAAGTTAAAAATTACAACCTGGACCCATCCGTATCCAGCGTGTCATTTTCCCCTGAAATTGATTCCAAAATTACTACTCACCCTGTGGGTAAGCATCACATATTATTTTATGATAAATATAAATGAAATTATATTTTAACAAATAAATTATAAAAGTTCATGGGATCTAAGTTCTAACATTTATTTAATAGTGAGCACTTTAGTATTCAATCCATTGCTTTTATAGCGTCCAGTAAAATGAGCTAGACTATTACAAAATGGTGACAGTGACTCACTTGGTCAAGAAATGAAAGTGAATGGCAAAGTACACAGTTTTGTGAGTGGCACACTAAAGAGATTGTGTGTCACGGTTCATTACTGTACAATATGCCTTAAAGGGGTTACACTATCTTAACAGATTTACGCGTACTTTTAATAATATTGGTACAATTTCCATAGTAGATTTTTAGTAAGAAAAACCTTTTAAATAATACAATCATATTATTTTGATTTCAATATTGACAAAATTTTACTATATTATTATTATCATCATCATTTTATAGGTATTGATTTTTTTTAGCATCGCGTCTTACTAACCTTTCGGGTTATAGGCTTAAGTACTAATTACGCTAATGAGTTAGGAATTAGGAAGGTTAAATTTAGAGGAAGTGAACCCGCATTTGCGTGGAGGGAGAGTGTAAAACCATTTAGGAAAAACAACCCTCAATTCACCCGACCAAGATTCAAACCTCGATCTGCCCGTCCTCGGCAGTCGACCTCAACACGACTAGCGCGTTAGCTAACTACGCCACCGAGGTGGGTTATAGGTATTGTTAATATCTAACAAAATGACAGCTATATATCACATGACTTGACGTATAAATGCGTTAAAGTAGATATTGTAATATTTCAAGCTGTTATATAAGGCTCTTCCAATGAAAATGGGACTATATTTGTGACACGATAGTAATAAATATTTGTTTTTGGGACAAATATTGTTATGAAAGTATCGTTGTTGAATTTAAAGTACAGTAATGGAAATTATTTAATATATATTTTTTATTTGAATTACTATAAAATGAAATATTATCATTGGAAGAAGTTACATTCGTTAGTAAGAGTTTATATTCAGACTATTGTAATTTCAATACAGTTGTGTATTGGTATTTATTCATTAAATTGAGTTTTATACTCGTTTCAATCCTAAACATAGTCAAACACCTTTATTTCGATTCGCGGTAAACTAAATACTGAATAATAAGGACAAGTTTTCTTTCAAAATTCAACTAAATTAATTAAGTTATGTACTATAATAGTCAAGTGTTTAAAATTATACAAAAATAGAGGGTTCGTTTAAGGGCTCTCACGATATTGAGATTGGAATATTCGCTACGTCAGCACAAGAATTACATACTGGCTCAACTTTAAAACAAATATGGTATCCAATCCTAAGGCCAATAATCCAGCACTTTGAGAAGAAAAGCCCAAATTTCACCAACGATAAAAAAAATTATCATGCCGGGAATATAACCCAGGGCCATTAAATAAGTAAGAATATCTAGGGTGTCAGCCCTTACACGTTTCTGATTCATCCGGGCTGTATACTTTCAGTGTGGTGTTTCCAATCTCTCTTCAGATGAATTCTGGTTTATTTCACTATTAACTACCTTCCATTCTTCCACTCCTAGGTAGTGAAAACCTCGTCCACGAGCAATATTGTTGAGGTGTCAATACCAAACAGCATTCTGATATACTTTTGTTAGAATCCTAAGCAGAATCAACATTCAACCGTCGAACACAACACAATACGTCACATCTAATCAAAGAGCCAGGAGATATAATTAATTGGAACAAGGATGAAATTAAATTAAGTTTGGTTGCTATATCTAAGACCCGACCAGGTTTACCAGATTCTATAAGAGGTTAGGTCAAACCTAAAAATAATTATTAAAAATACAGTTGAATACAATTAATCTCCCCTTGAAGTATGCAAACCTTGCTAGTGTCAATGTAACTTGGGTGTTTTAACTTGGGCGGTGTGATCGGACTCTTTCGACCTTGCTCCCTCTCTCTCTCTCTTCACTCACACATACACACACACCACACACACACACACACATGAATGGATGGATTTACGATCCTTTCCAAAGCTATCATCTCCGTTTTCGAAAGGACAGTAGAGGAATCTTAGTTTTAAACCAAAAGGTGGATTAGCAAGTTTTATCAAATTAATAGCTTTAGCTTATGTTAATCTAGTTTTTAAGTTATACACTGATCAAATCTCGATATTTAGAAAGTGCACACTAAACGTTCCAATTAAACCATTCTTCCGAAGAATGCAGCATGTTTGTTAGCTCTCCTACTTGTTTTCTTCAGAGAAAGTTCCTGAAGCACGTGCGTGCCGTGAACATCTTACTTCTCACGAGGGTTTTTTCTGGTAGTTAGTTTCACCTGCGCCCGTCTAGCGACTAACCGCACCACACCTGTCACTCAATGTCAAGATCCCACGAGCTCTCCTTTTGACGCGCATGCGCTTGAGATGCTTCCATCGCCCCTCGCATCATCAGCTTACATAACAAGGCTGTTCGCACGGCTATCGTGGCCGACTTAAACCTGTGACGATGGAGTTCATTGCCTACCGGATGCAATGAAGACAGTGGTTGTTGAGGAATATTTTACTTACCTATTCTCGTCCTTAAACTTATATTGCTAAGACCTTAAATCCAGAGAGCCACTCCAGGGTTAAAAATGATAAATAACTTTCTTTCAACTAAAGAGGTTTTTTGAGAGGTTCGTGAATTGAAACTCCGACCGAGTGATTTAACGTGAACATTCATTCATCATAATTCAACAGCTCGGGCTAGTTAATTAATTGTCACTGAGAACTTTTTTGTCCCAAATAACTCAGCCTTATTTTTCTCCGCACCCTAATACCCATCTGAGCTATACGCAATTTAATTAATTTATTGGAGTAGAATTTAGAGGAAATATGCCCACATTTGAGTGTATTGAGGGTGACATTAAACACCCTAAGTACACCCAGCTGGGATTAAACACCCTGACCTCCCTGTCACCGGCAAACCGTACTAAATAGTCCTATCTGATAGTCTGTGTGTCTACCGATGCGGATTTAATACGTATTATTGGCTAATGAAGCTACTAATCTACGACTACTTCTAATAATAATTAAAATAGTACTGATTATTATTATATTCCTACCGCTATTACTACTGTCATACTACTACTATTACTAATATATAATAATAATAATAATAATAATAATAATAAACATGTGAGCAATAAATATTTTAGTTACTAAGACTCAAGTTTGTAGTCGAGATTGTTTAAAAGTTGAGTCTCCAAACTTAACTATTCAACCTTTTGATATTTGAGTTCGAATCATGTTTTAACTGAATCTTTGTCAAACGCAACTAAAAAAACTGGTGAGGTAAGAGTACAGTAGGTCCTAGGTGCTGATAACGCTACTAGTTTTAAGCGCATATAAACTCCATACCATACATTTGGTACTAATAACTCATGACTTGAACGCTCGGAGTAGCGACTAACTCTCACCTCTTGTGCCGCTCAAGTGGGAACGCTGGACTGTCTGTTGGAGGCGATCAGGGTGGTAGGTGTTTTATAGTTCAATATAAACTAAATACTACTTTAACATCAAAAAAATGGGCGGCTACTCCAATATACTAATCGTACAGTCTTTCCGTGGAGGTTATTTCCATGTACCGATGAGGTGAGGTGATTGTGGTAGTTAGTATGAGGGTGTGGAACCAGTGTGAACGCTTAACCTAAATTAAACCTATTTGTCCTTACCCTGGTGACCATTAGGATAAATACCCTTTCAGGAAAATTACCTATTGTACCAACTGGGAATCAACCTGAGACCCCTAGATTCATAGCCAGGTGCACTAACCACTTTGCCATAGGGCCGGTTGAAACGAAAGATATGATTAGAGAAAGGCAATAATGATGAACCTGAGTGTGAAGAGAATGTCCCGTTATGTGTTTGAAGGTGTTAAAATTTACACAAAAAATATATATTTAAATTCGTGTTTTAAAGATTTTATTTCTAATTATTTATTATTATACTCAGTTTTTCAAAGCATTATTGATATAAGGCTATCAATATTGAAAGTTATGTTTGTAAGCATAAAATCTAGCAATTAAAGACGAAGTTTCGAAATACATTTAGCTTCTTATTAGGTTCTCAACTCGAGGGTTGGTTTGTATCGTTTGCTGTGCCCCCCAAGAGATCCGAACGGGAGACTATTCTACTTCCAGTATGTTTTACGAAATATACAGCAATTATGTGGATTCTTGGGTTATCCTATGGATATTAACTGTGGTGATTTCCCGTTACCTTCCACATCCTACGCCGTTGACTAAGACGACTGGTCAATCCGCCTTCGGGGACTATTTCTCTTTACCGGGACAAAAGAGTGCCCTACCCAGTGAGATGTTGGTGTGGTAGCCTATCCCGACCACCACTAGGTCCCTGTCTACGTTAGCCGTCCTCTACCACGTGGAGATGTAGATCAAAATTTTCCTTCATTGGGTATAGGGCTAAATGGAATTTCCTAGATTTAACATTTATTTTGTTAAACCAAGTGATGATAGGCGAGTACATAACAATTTAGTTGGGGAACTTGAGGATACAAGACCGCCTGGTAGACCAAGACGTCGATGGAAGGATAGTGTGCAATAGTTAAAGTTAAAAGTTAAATGAAATTGGGTGTCATGTTAGGCATAATATTAAAAGTGTATCGGATGTTGAATGTCGAGTTTACATTCTGGTGGCGATGAACTTCCGACTTCCTTAAGGACATTGTGTTGATTATTTACTAAAATATTTTAAAGCCATATAAATACCACACTAATTAAAATGTGACCAATATTGTATCCAAAATAATATTAAATATGTGTAATTCATAGACCAGCTTAGAGAAAAATAAACATAGCTACAGTACTCCCCTAATTTGGTAAGGTTAAAGTTTTTGGGTCCGTTACGTAACTCGCATTTTGCGTAAATCAAATCTGTAGATTTGTAAATTGTAGTACTATACTTTAGCCTTAATTTTAACTTCATGAAAAAATTCAAAATTTTGATATGGAACGATTGTATACAAATAATGTATTTGTAAAACGTAAGAATGCAAGAACTAAAAAGTTAACAATATCCTATATGCATGTATGTAAATAATTTGTTACAGTGTCACCGACCTCAAATCAGAAAACCCCTGAGAGTAACTTAGTTATCAGAATTTTTGTTAATTTTCGTGACTTATAGAGTACATTTACGTAATTGCGAATTAACGTAAGTCGCTGGTCAAGTAATTTGGAGGATTACTGTATAACAAAATTAAATTGATCCTCACTAATTGATAATACTGAAAATGTGGCTTTATTAATTTTTCTAGAATATATTCGCAGTAACACGTCACCTGTTCGACACAATATTGCCCAACGTCTCGTCTCGACAACCAGCTTCATTAAGTGGCCGCACCCCAGGAGGTTCACGTTCGTACCCTGAGTTCCTAAACCCTGATTGGGATCTTCGAATCAACTGTAATGGAAACCATTGTTACACAACAGAGGCCGTTAAGAGAGTAAAAATGTCTGGAATGACCGGGCATATTGAACGCTAACAACATAAAACCACAACGAAACGAAAGGACCCACGCCTTGTTATATCTTATTCGTGTGAGTTTTTATTTGAGACCTGCACAACCGTTCACGAGGTCTAGGCCACCAAACTCTCGATAAACCGTATTTCCTGTGATGGGGGTTAGAGGTACGAATCTCGGTCAGACAAACTGAAAGATGGGTTTACTCGTGTGATTTGTCACCTCAGTTATTCAGATGGCTTTCCTCTCAATTACCGTCTCAACCTTAAATTGTGTCTTTAATAATTTTGTTGTTTCATTTAATAATTAAATAAAATCTCCAATATGAACTTTATAAGGCAAGGATTATATCAAGATACAAGGTGGTAGTGTAGGGGACATGAGAAAAG
Organism: Timema cristinae; assembly: GCA_039000515.1. Classification (NCBI taxonomy): domain Eukaryota; kingdom Metazoa; phylum Arthropoda; class Insecta; order Phasmatodea; family Timematidae; genus Timema; species Timema cristinae. The sequence continues at coordinate 118,670,979 of JBCFYV010011172.1, forward strand.
GCACTTTTTTTAAAGTTTCTAAATTTAATATTGTTCCAGTAAAAACATAGAGTTTAATTTTCTACACATTGTGACCTCAAGAGTTTTTTTTAATATCTGTCATGAGAATATATTAATTTAATGAAAATAATTTTAAATGAATAGTAAAAGCTATCATTAAATTCCAGGACACTCTTAACAGATATTCAACAGCTATTAAGGTCACCTTGTGGATAAAATTAAACTCATATGTTTCTACTGGATAATTATTTAATTTGTTTTGAGCTGAAAAATATTTTTATTTAAAAACTGCAAAAATATTGCCCTTTACTCGAGCTCCCCTAGACTTCCACCTTAAGGTATCTCATACTTAATACTAAACACCAACAGGTTCCTCTAACCTAAGCCTTCAGTGGAGCATTCTTACTCTGGAAAAATGCCCGAAAATAAAGGGAAGAAGTTGAAGGTGGGCATGTAGGGGACGCGAGAAAAGGTAAGTGTTTTTGAAGTTTTTATACCAAAATGTTTTTTTTGTCAAAATAAATAAAATATTGCTTCAGTAGAAACATAGTGTAAATTTCTATAATTATATAATGATATCAACAATTCTTTACTGTCTGTCAAGGATGTCCTGGTTTTTAATTACAACATTTTCTATTCATTCAAATTTCTATGATCATGACAGATATTCAACAACTGTCAATTTCAGGATGTGTAAAAAATTAAACACTATTTTTATTTTGCAGAATTATTTTATTTATTTTGGCCAAACAAAATAGTTTTTGCAAATACACTGTCCTTTTACTCGCGTTCCATGCATCTCCACCTAAAGAGCTCATCTCTCGAGTGATTAACCGAGAGATTAGATAGAAACAGATTGTGCTAAAAACGGAAATCACATTTAAGTGTGATTTTCTGCTTCCTTCAGTTGAAAAATAGAAAAATTGTGCTATATTAAATAGTATTTTCATTTTAAAATATTGATTTTTCTATTTTATTATGTATTTCTAAAATTTAATAAAATGATTTCATTGGTTTTTATTTTATTGTATTTCTAAAGTAAAATTTAAAAAATCCGCACCACGGTGGGGCTATTTTTATTATTTTTATCATCCAGTCTTATAACCTTTACAGATTAAAGGCATGATAACTACTTTAATGGAATAAGGATGAGGTAAAAGCATTTTAGAAGTACCGGCATTTGCGTGAAAGGATAGTGATAAATTATCTCTGAAAAACCACCATTAATAGATCCAACTAGGATTCGAATCATAATCTCCCCGTCTTTAGCAGGCACATCAATCATGAGAGTGACTAACGCCTTAGACCACTCGGCCACTGAAGCGCGTAATGATAAGTTTTGTTAGTAATTACCCGCCTCGGTGGCGTAGTTGACTAACGCGCTTTTCGTGTTGAGCTCGACTGCTGAGGACGGGGAGATCGAGGTTCGAATCTCGGTTGGGTGAACTGGGGTGGTTTTTCCTAAATTGTTTTCCACTCTCCCTCCACGCAAATGCAGGTTCACTTCTTCTAATTAAACCTTCCCAATTCCTAATCCATAAGCGTAATTAGTACTTAAAGCGTATAACCCGAATGGGTAGTAAGACGCGGTGCTAAATATGATGATGTTAGTAAGTGATGTTATTATAGTAATTACGTTTTATTATCTACTTGAATTCTTATGCATAGGGATAGTCCACATATGACTTATGTCTCCCCACCTTCGAGCACCTTACGCCCACACACAAACACAAATCTAAGCATCAATAACCTCAACATCTCAGGAGCACGACGGATCCATACATGTCCTTCCTTGAGTCAAAGAGCTGTGTATTTAGTCGATATTCGGAGATCAGACAATCCTCCATTCGACTTGAACTGCTTGTTTTCATACACAGGGAGATTGTTTTACTCCTGAGACTTGACTACAAATACGGTCCTAAGTGGTAGAGTGGTCTATCCCAAGATTAGGGTATTGTGGTTTGGTTCCAGGTGGCTCAAATGCAAGATATTATATATCCATACACGAGCTAGGCCTACTATTAAATAAATTAAATATCTAAGCGCTAAGTCTGAATGTTTAATCCTAGATGTGCTGTCTTAGGATAAGCTAGATTTTAAGTAATAGATTTATTGCATCGCGTTTTACTATTGGTCCGAAATATTATCATTAAATTACATTAATGAGGTAAGGACAAGGAAGGTAGAAGTTTGAGGAAATATGCCCTCACTTAACGTCGAAGGACAAAATACAACAGCTAGCACATCAGTCTTAGATTCGAACCCTTCATCGTTACTATCAAACAAAATTAGATGAACGTGGCATATATTATTATTAGCACCGTATCTTACTGCCCATTCGGGTTATACGCACTTACGCTAACGGTACGGCCAGACTGAGCGCGCGAGCGAGCGAGCGAGCGCGCGAGCGACTAAAATATAAAATAGAACACATTGGTTGTAATGGGGGTGGCCACACTGGAGCGAGCGAGCGAGCGAGCGCGCGAGCGACTGAGCGCGCGCGCTTGAAAGATAGAACTGGTTCTATTTTTCAAGCGCGCGCGCTCGACCCGGTACAGTCTAGTTTACAGGCGCTAGGCAATATTATTGTATGTTGGTTCATTGAGTGCTGGGGAAACTTCTCATTTTGACATGATATTTGACTTTTTTCTATCAGTGATAGGTTTAACACACTTGCTATTAATGGCCCGGTGACCTGGCGGTCTAGGGTAAGGTGTCAGACTTCTGTGCTGGCGGCCGGGTTCAATCCTCGGTCCCGGCACAGATTTATCTGATTACCAAACCCTTCCTTCACCTCTGGCAAGACATCTTGTGAATGTGGGGAAAGCCAGGCCTCCACCGTGGTTCGGATTCCACGTTAAACTGTTGGTCCTTCATTTCATCTCACAATCACCCTACCATTACACATTAGCGTAAGTGCATATAACCCGAACGGGAAGTAAGATGCGGTGCTAATAATAATAATAATAATATTAATAATAATAATAATAATAATGGCCTAATTTAATTGGTAAGACCATAAATAATATAATGTATATATGTAAACCCGATATGTTAAAATACTTCAATATTATAATCAAAGTAGGCCTTTACAAATAAGAATCACCATTAGTTTGGAGAGAGTATGAAAAAACAACAACAATAAATAAGTTTTAAAAATCACCTTCAGTTCACTGAGCCAAAATTCGAACCTTTGCCTCCTAGTCAAAAGCTATCGAGTGCAACGCACCATTCCGCCACTGGTGCGGCAAATCTGATTTTAAAACACTTCAGTACAGTACCATACGCATTTCTCAATTTATTAATTGGATGCACTTCTACTTTTTTCTTTTTATAAATACACAATATTTTCTGTAAGAATTTTCGAGGAGCAGAGATGTACTAAGTGTGTTTGACAGATACATCTTCTCTAACTAGGGGGGGGGGGCGGTGACCTAGTGGTCTAGGGTAAGGTGTCAGACTTCTGTGCTGGCAGCCGGGTTCAATCCTCGGTCCCGGCACAGATTTATCTTATTTCCAAACCCTTCCTTCACCTCTGACAAGACATCTTGTGAATGTGGGGAATACCAGGCCGCCACCGTGGTTCGGATTCCACGTTAAACTGTAGGTCCTTCATTTCATCTCACAATAACCCTACCATTACACATTAGCGTAAGTGCGTATAGCCCGAACGAGTAGTAAGACGCGGTGCTAATAATAATCTAACTAGGGTCCGCTAATTACGCGCTCGCTCGCTCGCTCGCGCGCTCGCCAGTTTGGCCACCCAGTCGCTTGCGCGCTCGCTCGCTCGCTCGCGCGCTCGCTCGCACGCTTGGCAGTCTGGCCGAACCCTAATGTGTAATGGTAGGGTGATTGTGAGATGAAATGAAGGACCTACAGTTTAACGTGGAATCCGAACCACGGTGGTGGCCTGGCATTCCCCACATTCACAAGATGTCTTGTCAGAGGTGAAGGAAGGGTTTGTAAATCAGATCAATCTGTGCCGGGACCGAGGATTGAACCCCGGACCCTAGCACAGAAGTCTGACACCTTACCCCTAGACCACCAGGTCACCAACGTGGCATATAGATCATGTGGACACCTATTAGGGTTGTGCTTACAGACTGTCTCACTCACTCTTGAACCCTGAGTGCTTCTCATACACCAATTACGTCCATTAGATTAAAACTCTGGGGTATAGATCGAGTGAAACACTCTGTATAACTAGTTTGTTTATACGCTTAAAAATAAACAAACCTATAGATGGTTAGTATATTATATTTCTGTAAAAACTGTTCACCCTTGAGTAATTTATAGATCTTAACTATCTCTTTAATTATAATATTAAACATGACTGGTATACGCGATACATGACTTGTTGCATCTATACCTACTTTTGAAACGGAAAGGGTCCGTAGCACGATTGTGTATTCATATATCAAACCAATTGTTTTAAAAATGTCTTTACTATTACAGAGAATACCATTTCAGTCATTACGCTATCTAGGTTTCCTCATCTCCCGAGTTTAAATTACTATCGTTTAGGCTTTGGTGCAGATTATCTATTAGTTTTTTTTTTAGCAATCCGTCTTACTACCCGTTCAGGTTATAGTTGTAAGCTACTAATTGCACTAATGGGTTAGGTTTAGGAAGGCTTAATTTAGAATAAGTGCATCCGAATTTGCGTGTAGGGAAAGTGGAAAACCATTTAGTAAAACTTCCACCCTCATTGCACCCTATTTGGATCGAACCCCAATCTCCCCGTCTTCGGCAGTCTAGTCCAGCATGAGAGTAGTGCGTTAGACCACGTGGTCACCGAAGCGGTTATTTATTAGTTGAGCTCTATTATAGCATGCCGATAATTTTATCATGACGTTAGTGTAATGGAACTATATTCTAAGTGGTTGGACACTATTACAAGGAACCAAGCAACTTTACCTTGTGAATTTTTGAAAGCGTTCTTGTATCACAAAAATCTCAGATCATTCTAATAAATCTGTGGCCATAACATACATTTTTATTACTAGTTCATGTTGTAGAAATATATTCACAAAATAAAATTTGACATAATTTCACGAATCACCTCCATATATTGAAATGATTAACTTAGCGAGAGAGAGAGAAAGAAAATAAATAAGTACGCCCTTTAGAAAGGTGAACCCAGAGATCAAGAAAGGTACGGACCCACCCAGGTCGCGAGGAGCATATCGACTGAGAGCAGTTGACGCCCATTTTGTCAAGGTCACGTGCTAAGAGACGCCAGGATGGCGTGAGAAGAAAAATAACCTGTGCTACCTTTTATTTCCCATCTCGAAACACTTAGCATATTTCAATCTATTACATTGGAATACAGGTGTCAGTAAGTCACTTTACTGTAATGGTGGTCCACAAATTACAGAGAACAATGATTATTCGATTAGAGCACAACCTTACACTAACGGTAGTTCTTACAGGGAAAGTGAAAGGGAAGTAACCGGCCCACTTAAATTCTCGATTAAATTAGGAAATTAATTGAAAGTTGGCGGCTTCTTTTAAAGCTACATTTGTCGTGTATACGGATTAAAAAATAGTTTTTATGCATTCTTAATGCAAGTAAGGGTAAAGGAACTCAAAGGCGATCTAAAACAAAAAGTGGTTTATTAAACAATAGATGATTGGAATTTTTTAAGAACATTATACTAACCAGAATTAACATTTTACAAATTTCAAGGGTGTTCCAACCACTTTTGATTCTAATTTTAACGTTAAGATTGCATTTACGTTATGTGGGAAAATTATTGTGATTTCTGAAATTTACATCTCATAGTTGTAGAATAAATATTTTATAAACGTTATATTTTATTCCCGTGGTTATACAAACCACCATAGCGTTTTATTGATAGTCTATCAAAGCCCTTAACATTTCAATAAACGCGTGAAACCGTTATACGTAATAGTGCAAGTATTGTTGAAGGTTCTTTACAATTTTTTTTTAGTACTATGAAGTGTTAATTTTAAAAGTCATAGTAATTTTCTCACAAATTTTTAATAATGAAAGTAATTCAAATGTGGTGGATGCAGTTTCAATCAGTAAAACATATATCGTCTATACTTGCCTTTACTTTTTTATTTTTACATAGGTTCGAGAAACAAGTTCTGTTTAGCTCAATTATTAATCTTAATACTTCATGCTCGTTTATAATAAATTTTTACAAGTGGTCAAGGAATATTAAACTGGAAACTTTTGCTAGATTTCAAGGATATCTAGAATAGTTAAGTACTTGCTCATATGATGGCAATATTATTCAAATAGTCAAACTTCTGGTGCCGGGGTTTTGTTTTGTTTAATTGAGTGTGCTGTCCTAGGTTAAGGTGGGATGGTAGGTATTGATATCTAAGGGCAATATTTGTACAGTTTTATAGAAAACATTTTTTCAGCAAACAAATAATATAATTCTCCAGTAGAAACGTAAGAATTTAATTTTCTTCACATGGTGACCTCAACAGGTTGTTGAACATCTTTCAAAGGTGTTCTGGAATTTAATAATAATTTCTTTTCTGAATTTTAAAAGTTTCTCATCTAATGCCGCTATGCTCAAAACAAATATCCTATAACTATTGTCACCACGTGAAGAAAATTAATCTCTATATTTCTACTGGAACAATATTTTATTTATTTTGCCGAAAAATACTGTTTGTCATGAAAATTACAAAAACAATGACCATGTCTCGCGTCCCCTTCCATCTCCTCCTTAGGCTATTTGTGGTTCATTTATTTAAATTACTTTACGCTTTACACTCAATTTTAGTAAAATATCGTCATTGTTTAAGACAAAAACAAAAAATTCGTAGTTCCTAGAAAATATATTTCCACCAAAATTATACTAATATGATATGTTTGATAAACTTTAAATTTAGTAAAATAATATGTTTAATTAAATTATTAAGAGTGTTTGATCAAAGAGAGAAATGATTTAATTTTAAATTTTAAATAAATATGAACTATTTTAATAATAATATCAAAATTTTCCCATCTGACGTTTATCTAACTATAGGATACTAAACATATTGGCAGCTATGATTAGTTTTAAATTTCACATATCTTATAATAACGAGCAAAAACTACATTTTAAAGAAAAAAAACTATTTCATTATAGTACCAGAATGTGCATAAAATATTTTTTATTTTATAAAAAAATCCAAAATGAGTATTCAACATTTTCAACTTTTATTAGAAACTTATAATTGAATTAAATTTTAAAATAAATTATCTTTCTTAAATCTTTTGAATTTTATGAATTTGATGTTTAGTAGATGCATTCTAAGGAGCTACTCTCGCAGTAGACTAGACTGCCAATAACGGGGACATTTATATTCGAATCTTGGCGGATGTATTGAGGATGATTTTTCCTAAATGCTTTCCCCTCTCCCTCCAAGAAAATGTGGCTACACCTCCTCTAAATATAGAATTACTAATCCCTAAACTATTTGCGTAATTAGTACATAAGCATATAGACCGAACGCTTAGTAAAATGCGGCTCTAAAAAATGTAAGTTTAAAACGGCCACAGAAAAACTGTTTGAAGAATGATCAACATTTTATTTAGTATAGATTTTTTTTTCATTCGCTCCAATCAAAGAATTGCGACGTTTCTAGTAAAAATCTCTTGTTGCAATCTTCCGGCTTGTTGCAATTACACGTCACGAATACAGCTGCTAAAACAATGCACGACAATTTTACACTCTCTCTCTCTGTGCCAGGAAATGCGAATAGTTGGCTTTGACGTAACAGGAATTAATAATGCAATATTTAATGACAGAATGATTTCTTTATTGAATTAATTATTCTTGCATAAACAGACTAAGCCTCATTTTAACTATAGTAATTATCTAAATATATAATCGATATGTATATAAAAGTATAAAATGTACTATAACCTACTCTTTAATATATGACATAATATTGGTTTCTACAAGATAGAGGTGAGTAGGAAAGTCTAGAGGAAATGCACATGCAGTATAGTAGCGAGAAGAGAGGGAAAAATAGAGTGAAACTTTAACTTTAAAAACCACCAAATAATCAGCTGGAGTCTTGAGTCCTAGCGTGCTAGATTTAATGCAAGTCTAGCTCCTTGAAACACTCGGCCATTACTCTGGAATCTTTGGTTCAAGTCAGAGTCGATATGAATATATTTCTTCACACAGTGAAAAAAAGTTATGTGAAGGCCTATGAGTGATTCGAAGCTTACTGTTAATTTGGTTACAGACACTAATAAATGCCTTTTATGTTGATTAAATTCAACAAATTAATAGTTATTTTTATAACATATTAAAAATACAGTTTATGTTTTAATTAGTTTTTCCATATTTTTAAAACGCTTTTTCTAAAAAAAAGTCAATGTGAAAGGTCTACTGTTCATTAAATTGGGGAAAAAAGAGCGGGGTGTATCATAAATTGTATCTCGTTAGACGAATAAGTAATAAGTTGTAACCGAATTCTTTTAATTCATCATTTGAAACAATGACTACTTTGTTTTAACTATCTCGTTCTTTTGACCATTTATCTCTATGTGATTTGTTTCTCTATTGTAAACCGAATGGTAAGATGTGGGGGGGGAGATAACGCGCTGGCGGTGGAGGATGAAACCATTTAGTTACGCATGCCTTTAATTGCACTACTTGTAGCTGATTAAAAATAAATTTTTCTTAGCCCGATATTAGTGTAACCTAGTATTTAGATGACCGATTAGTTTCAAAATCGTAATGACAATAAAAGCCCGACTGATTTTCTTTAGTGACCATAATACCCAAACATTATAAATAATCTAAGAGGGAAGGGATCAGAAAAGTAATACAGATAATAAACTATGTTTTTGTATTTGTCTAGAAATGAGGATTAAAATATATTTCATAGAATAACTACCCATAGTTGTCGTCTGTCTAGATTTAGGCTTAGCTTATCGGTTTTTGGCTTTGCACAATAGATAATTTCACAGTTTTAATGCGTTTAAAAGTTGTCCAAATATTAATAAATCAAAAGTATAATTTAATTCTATAATGTTTACAAGTATATTTATTATTTAAAAACTCTAGACTAGTACTAATATTATTATTATTTGGGCTCAAAGACATATTTGCACGAAATAAACCTATTAACACCATTTAAATCCTAAAAACAACATTAAAATTAATTAAATTAAAGAAAAAGTTCAGTAAATCTATGGCGATTCCTAGGGTATGGCTGCGTGATAGAAGGAAGAATAAATGAACGAGCAAGGAAAACTATACGGGGATATTCGTAAAAAATAAATCAGAAAACTTCTCGCGCTTGGTGAAGTGACATTTAAACCTCACCCCCATTTTCCTAGTTACAAAATGATGACGTTACATAAACATTATATAAAAAAACTCTTCATTGGCCGAAGCGTCACTCTTGTAATAGAGTGGCCTGCTGATGATGGGGTGGTCAGGGTTCAAATTCCAGTCAGCTGTACTGAGGGTGGTTTTTACTAAAACAAAAATTCCATTCTCCTCCTACACAAATCGGGTAGGTTACTTCTAAAATGATTCCTTACTCATCCCTACCCCATAACCCTAACTACCATTAATTCATACAACCTGAACAACCGGTAGTAAGATGCGGTGATAAAAATATATGAATGGTATAGTAATATTCATAAACCCTAAATAAGTGCATAAATGATTGGATTGTCTGTTACTAGGTAGGATTGAGGGTGTCGTTGAGGTTCGATTTACCGACATGCCCGAAAAATGTACCAATGTTGAATTTGAAATCTCCCTTTTTCACAGTGGGGCATTGACGACCAGGAAACTTGGTGTTATATTTGTTATAGAACTACCACAAGATAGTTTTTTTAGTTGATTTTGACCTAGTTAGTTGGTTCAGAAAGCGCACGTTAAACACACACTTAATTAAATAAAATTTCTTCAGGGAAAACTTGAAATCAACCTTGTGGAACATTAAGGAGCGTTCCGGTTACCGGTTTGATTCACGTTTAACGAGACGCATATATTCGAAGCCGGTAACTTGAAATCTTGTTTTTTGTATAAAATCATGCGCTCAATAGATGGCGCTGTTTAAACAACGATTCGACTGGTAGGTTTAGGAACCACCAAGGCCCACGTATTTAAATTATCTACGCCCGAAATACAGGCAGCCCACCAAGCCTACACGAAGAGCTGTACACTAAAAGCGACACCCACTAGCTTCAGTGGACGAATGGTCTAGGCGTCACTCTCGTGTTAGTCTGGGCTGCTTATGATGGGGAAAACGGGGTTCTAATCCCGGTCGAATCTACTCAGGGTGATTTTTTCTAAATAGTTTTCTAATATCCTTCCAAGCAAATCCGGGTAGATTAACTCTAAAATGCTTCCTTCTTCTTCCCTACTCCACGAAAGTAATTAACATAAGGTGCGTGTAGCCTGATCAGGTATTAAGACGGGTGATGAAATAATAAAACTAAGAGGGATTGTATTATTATTATTATTATTATTATTAGCACCGCGTCTTACTACCCGTTCGGGTTATACGCACTTACGCTAATGTGTAATGGTAGGGTGATTATGAGATGAAATGAAGGACCTACAGTTTAACGTGGAATCCGAACCACGGTGGAGACCTGGCATTCCTCACATTCACAAGATGTCTTGTCAGAGGTGAAGGAAGGGTTTGGTAATCAGATAAATCTGTGCCGGGACCGAGGATTGAACCCCGGCCGCCAGCATAGAAGTCTGACACCTTACCCCTAGCCCACCAGGTCACCAAGAGGGATTGTAGTCCTCGCCACTGAACCTCACTCTAGAACAGTCTCAGATGAGCTTCTAGATACTAGAACAACCATATCAACTCGTTTGATCTCCAAGCAACATTGGCATTTAAAAATACGGAAGGGGCTGCATTAAAAGATAAATGGTATGACAAAATTGCACAAACTTTCTCATAATGTATATTAAAACTTTCAAGAACATTTTCAAAAATAAGTTTTTAGTAAAATAGTCTTACATAAATTTTACTCTTAAAAACAATCCCATCATCTTGTTAATCACAAAAATAACTTTTTATAAATAAATTTGAAACTAAATTGTTCAAATATGTTCATAAAACTAAAACTTTCAAAGCTAGATTATGTAAACTACCCTAAAATTATTTGTTATTCATAAAAATGAAAACATATTCTTATTTGACATGGTTAACTATTCACAAATTCACATTTTGAATTCAATATTCAAGGACAATTTCCAAAACATTAAATTTTTCTATAATTTGTTGTTAGTAAATTACCCTTAAATTATTTATTTCTAGTTAAATAAAGATATATTATTATTATTGATATGTAAAATAGTCTCCCGATACCGATTTTAAACAAATCGCCGAAGCAATTTTTTTAAATGTTAAAATCGAAACAAAGTCATCAGTAAACTATCCATAACCAATTTCCCCCCCAAAACAAGTATGCAGCTTTATTTGTCATGCTTATGTCAACACATTTTAAGAAAAATCGCCATATCCATTTTAAAATAATGCAATTTTTCAAAAATAAATTTTCAGTAAAGCAACACTTATCAAATCTTACCCAAAACCAATAATACAGGGTTATTTGCCGTATCAAACTTCCCCCAAGGGAGCCAAATTGTTACTGTCATTAATTAAATATTCCAGGTTTTTGAAAAATCAGTAATATATAAACTACCCATTAATGAGATTTTACCCCAAAAACAAGTAGGCACTGTTATTTGTTATGCTAAACACTACAAAATACCCATTTGGAACCAAGTAATTAGCACCATTTCTAAAACCTTCCTAGTTTATGAGAAATCAGTCATCAATACACTACCCATAAACAAATTTTTCCCCAAAAACCAATTATATAGTGATATTTAAAATGTCAAACCATGCAAATCTTAGATATGAGTTTTGAACAATATTGTTAAAGCAATTTTCGAAAAATTTGTAGTTCAAAAAATTACTTCTCAGTAAACTACCCTTAATTCAAGGGTTAGAGTAAAAAAAAAGGTGGAATAGCCCTATAAAGTCTATATATCAGGTTTAAACAAAATTAATCAAACCCTTTTGGTTCTGTGGCTAGGAAAAAACACACAGACATGACATCAGAATTGTAAATTCCATTATTTTTGTTCGTGTTCACGATATCAATTCATTATCTTGATATGATAAAATAAAAAGGCAATACTACCACCATTTTAACTAAAAATAGTTAAAACTTTTATAACAGAAAGAACATTAGGATGTAAGCCTAATTCACCCTCTAATATTTTTTTTCCGTATATTTTTCCAGTTTCTATTAGGGAGTCTTTAAAAAAGTTGAAGATCTGTGAAAGGTTTTGAATATAATTCAAATAAATTAGCCCAAGGAGAATACTCTCAATGTTGTACACAATATATATTATGACAAAAATTTAAAAAAAATTGGGTCGCATTTTATATTGGTCAGTAATAAATTTCACGGAATTCACAATGGGTGGCACATGGGCTGCAAGTTTGGCATGTCAGCCTTAGAACATTATCCAAGGATTCAGATCTCTACCGGCTCCTTGAACTCTTGCTAAAGGTGATGCTCTAGATCACGATATTGACTGGAACTGTGGTGAAATCACGTTTCAACTTCCCTAAAATGATTAGAGCTGTCAGGAAATACTTAATATTACAGTTAGACACGTTACTTACTTACTTCCTTACTTACTTACTCTATGGCATTAGGAACTCGAAAGATCATTGCCACACTTACAAAAGTACTCTATCTATCCCTATGTTGAGCTAGTTATATCCAGTCCACCTCATTATAACCAATCTCTATTTTGAGCTAGTTCTATCCAGTCCACCTCACTACACCCTATTCCTATCTTGAGCTAGTTCTATCCAGTGCCTCTCATTACACACTATTTCTTTCAGCTCCATTATAATGTTTTACTGAGTCTAGGTCTTTCCAATGTTACAAACAGTTACAAACATTACTAAAACTATTAATCATTATGAATCAGTATTTTATAAGTGATGGTTGTTCACCTAACTAATCCTGATTCTATAATAACATTTAATAAAGTGAAGTGGATAGTCAAATTGAGCTGGATTATTTGGCTTTGCACCGAGCCAGCCTGATACGTACCGTACCGTCTCGGGATTTATTTATGTATCCAGGTTGTAATTTCTCACAAAATTAAAATGATCAAAACTACCATAAAATATTTATCCATCCAGTTATGCTAGCTGCATCTGTCACTTTAGAATATGTTATCAAACTCTATAAAATAACACTAATGAGATAGTAAAATGTTATCAATGCTGACAGAAAATATATAGTATTATATATTTGTATTTTATAAAAGGCATTTAATAGCAGAACCATAATTGACATTTGGCCAAATCACCACTATAGGAGTGACTTTATACATAATGGAATAGCAATGTAGTATTAACCTTCCCCTCTACCCACTAAAGTAGGTGCCCTTTTATACTATTATTATCATCTTTATCCCATTTGTTAATACATCCTTGTATCAAACGCATATAGACTAAACAAAGCTGTCAAAAATGAAAACCATAGGACACATATCTTGTCATAGAAATACATTTAACTATATTTAGTAGAGGGTGTGGAAAACTTTAAAATTACGATGTTGAGGGTAAAATCGCCTTTTCTTCTACTCAAACACCCGAAATAGCCTTCGCATTATCAAAACATTTTGAAGGATTATTATTATTATTATTATTATTATTATTATTATTATTATTATTATTATTATTATTCGCACCGCATCTTGCTACTTGTTCGGGTTATACGCACTTAGGCTAATGTGTAATGGTAGGGTGATTGTGAGATGAAATGGAGGACCTACAGTTTAACGTGAGATCCGAACCACGGTGGAGGCCTGGCGTTTCACACATTCACAAGTTGTGATTAATACACATCTTGTAAGAGGTGAAGGAAGGGTTTGGTAATCAGATAAATCTGTGCCAGGACCGAGGATTGAACCCCAGACTCCCAGCACAGAAGTCTGACACCTTACCCCCAGACCACCAGGTCACCAAGGAAGAATAACACTTTGATATAATATAAACATTTGAAAAATCTCACTAAATATAATTTTCAGAAAAGTTGTTTTATAATCAAGTTGGGATTAAATTAAATATAGAACGCGAATACAAATAAAATATGTAGGTAGGTAAAATAAAAGAGATTATATAATTTTTAATATCTTCAACATTATTTTATTCAAAAGAAAAATACTTGTTACATTTTAACACCAAGAACTGGCGAGCACTTGTATGAAGCAAATAAAATATGACATCCAAAACTTTTTAATTGTGATATCTTCCTTGTTTGTATTCAATTTACAGCATATGTATCCAAAACTTAGAGGGCCAAAACATAAGGTTTCTCCCATGACAATCAAATTTATAAGCGCGGAAGATATTAAAAAAACAGCGTTTAGAAAAGCGTAGTCATTAGAATCAAACACCTTTTTTGGGGGTTTACTTTCTCTAGCAAATCCATCACTTTCTGAACAGATGTTTTCTTGAAATATAGCGAGAGAAATTCACTATTAACTGCGAAGTTAATTTATTTTTTACTAGGGCTATTTAATTTATACTTTTTGAAAACATTAACTATTACAAGTACATGGCTTCTACAGTAATACTGTAATTTTTAGTATTGTTCTCTCTATTAGTAACTTTATATAGCTTGAGCGAATATAACGAGAAATATGGATATTAAAGTCATGTGCTAGCATTCACCTTTATATAGAATAGGAAATAACATCTTTTGTAAATCAATGCACATGGATGGGAATCGAACCCTCATCTTTAGATTCAGGAGTGATAGACACGGCGCCAAAATATCAAGTTGGTCTAGTATGGATTTCCGATGACAGAGGGGTCGGTCTACTCGTAATTTTGGCCATGTTTACTGATAATTTTTTATCTGCATCGCTTTTCATTCTTCCTCACCAGAAATGCGACTTTATTCTTATAAATAACATCTTCCTAAATCCTACTCCATTAGTGTTTTAAAACGGGGACATCTAGGTTGGGTGGTAGAAAATGGTTAACAAATAAACAAATCAATGAACACATGTTTAGTCCGAATTTTTAAATGGTGCTTAAGTGAGTTTTAATTTTCTTCTTCAAAAACTATTTTACTAACCATTTTGTGATCTTTACATTATGAAACTTTTGTTCCAAACAAACATTTGTTGGGGATCTTGTCTAATATTTTCATTGCTATTCAAATAAAACTGATATTTACTAAGTTTTAATTATTTATCAGTAAACCTCAACCACATTATGTTTTTAATACAATTAAAATATTTAAGAAGGTCTTCCGAGATGTTTACTAAGGGACAAAATTGTGTTTATTAAGAATACTGATACTTTACTAACAAACAATAATTAAAATTAATTCAAAAGTAGCTTTATTACCCTTCATATTAATCCAAACAACTAGGTTTGGATTCACCAAAGGGTGCCGAAACTAACCAATTTAAGTTATCAGCTCTTAGAAGCTGTGATATGAAGATCTAGAATCTGGCTGTTGTGATTTGTTCTAGAATAGAGTTGGGATAAGCCGCTAATAGTGTTTACAAACATTAACCACGATAAAAAGTGTGGACGTCATGGGGGTTCTGCTACCTCACTTACATTAGCAGGCGGATGCTGCCTGACAACGCATGTTCAACGTCATTATGTAGCAAGAATTTCTCTAATTACTTTGACGATGATCACAATAAAGCCACCTGCTTCAATGGCCGAATGGTCTAACGCCGAGAAGGGAAATCTTTTGGCGTTGGAAGGCCGCATGTCGCTTCATGGATTCCTAATAAGACCGCAACGCACACATCATAATTATACAGTAATTTTTTTTTCAAAATATAATAGTGTGGTATTCATAAATAAATATATCGATAAGAGGCATTAATTATTTTTTTATATTATGCTTTAAACATAAAGATTTTTGTATTATTTTATTACACCGCATCTTATTTATTACCCGTTCGGGTTATACGCTAAAGTACTAATAACGCTACTGGTTTTAAATATTAGGAAGGCTATATTAATAGAAAGTGTATCTGCATTTGCGTGGAGGGAGATTGGCAAACAATTTTGGAAAAATCACCCTCAGTTCACCTGATCGAGATTATACTTCGATCACTTAGTCATCGGCAGTCTATGATACTGCGAAAGTAGCACCTTAGATCATGAGGCCACCGAAGTGGGTTTTTATCAATTAAAATACACGACTCTTGGAATATTTAATTTTTAAATAATGAAGGGAGATAGTTGATTTTTTTAAATTGTGAAAATGCCACAACCAACACCTCAAAAGGCCGCAGTGTCCCCATCTCCAGTCTAAGGGTCTCTCTCGTGTTGGATTGGTCTACTAATGATGGGGAAATCGGGGTTCCAATCCCGATCGAGTTTACTGAGGGTGGTTTTTCATAAATGGTTTCCCCCTCCACGTAAAAGCGGGTAGATTATCTCTAAAATACTTCCTTCCTCATTCCTACCTCTTTAGAGTAATTATCACATATGTGTATAACCTGAACAACTAGTAAGGTAGTGATAAAAAAGACTATAAATCCTTGGTTAAAGAATCGTGAATTTTTTCTTATAATCTAATTGAGAGTTTCGATGAATATCAAAAATATATATTTATTGATTGATAGTTGGTTTACTTAAGCTTAGAGATCCGGTGAAATCGTTTATCTACATTATATTATATCATGTATGTTTCATAAAATATATCATTATTTTGAAAATTTTACTAAACAGCTCTATAAATTAATAGTTCTTTTATTTAAAAATAACAACTTATTTTAATCTTAATTCAAAATTCATGTCTTCGTCCGGCTTATTAGCATATATATACTAACGAGAAAGCTAAAATTGAGAGGAAATACACTAACATTGGTGTAGTAGAAGGGTGGAAAACCACTTATGAAAACACACTTTAGTATAGCCGGGATTTTTGCCCCAACCTCTCCACCCCCTGTTAACCAGATTAGATGAGACTGTATCCACGTGACCATTTGTACGGGTAACGGCTGGTTACCAATCACTTTAAAAATTACCTGAGGAAGTAAAAGGTAAAGAAGCTGTGATTTAAATATTTAAAAATTCACTTTCTAAGAACACGGTTGTATTACTTCACGACATACATTCTAACTTTTTTCATCGAGTCTTATAGTACCCACTTTGGCTATATGCATATAATTACATTAATGTGCTATGGATGATGAAAGTATAATTTATAGCAAACTTATCCGTATTTGCGTGTAAGAAACGTTGGGAACATTTAGGATAAAACACCCGTAATACACCCAGCGGAGATTCTAACTCCAACTTACCCATCACTGGCATAATAATCTAAATGAGTTGGACGTTTAGACCATATATATATCCATCGGCTTGGATGTTTAACTTAAAGTGGGAAATAATAATTTGTGACACTCTAAGAAAAGGGACACAAGACAAAAACTGTCAAACAAAACCAAAACTGACGAAATGTTTATTATATTAGGTGAATCTATTTTGAGATTATTTGAGGGATACTAGTCAAACCTCATTAGGTGTGTTGTTTGGACTAAAAATCCAAAACAAACGATATAATTCATCAGAGGTCAGTGTTTTACCGAGTAAAACGATATGTCTAGTTGTATAACCTTTCCCCAACATTTTGACTTTTATTTATTTTTTTTAAAGAAGGCCTAGTGTTACTATCTTGTTCTAAATACCAAACCTCGTCAGTTTAAAAAAGTATATATATTAATTTATGAAATGAACTATTCCACATGTAATACATTATTTTTTGCATCATTTGTGTCCAATGAAATTCTCTTGGACTCATAGATGACTCATCCACTAGTATATAAAACCGAAATTCTAAATTTAATAATAATAATATTTAGCACCACGTCTTACTACCCGTTCGGGTTATACGCTTTAAGTACTAATTACGCTAATGGATTAGGAATTGGGAAGGTTGAATTATAGGAAGCGAACCCGCATTTGCGTGGAGGGAGAGTGGAAAACCATTTAGGAAAAACCACCCCAGTTCACCCGACCGAGATTCGAACCTCGATCTCCCCGTCCTCAGTAGTCGAGCTAAACACGACAAGCGCTTTAGCCAACTACGCCACCGAAGCGGGTTCTCTACATTTAAAAAAACAGTGTAGTGTGAATGAAACGTTGTCTAGCTTCTCTAATAGTAATAGTACTATAAACTACTGTTTGATACATTTTCTAAAGCCATTTTGAATAGCATGTATCATTACTGTATTTCTTTCGAATTTGATATACAAAATATCATAGATATGTAGAAAAAATCTCATACACTGTATTAACAATATTAATTATAATTTTGCAATGAATTATTCAAAGAAATTATCTTTTAACATAATTAAAACCATTCATTATCTTCTATAACTCTTGTGAAAAGATTATTATGATGGATTAAATAGGGTGACCTGGCGGTCTAGGGGTAAGGTGTCAGACTTCTATGCTGGCGGCCGGGGTTCAATCCTCGGTCCCGGCACAGATTTATCTGATTACCAAACCCTTCCTTCACCTCTGACAAGACATCTTGTGAATGTGAGGAATGCCAGGCCTCCACCGTGGTTCGGATTCCACGTTAAACTGTAGGTCCTTCATTTCATCTCACTATCACCCTACCATTACACATTAGCGTAAGTGCGTACAACCCGAACGGGTAGTAAGTCGCGGTGCTAATAATAATAATAATAATGATCGATTAAATAGCCAAGCTATTATATTTGTTAATTACAGCAATAGCTGCATATAAAAATCATATTATTTGGGATGAAAAAAGATCTTGACATGGGAATTGAACTAGAGACCTTTGGCTTAGTACGCCATGATAAGCCAAACGTCCTGAGTTCACTGTCCAGGTGTCATTTTTCATTTTAAAGAATATAAAGGTTATTATATTGCGTGACACATCAATATGTTGACATTGAACAGATTGTGTATAGAAACATATTGAATGGGGGGGGGGGGGATTGTAATATAGTTATTATGTTTGGGTAGAAAATTTAACAGACAAGAACCAAGTGAAACGAACAACGTACAGTACAAGAGGGATTGAAATATTGTGAAAATAGCTATTTGAGAATTACAAAAGGTTTCATAAATGTGTTTTGCAGCTGTCAGTTTGCCATATATAATATCAATGCTGATGGAATTGTCTTATTAATTAAATATACGATAAGACTAGGCTATAATCAACATTTAGATTGTTATCGGTAAATTATAAAAAGCACGAATATTAATAATAATAGAGAAAGATCCTAAATACATTTGAAAAAAAATATAGAGATAAAGCAAAAGTGTAAACACACAGCTAAATTCACAAGAAACCAATTAAAATTAATAATTATTGAAACAATGTAGGATAATACTAATTATATTTGGTAACTAAAGAATTAGTTGATTTATTTAATAACCATTGAAACAATCAAGTAGGTCAATAAATAAATAAATTATTATAATACATTCTTAATTTGTTTCAGTAATGATTAATTTATTTTGTCTCGTGTCATTGTAGCCGTGTCTATATACTTTTATTTTACCTGTATATTCTATTTCAAATTTATTTCGAATCTCTCTATTATGTAAATATTCATTCTTCTTATAATTTACGAATAATAACTTAAATATTTCTTATATCCTAGTCTTATCGTATTTTTTATTAACTTTCCTTAGTTGAATTACTTTAAGAATGTTTTCTAAAATGTAATATTAATACACCCCACAGTTTAAGAATTGTCACAAAAATTAATCCAAAGCCCATATCTATACCGTGATGCTGTGTAATTTGACATAATTAATAAATATTCCAGAGTCTATTACTATTCTAATACTACTTATAATACTGATTTTAATATAAAAACAATAGTGTCCTAACTTGTTTCGCTAGACCGGAAATCTCGGCGATAGACGAAACGTAACGTACAACCCTAATAATACCCGCTCGCTAATTGTCTTATAAAGTTGTTGTCCGCACCTGACAGCTCGTAACACAGACGTCTAGAGAGAGTGAGTTGGAAGGACCGGATAGCTATCGCTGTCCTGTCAAGCGATTGTTAATACAACTGACTTCACGAGCTTCCTCTAATTAAATGCGAAGTTGAGGTACCCTAAATGGCGTTACTCCCATTCAATGACAGTTATGAGGCTGAGCTTACAAGTGTTTTTTAGATTTATTTCACACAAACTGCTCTTTTTTTATTTGTGAAACTACTGTGCTTTCTGAATTAACATATTCTTTTTATCCACTTCAGTGGTCACTTGGTCTAACGTGCTACTCTCGCATTAGTCTAGACTGCTGATGGCGGGGAGATTGAGTCTTGAATATCGGTCGGGTGTACTGAGGGAAGTTCGTAAAAAAAAAAAAACACTCTCCCTACAAGCAAATGCATGCACACTTCCTCTAAATATAACCTTCCTAATCTCTGAAACCATTAGTGTAATTAATATATGAGCGTATAATCCGAACGGGTAGTAAGATGCGGTGCTTTAAAACACAAATTATTTATTAAAATAAACATTCTTACAACATTCCCTAGTACATCAACTCTCTTCTGAACAATTATGTGTGTATATGTTGAATGCGTATAACCCGAACGGGTAGTAAGACGCGGTGCTAATAATAATGTATATGTTGAAAGACCACACCTTGGCACGGGAATCGAGCCCGGGATCTTTGATTAAGCTCTACTGAGATATCGAGGATTGGTTCCGTGCTCAGGATCATTATTCACTCGTAGTTTAAAGCGGATTCAATGCTGTTTGTATGAGATCATCATCTAATTAGAAGCTATTAGAAACACCGCTACAGTATTCAATTGTCACAATCCCGGTTTCGATTCCTGTATCCAGGCATTATTTTACTATTATATTTAAATGAGTAACAACGGAACGGCCATAATTCTATCCTTATAATTAAATCAATGTATTTTAAATTCTTTTAGCTATCCCTATAACAATTTTAAGCCTTAAATGGTAAGATTCTAAAAAAAAAAATTTAAAGGCAGTTTAAATATTTATTCCGCCCTCAGAGTCTTACTAACCGTCTGAAATATCAACATATCTACACTTACGTTTAGGTACAGAAAGGTAAAACTTGAAGTGTACCCACATTTTCTTGGAGGAGAGTGGGATATTGTTTAGGAAGAATCAATTTATTATATATAACCAAGTTTCAAACACGGATCTCATCGCCAACAAACCACCGATGAGGGGTCTTAGGTCACTGTTGTTAATAGTGGCTACCAATAAATATAAATCAAACATGTAACAAAAGGAAGAGAGAGGGGAAGTTTTAGCAACAAACGTTCGAAATAAAATCTGCAATATTATATTCCACAGCGATTTAATACCCATTCGGGCTATACACATTTAATTTCACAAATGAGTAAGGATGAGGGAGGTATTAATTGATAGTAAATGTAGATAGATTTGTGTGGAAGTAGAGTGTGAAACAATTTAATACAAAAACACTCTCAGTACATTGAGCCGAGATTTGAACCTCAACATCACTATCACAGGCCTTCTAAACCAAACAGGAGCCATGCTTAGTCCACTTGTCGACAGATCCGGTTATTTCTCTGCATATAGATCCAAAAGCGGCACTATCATAAAGCGCTCTGTACTTTGTTTTGGGCGGCATTCAACCGTTCACAAAAGAGAACATTTTGCAATGGTCTATCAAAAAATGTATTCGTTCGTTGCAGTCGGCCATAACTAAAGGCAATTGTATATTGATTTGACTGGCGATTTTGGGGCGATAATAAGTGACAAGTGTTACGTAGCTATGTCTAGATAGACCTCGTACTTTCATTTCTGTGAGGCTGGGTAATTGTTTGCGTGTGATAGATACAATGTCCCGAGTATTAAGGTCGCGTTCAACACATGTTTCACGACACGAATATTTGATAATCTTGCAATAGGATACGTATTTAACAATCCTTTTACTGAACAAACAATGAACGAGGCTACAAGGTCTCACGGGAAATTTATTGGAAGGTGATTCAAAGGGAAAGTTTGTAACTCTATCAGACTTTGTTGATTTCCTTTTGTAAAACAAACATAATATGTTAGGGAGATTTTCTGGACCGCACATGTATGTACATTTACTGCCTGTTTTGAGCTAAGGCTAGTATTTATTCTAGTTTTTATATAAAAAATAGGTTTGCCCGAAAAAAGACTTAAGTAGATTTGTTTAATTTAATATTCTACATACATTTTCATATATATTATACATTTTCTACAAAACTTATAAGTTTTTAATATATTTTATCATGAAGAGAAAAAGTCCTTGTAAAATACACAAGAAATGTTAAAATTCCTTTATATAGGCTATAGGTAATTAAACTAAACGTACCCACCTCCATAGTTAGCTAACGCGCTAGTTTCGCGTTTTGCTAGACTGCCGAGAACGGAAGTTTGAGGTTCGAAACTTGGGGTGGCTTTCCCTAAATGTTTTTACACTCTCCCTCTACGCAAATGCTGGTTACCTTCGTCTAAATTAAACCTTCCGAATACCTAACCCATTAGCATAACTAGTACTTAAGCGTATAACCCGAACGGGTAATAAGACGTGGTTTTAAGTATAAAACTAAACGTATTTACTGTATAAATATCTGATTTAGTTTGCCCAAAAAGGTTTTTTTTTTAAATTCTTTTAAAAATATATGTTGCTAAATTCTTGTTCTTTTCCACCAATTTGCGGGAAGGAAGAGTGGTAAATAATTTAAGAGATAAACACTCCCCAACTCGACCGGGATTTGAACCTCAATCTCTCCGTCACTGGCAAGTCAGACCAGATGTTCTCGACGCCTTATTCTGCATGCCCACCACTGTGGTCATTAAAGTTTAGAATAATATCTTATAATAGTACTGGAGTAAGGTAAACAAACGATCACCAAAGTTTAACCCAAGGCGTTCAACCCGTGACACAGAACTGACATCATCATCAACTGTGACCGGGTAAGTTTATAAAAATGCCTCTATTGTCCTCTACATTATTCCTCCTTTAATTGCTTCCATTCTTCTCCTCTCACCTGCACACTTTCTGTTACCTGCTCCTCTCATTTCTTTCTTGGCCTCCCTTACAGTCCTTTTTCCTACATACTTCAACTCTATCACTATCTTCGGCACCCTCTCCTTATCCATACTCATTAAATGACCAATCCATTTCAGCCCTACTTCATCAACTATCTCATTACTCTCTCTACCTCCACTCTTTCCCGTGATCAGAACACTGTAATAACATTTTGTTTCGCTGGGTCGACAGTAGTTTTAGTCTCTCTTTTCAGAAACGTAATATCGGCTATATACAACCTACTCTCCAGATTAGAGCTACCACGTGATTAGTTAACCTATAACATTGATTTTTAACAAAATTGTTAAAGCTATTATCAAAAAGGGCAGATTAAAAAAAATTATCATCAGTAAACTACTATAAAAATAATTAAATTTATTAAAACAATAATATTTACTTATATTACTAAATACCTCAGATACACATTTTAAACCAAATCATTAAAGCTATTTTTAAAATAAGTTATTTCAAATTTAAAAAAATATTTCAATCAGTAAACTACCCTTAAATATTTTTTGATCCTAAAATAGAAAACTATAGTTTTATGTATAATGTCATAACACTTCCCAGATAAACAATCAACTTAAACAAAAATTTAAAGACACTTAATTTTTTTTATAATTTGTTGGAAGTTACTCTTCAGTAAACTGCCCTTTAA
The DNA here is from genome assembly GCA_039000515.1 of Timema cristinae. Taxonomy (NCBI): domain Eukaryota; kingdom Metazoa; phylum Arthropoda; class Insecta; order Phasmatodea; family Timematidae; genus Timema; species Timema cristinae. The sequence continues at coordinate 118,694,753 of JBCFYV010011172.1, forward strand.
CGAGTTTTTACCCAAAAACCAACTACACTTCCTAATTATAGTTTTTAAATTTTTTAAAAATGTGAAGTTTAAAACATCACTAATTTTTAAGTTACCTTTAATTTGTGGACTAGCATCAAAATAAAGAAAATATCTGAGGTATAGCTTTTAGCACATAAATTCAGTTTGATCATAATCTATAAAACCTTTTTGGATCCTTGGTAAGGGATAGTCTGACAAACACACATAAATATATAACATGGATTCGGGAAGAATTATAAAATATTTTTTGGGGAGGAGTGAGAGGGGTTTGTGTTCACACAAAACGTAAACATTCATCATAATTCGAATTGTTTTTTCACGATTACAATACTTTCTCTTGATATGAGAAATAAAAATGTTCCTTAATCAGTCGTAACGCAAAGAGCTGTGATTGTTCGAATGGCACGCAGTAAAATGTCGATTATCATCTAGTATGATATTTGATTTAAGGAAAAACTTATGTTATAATCCAGAATAAATATTATATATATATATATATATATATATATATATGTGTGTGTATATATATGTATATATATATATATGTATACATGTGTATATATATATGTATATATGTGTATATATAATATTTTGACGTAAATTTTTTTTTTACAAAAATATCAAGTTATTTTCAAATATAACATAAATTTATTTCCTTATATTTGTAATATCTTACCCCATCCGCTTAATTAAATACAAATAGCCCTAACAGGTAGTGAGATACCGTGCAAAACAAATATAAGGCCTATTCGAAGTTTTCTTACTCTCTCGCAACCCACCAAAGATAAAATTATTGTGATCGTTAACAAAATGAAATTCGAGATGTTGATGGGCATGGACGTTTTATGACCTCCCTTACCCATTCCCCACTGAACCCGAAAAATGTTTTTTGTATTGCCGACTGTCTGTGTGTGTCTCAGACTAGAGCAAAGACCATTTTACTGATCGGGATAAATCTTGTTATCTAATGTTTTCATAAGGTTCCCCCGAGGAATTTTCGGAATTAGCTATCTAACTTTAAATATGCGGTAGATTAATTAAGGGCTATATAAGAGAGAGAAATTGATTTTATCAAAATCGACTCTAAAGGTTTTTAATTAGAATTGTTTACAGGCATTGTTTAATATTACATTCTAAGTGACTATTCTTATTTATCCCTGAAAATGACTTTGAGGGTACTTTACATAAGCGAAAATCTCCCATTTGTATCATATCTTCGTAACTCTTTCAAATACTTGGTAACTTATAATTGTAATGTTGTAATACTATTAAAACTAAACATCTTTTAACTGAAATATATTTTTATAGAACCAATATCTTGTTGGCTATAGGCTAATATTTATTTTTTATGGAGGTCTTTTGCCACCGATGTGGGTTGGATACGGAACTTTCTTTTCCGGACTAGTTCAACTGTCATAAAAGTGAAAATTGCCGTGAATATTTAATATTATGAGATTTTTAACTTCGTATTTCTACCTACACGGTCTTTGAAGTGATATTCTGTATAAGAAATGCTGGAAGAATCTTTTAACATAATTTAAAATTCTACTTCATTAATATTAGCATATTACCGTGAATACTCTGTGGTACATCTAGATCATTCTGTTCTACACGATGTGAATATACAGGTGGGTTGAAAGGAGGGAGACGAAGAGGATACTTACTATTCATAATCCTTGGTGAGCTTCGCATCCTGTTCATTTGTAAGGACTCGACATGATTGAGATTCGCGTGTCCGTTTCAAATTGTCACCGGAGGCCACGGGTCTTCCCAAAAGAACTTGATTTTTATATTTTAAAAGGAGGAGCCCTGGTATGTGTGGTCATGAAATGCATGTGCTTGTTATCAACCAAAACGTGTCCGATGAATATTTTTTTAGGTGATATAATATGTAAGAACCAGTTAATTTTCGTATGTTGATATATAAACTGAGACAAGTTTTATTCAAGGTTTCAAAATGGGTCAAACTATTCGAGCTAGGTTTTATTACACTTTACTTTAATTTTTTGCTACACATCTTATCACCCATATATGCTATTATTATTTGGTGTTCTGTCTTATGGCAGGTCCATTACTTTTGTCAGTGAACTTAGCCCACTAATGCGCTGTGTCCTCTGCCTCCTTCTTCAGCTCCCAGAATTTTATTTTTTCCTTCATATCAACCAATATTTTAATCCTTCTGCCTAAGCTCCTCTTTTTCTCAGTTTTGGCCTTCTATGATGTCACGCAGAAGACAGTTCCTCCTATGGATGTGCTCGATGCAGTTTTCTTTACCGAAGAATCACCTCCAAAATGGTTCTCTTCTCACCCACTCTTCTTAGGACTTCTTCATTTGTTACCCTGTCTGTCCACTTGTTCTTCTCAACAATTTTTTCCAGCACCACTATGCTATACGCATTGAAATAGTGTGCGCCGGGTGTTATTACTCATTTAGCTGATCCGAATATGTATGGTATAGGAATATGCAAGGAATAACTTAGAGGAAGTTTACCTCCATTTGCATGGAGGGAGAGTGGAAAACTATTTAGAAACAACTAATTATACCAAACCGATATGAGAACCTCGAACTTATTGTCCCTATAAGTCCTGCTAGCTACGAGATTTATGATTAAGGTCTTAGAGAACATTCGACCACTGAGCTTGGCATCTATAAATTTAACTAGTTATGCTAGTTATGAGGTAATTATGATTTAGAAGAAATTTACTCACTGTTGCGTGGAGGGAGGATGTTATTATTATTATTATTATTATTATTATTATAGCACCGCGTCTTACTACCCGTTCGAGTTATACGCACTTACGCTAATGTGTAATGGTAGGGTGATTGTAGATGAAATGAAGGACCTACAGTTTAACGGGAATCCGAACCACGGTGGTGCCTGGAATTCCTCACATTCACAAGATGTCTTGTCAGAGGTGTAGGAAGGGTTTGGAAATCAGATAAATCTTTGCCGGGACCGAGGATTGAACCCCGGCCGCCAGCACAGAAGTCTGACACCTTACCCCTAGACCACCAGGTCACCTTTCGAGGGAGGATGGGAACACGTTTAGGGAAAAGATCACCCTAAATATAACCAAGTGAGATTTGAACCCAGACTTCCCCATCATCGCCAAATAAGACCATGAGAGCTCGACATGTTTTCAATGCGAGTGTTTCGTTGTATCGATATCCTTTTTTTTTAGGGGATGATGTGGATTGTGTTTCAATCTAGAGAAGGTTATTCAATCAAGTTGTGAAATTCATATTGTGGTAAGCCCCTCTAATTACTGTACCCAATAGGGAATAAGCTCTCAGAACTGGCTCATTATAGAACTCAACACCTATAATCTTCGATAAAATGAGAGTGTTGCTTGGCCATACGCAGTAAACCATAAAACAAAAAACTTGCATCTTAAATAGGGCTGAGGTGTTTAAAGGCTGCCAAGGAAACATACTCTATAGTTATGCAGTTCTGATTTCCAATTAGTTGTTGCGATACAATGTCAAACTAGGAGTGAGACGAAGACTCAGCGTGAATGAATAGCTCTTTTTTGGTTCATGCGTCCTCGCTATTCGTTATTATCTCGACCGGATTACACTTTAGGGTTGGTTTTATCACTGCGTCTTTTATTTCCCTTATGTATTAATTCGGCTACATTTTATTAAGTCAACCCTTATCATAATAAATCCATTATATTAAATCGTTCATAAACATTATTTAAAGGTGGGATAGAAGAGAACACGAGTGCAGGTCAGTATTTCTCTAAATTTTATAAGAAATAAACATTAGCTCTATACATATATTAATCCAAACAGTCCTTGAATATATTTCAACAGCATAATGGTAGTGAATCATACATTTTCTCTTCATTAAAAAGTTTATTTTGGAATTCTGTGATGCTCATGTCATGATAAACATACAAAAACTGTTGAAATTACTCTATTAAGAAAGTTAAACTACATATTATATTGGCTGAAGCAATACTTTAAATATATTTTAGTGCAAAAGCATTATTGCTTAAACAAATGGTAAAAAAATATTGACATTACAGCCTTTCTCTTCTACTCCACGTTAAGGTATAGTGGCAAGAACTGTGAGCTAAGAACAGTGTTTTTACAGTTTTTGTAACAAAAAAACAAAGTTAGATAAATAATTCAAATATTGCTAATTCGCCCCTTCCCTCTCCCAAAAAAACCCCTCTACAAGTGTTGTATTACATGTAAAACACTCCACTGATATCCATTTTAAACTAAATCGTTAAAGTCATTTTTGATAAATTTTAACTTTAAAAAATCATCCATAATTTGAGAGTTAGAATTAAGGGGCCTGGTGGACCCAAAGGTAAGGTTTCAGACTTCTGTGTTAGGGTTCAAACCCCGATCCGGCACAGTTTTATATGACTACCAAACCCTTCCTTCACCTCTAGCAATGTGTGGAATGCCAGGCTCCCGCCGTGGTTCGAAACCCATGTAAACTGTAGTCCCCTCTGCTTTCCACCATTATCATTTTCTCGTATCACCCTATCATCCAGGGGTAATGGAATTATCTTAATGGTGTCCATAAGATAAGGTTGAATGGCCAAGATCTAGAGCAATAGCCCCAAGCCTGAAGCCCCACTCCCTCAGTTAGATTAAAAGAGAAAAGCTACTCCTCATAAATTTCAAGCTTTATCCAAACAGTTTCGGTACTAACCCCTGGGAAAGACAAACATATGACAATACATGGGGACAGATAGTATTTTTTTTAAAGTTTGAGGCATTACATTAATAATCAAAATGTTCCAAATTTTGAAAAAGAAATTGATCCACCTTGAGCCAGGTGGACGAGGTCCTATAACTGATACGTTTTAAAACATATAATGGAGTTTAACTAATTCCCGGGAAGCCTTTTCATTGGGAAGCCATGATAGAGTGCATTGTTCCAAAAGACTGAAACCTGAAACTACCGGGCAGTAGTTTAAAAGCAGTTCTCTTATAAAGAAGTTCCACACCGCTAGCCAACCGCCACAAACATTTTCTAAAACTTCTTGACTCAAAGCTAAAGTGGCGTAAGTAGAATTTTAACAATTACAAAAAAATATAATTTTACAATTCTTTCCTTTGACAACCATGATGAGAGGGGAAATTAGCTATACACCTTTGAATGTTTTGTTTATATTTATTATGTTCCACACAAAGTCTATTAATGGGGGATTAAAGAGGACGTGCCCGCTTCAGTGGCCGAATGGTCTAAGACGTCACTAACATTTTATATTGATGTGCTGATGATGGGGTTCGAATCTCTGTTGGGTTTCTGGGGAGCGGGGGGTTCCCTAAATGATTTTCCACTCTTCTTCCACTCTAATGCTGGCAGACTACCTCTAAAATGCTTTCTTCCTCATACCTACACCATTAGAATAACTATCATACATTGGTATGACCTGAACCGGTAGTAAAACACGGTGATGAGGATGAAAATAAAATAAAAAAGACGACGCGAGCTCACTTTAACAGAGTAACTATGTTATTTTAGGTCAAGTTAATTTATTGAATGATGACATAAAATCTTGAGAAGGTGTACGTTTAATATCCTAAATAATATTATCTTTTAAGCTGTTTTGGTAAATTCCGTCCCGTTTTCATTTTTTAAATGTAAATTCCACCCCGTCATTATAAGGGTGCTATGTAAGTTGCGCCCCTCCCTTATCCTTCCTTAGATAAAGAATAAAGAATATAATAAACTATAGCAAATTAAAATAATATAACAATGTAAACAGTATCATAACATTTCAAAAACTAATTTCAACATAACCACATTTTTTGATTCGAGTATGGATGTAAACCCCACAATAAATAATAATTGTAATAACGTAGTGCAGAAACGATTCTTTGTCTTGATTATATAACGCTTTGATGACTGTTTTATTCTTCGTCACAATAATAATAATAATGCCGTTTCTGGGCTGGATTAATCTGTGTCACAATTTACCGGAAGATTAGCCAGTACTAATGCACCGTTGCCCAGGGGACGCCCGAATGTACTAACCGTAGCTACATCCTTTCCATGTCCTGATGGGATGAGGAGATGATGATAGTGAATATGAGGGTGTGGAGTCAATATAAAACTTAACTTTACCCACTTTAGTGACCACATGGTATCACGCGCTACTCTTGTGTTGGACTAGACTGTCGAAGACGAGAAGATCGGGATTCGAACGTGGTCGGGTGCATTAAGTTTGTTTTTTCCTAAATGGTTTTCTACTCTACCTCCATGAAAATGCTTGTGTACATTATCTAAATTAAACCTTCCTAGACCTTAACACATTAGTATAATTAGTACATAGGCGTATAATCCGAACGAGTAGTAAGACGCGGTGCTAAAAAACTAATTCAGGCCTAATTTAATTAACCCTGGCATCGGAATTATTCCCCATTTGAGAAAAATCCCTCCGTACAAGTCAGTAATCGAACCGTGGAATGCCAGGTCACCACCGTGGTTCGGATTCCACGTTAAACTGTAGGTCCTTCATTTCATCTCACAATCACCCTACCATTACACATTAGCGTAAGTGCGTATAACCCGAACGGGTAGTAAGACGCGGTGCTAATAATAATAAGTAATCGAACCAGTGATATCTAGGTCAGAAACCAAGAGTTTTTACCACGAGGCCGATCATTCTTAGTCATTATTTGTTTATATAAAATGTAATTTTCTGGGGATAAAATGTTTAATCGAACGTACGTATTTCATTTAATTATTTATAAACACAATATTTTGTCATAATTTATTTCGTAATATTTTTTTCCCACGGAGTTATTATAAGTTTTAGACCGACAGAGGTTACGTTAAAATAAAATTTAAAATATTTTTTTTTTTAGGTGTAACTTGTATCGTCTTTGCTAATAATAGAACTGAATTTACACAGTAGTTTAAGGTAATAAAATCTTTGGGACTAAATGTACCCCTTACTCCTTCCTTAAGGGAGGTTCTGAGGTAAAAAAAAGGCACACTAATGCAGCACTGGAAGGACTTAGACCCTTGTTGTTCTTACGTGGTCTAATTACCACTTGCTGCGATTGAGAGCAGAAAGGTGCTAATCGTATAAGAGATGTGCTGCCGCACAATACTAGTATTGTTTTCCTAGTCCCCCCTCAACACACCCTCGATCATTACGCCGGCCAACACTGGAGTGATACTTTCATGTATAGCCCGCTCTACAAGTGCAATCGCTTGGAACCGACCCCCGCAACTGCTTCCTCTTGTCCTGTTGAGAGTAGCTGGTGTGATGCCTGCTCCAAGCTACAATCACACGACACTTGCTTGTACTAGAAATCAAGTGTGCTAGCTAGCGCCTAGATATCTGTGTACTAGCTAGTACAATAGAAACGGGACTAGAATATTCACACGCCGCTAGTTTGGTGCTAAGTTCTAGTGCAAATATTTATCGAACGTCAGAGATTAATTTTGGGTGCAGCAGCTGCATAATTATTAATAATGATATTGAAAATTATGAGAAGGAGCGTAGGAAAAGAATATGGACACGGGACTGGTTGGGAAAGACGAAATAATGGTCGCAGGATTTTAAATATGATACATTCGGAGGTTAGGTAATATTCATTCGGGGTGACACAAACGTTTAGTAGGCCCTATTTCCCTAAATTTGTATTCATTTATTTACGATGTGGTCAGAGGCCCCTAAGCACAGGGGTGTCCAAGTACAGTATCCTTGATACACAAATGTTCTTTTTTAGGCCTACGCACATGTTATATTCTAAAAAAAAACACCCAAGGTTGGTATTCTATTATATTTATTTATATTAAAATTGGGTCTGGAACATAGTTTGTCGTTTTTAGATGACATGTTTTAAATTAAATTCATATATATTAAATATATTGTTATATTGTGGCAATTTGGTATTATATAAACAAGGATGTTTAGAATAATTTTCTGCCAAAAACAAAATCACATCCGATGACCACGTTGGCGTTATTTATATCATTTCTCTACCCAACAGTCTCAGCGCGCATTGATTGGTTGAATTACACAAACTAGTGTCGAAACTAGTACGAAAATAGCGCGTGTTTTATCCTCACAACTAGTATGGTAGCCCGTATCAAGTGGCAGAACCAATATATTTTTTCTGATTCACACGACGCTAGATGATGACGTGCTAGCTAGTACTAGCTAGCACACTGGATTTCAAGTACGAGCTAGTGTCGTGTGATAAGGGCTTTAGATACACAATATAACATTTAAAATGTCTGATACGAATTTGTTTAAATCTATGATATCCTAAAATAAAACAGATTACTAAAACACTAATCATATTAACTATGCCTATATATTTTTTAATATTATAAATACACAGTTTAACTTTATTTTTTTTATCTTTTGCTCCATGTCTGACTACCCAAATGGGCTATCCACATATTTACACTAATGGAATAAGAATGACGACGGTAGAATTTAGAGGAAATGTATCTAATTTGCGTGTAGTAAGAGGGAGAAATCTTCTGGGAAAATGATTTACTTCTTTGGTCGAATATTCTAAGATGTCACTCTTTCAAAATAGATAGGACTACCGCTGACGGTGGTTCGAATTTTGGTTTGGTGTGTACACCACATTTATTATAAACTTAACCCAACACGCAACAGTGGACAAAGGTGTCTTGTTTCGAGTACTGAGTTTTTTGTTTCCCCCTCAAACTGATTTCCTCTTCACCTTTCATTACTTATATAGAGGGAAAAAACCTTTTAACATGAAACACTTACGCATAATATTGAAATTATTATTAGGGACGAATAATTGCCACTCTCAAATATCCATATAAATAAAATATGTTGAAAAATAACACCTGGAAATCGAACTCAAGTCTTTTGCCTTAGCAAGTCAATACTCTGCCTCTGAATTATCTACATTTTTCCTGTTCCTAGGGCTCAAAACTCCGTCCTAGCTCGGGCGTAGAATATTGTCGTGCTAACCATTGATGTGGTCAACCATGATTTGATCTGGGTTAGATTTCAGGAGGGACTGGTTGTCCATCTAGTAATTAGATGAGTCCTAAGTCTGACTGTGAATTTCATAGATTTGGCCCGGCTAATTTTAATTTGTAGGTCCTATTCTGATATAATGTGTGGGTTCAAAAGTTTTCGTTAAATAAGCCAACTCTAAAAATAGTTCACAACTAAAAGTCACGTCAAATCGAGTGGCTCTAGTGGCTCTAAATTCTTGTTATTCTTAAAATAAGTCAATATTTTCGTCATGTATTGAGGGGCAGGGGGGGGGGGGGATACTATTATTTTCTGCAACATTGTGAAACTAAGGTCCTTTAACAGTATTTATGATGTTAACACGATTGTCTCTAATTTTATTTATTAATTGTCACATCCATCCACAACTTTGTGTGAGGAAATAAAGAAAATTATAATTTATTTCATTAGACAAATTTATGAGACAATTCTGGCGAATAATTGCTCCATATTTAGAAAAATTAAACAATAGTTAAATAGAACTAAATATTAAAATTTACCAATTGAAATATAGTATGGTACAGCAAAATTAAAATTTTTGAATTAATAAAAAAATTGTTTAGTCTAAAGTCTCCAAAGAAATAAAGGAATTCAACAGAAAAGATTATTTTCATAAGGATTCGTTCACTACATCTATTGTTACTGTGACAGATCTAACTGTGACAGATCTATGTATTTATTATTATTATTAGCACCGCGTCTTACTACCCGTTCGGGTTATACGCACTTACGCTAATGTGTAATGGTAGGATGATTGTGAGATGAAATGAAGGACCTACAGTTTAACGTGGAATCCGAACCACGGTGGAGGCCTGGCATTCCTCACATTCACAAGATGTTTGTCAGAGGTGAAGGAAGGGTTTGGTAATCAGATAAATCTGTGCCGGGACCGAGGATTGAACCCCGGCCGCCAGCATAGAAGTCTGACACCTTACCCCTAAACCACCGGGTCACCATCTATGTATTTAGAAGTAATACAATCATTTTTAATTTATTAAAATAAAATATCTTCTGGTTACGTCCTAGGATCTCTACTTTAATACACTAGGACAAAATTATTATTATTATATTAGCACGCGTCTTACTACCCGTTCGGGTTGTACGCACTTACGCTAATGTGTAATGTAGGGTGATTGTGAGATGAAATGAAGGACCTACAGTTTAACGTGGAATCCGAACACGGTGGAGGCCTGGCATTCCCCACATTCACAAGATGTCTTGTCAGAGGTGAAGGAAGGTTTGGTAATCAGATAAATCTGTGCGGGACCGAGGATGAACCCGGCCGCCAGCACAGAAGTCTGACACTTACCCTAGACACCAGGTCACCCAGGACAAAATTAATGTCTTTCATATGAGAAAATTTACTAGAGGATGATAAATGTTCAGGTCTTACCAATGTTGAAACTTTAAGCTCTCAAAGTGAAATATTGGTCTAATATGTTTACAAATTCTGACCTTTATATAGAATAGATTTCCACAAATTACTTGCACTCCTTTTGATAAAAACTATATTTCTCTTAACGAGAATGCACTCTTTATTTCAGGGTTTTAAAACACTTGGTATAGGACCACTTCATAGACATTTTTACAAGGAGAATACAAAGACCCACATTTATTTTTAAAATATTATAAATAAACAATTTTTAAAGTGTTATATTCAAACATAGACAGAAAAACAAACATCTTAAAAGAAATGCATAAAAATGGCATTATCAAAGTAGCAACTAATGAACAAACCTTTAATTAAAACATCCTCTAAGAAACATTACAATATTTATTGTTACCATATATTGAGATTAAAATTAATTAAGCCCATACAAAAACTCCACGCAAGATATCAGTTGGTAGTTAGTCAATCTTACATAGATCATATAGCGTTGCAAAGATAAAGTGGAAATTAATCGATTTATACTCACTAAACAATTCCGAAATTTGACACTAACGAAGAATAAACGCCACTAAATGGTATGAGAAAACCAAATTGATTCACTTCAAAAATAATCAATGCTTCCTTCCATGACTTTCAAATAAATCTTGGGATAGATTATTACTCTCAAAACAGGTAAGGGATTAAAATATACTCCATAAAAACCCTTGTTTATAGTAAAAGCGCTGTTAGTTACTGACATAAACAGAGATACGAATAAAACCCAATTCCCCGAAATTATTAACAGCTATCTGCCAAGAGACTCTTGAAAAACGTCTAGGATATTTAATTGTGTTTTATTAATTATTATAAAAGCAGGAAAGCATATTAAATAATATCACAAGGTAAGAACCTACCCATTGATGGAAAGTGAAAATGACTATAGCTAGGAAACAAGGTCAAACAGGACATACGATAATATTACAATTTTTAAATATTGATCCTCTATCCGTAGAAGTTGGTCGAGTGAATTGGGGTGGTTTTTCCTAAAATGGTTTTCCACTCTACCTCCACGCAAATGCGGGTTCACTTCCTCTAAATTCAACTTTCCCAATTTCTAATCCATTAGCGTAATTAGTACTTAAGCGTAGAACCCGAAAGGGTAGTAAGACGTGGTATTAAAAATAAAGTCGAGCCCGGGTATTCTGTTTGTATGGCCGAATAATCTGTCCATCTAACTGGGGGGACGTGCTCTGCTATTAACCATGAATTATTAAAGTTGAAAGCTAAAATACCCCTTTCTCACTTAGTACAATTATTCTTTGCCAAAGTTTGTTAATCAATACAGTACAAATTGTTTTCTAAACAAAAAAAGTGTTAAAATTTATTTAAAATTCTCTTGAACATCCTTAAGGTGGGGTGCTAGTGAGCGCGAGTTTAGTGCATTAATTTTGCCGTTTTTATAGCATAAACATTTTTTGGTCAAAATAAATCAAATATTTCTTCCATAGAACCATAGAGTTTAGTTTTCTACACATGCTAATCTCAACAGTTGTTGAATATCTGTCATGAGCATAGCGGCATTTGGTGACAAACTTTTTCAATAAAGAGAAAAAGTTGTCATTAAATTACAGGAAACTTTTGACGGATATTCAAGAACTGTTGAGATTAGCATTATGCAGACAACTAAGCTATATGTTTCTATAGAAGAAATATTATATCTATTTTGGCCAACAAATATATATGCTATAAAATTTTCAAAAATACAGCACTAAGCTCACTAGCACTCCACTTTAAGACGTATAACTATAAAATAGCGTGTAATAACCTCAGTTCAACGTACAGAGCACCAAAGTGTGGCAATGTGGGTGGGTGGATGTGTATTATATAACACCTCACACTTTATTGGGAGGTCCTCGTGGTTTATAGAAATGAAGTGGAAAATTGCACACACCTCGGTGCGATGAAACTGATACGGTACCTTGGAGCCATTTAGCGCTGGGTTCAAGCGGAACAAGCGAAATAATTTGTGCTCTCTCGCCAGCGTTTGGATCACAGATTAGCGAGGAGGGGGATATATTATTCCCTCAAATATGCCTGAGTGGTTTTTTATTAGTATGCGGTATTATCGGTAATTGTGAGAGACCCACACCCGTGAGCACCCACACAAAGGCTTTAGACTCATTCTATCTGGTTTATCGATGATGGGAAGTTGGGGCTCAAATCCCGGACGGGCGTACTAAGGATTTTTAATATTTTATTGTGGCTCACTCTTCATTTACGATAGTGCTGATGAATTTCTAATCCAATTCTACCGTCTTAGTGTGAATATGAGTATAGTCTGAACAGGTAGTAAGTAGGCCTAAGACACGGTCCACGTAAAAATGTTATACAACGTTTTTTTAGCTACTTTTCAACCATCACAAAAAATTGAAGTCCCCATAAACCAACCATAAAATATAAGATGTTACATAACAATTTATTTCGAATGGATTTATCTGACGGCTAGAAAAGCGAGTTGATATAACTTCACGTGTTCATACGTCTAGTCATGTGTTCTGTAGCTGTTACTTCTAATACTTACTATCAATTCTTATAAAGTAATAATAATAATATTGTAAAATGTCATAAAAGCTGACTTCAAAAAATAAGTTTTTAACTTTCCAGGAGGTGTTCCAAATGTCCATTCGTGAGAAAATCAGGGTGTAAAAGTCTATATGTATTTACATTAATTTTTTGACGGATTATGCTTAATTTTTTTTTCAGATACAAATTAATATTTGTATGTATATATTAAAGAATGTACAATAAACATGGTGAAAAGTGGATTTCCTTAAGAGACAAATAAATATTTTTGATACTTAATTTGCCAGATTTGTTTAATTTACTGAAGATGTGTTTCAAATATTATCCCAAAGTTTCCAGTAGACTTAAGATAGATTTGCTTACATCATTAATGAAAATAGTGGGGTTAGCCAAATTTGAATAACTTGCTTTGATCCACTACGGTAGCCACATGGTCTAACTCGCTACTCTCACAGTAGACTGAACTGCCGATGACGGGAAAATCAGGGTTCGAATCTTGGTCAGGTATACTAAGTGTGTTTTTCAAAATTGTTTTCTACCCTCCTCCACGTAAATGCGAGTGCACCTCCCTTAAATATGACCTTCCTCATCTCTAAATCGATTAGCGTAATTAATACATAAGCGTATAACCCGAACTGGTAGTAAGACGCTGTTCTAGTAAAACTTTAGTTTCTCTCTACACTGAAAACCCACGAATAACGTAATACCATAAGATAAAATCCAAAAAAGTCCGTCATATATAACCCGCCTCGGTGGCGTAGTTGGCTAACGCGCTTGTCGTGTTGATCTCGACTGCTGAGGACGGGGAGATCGAGGTTCGAATCTCGGTCGGGTGAACTGGAAGGGGGGTTCCTAAATGGTTTTCCACTCTCCCTCCACGCAAATGCGGGCTCACTTCCTATAATTAAACCTCCCCAATTCCTAAATCCATTAACTTAATTAGTACTTAAAGCGTATAACTCAAACCGGTAGTAAGACGTGGTGCTAAATATTAAATATTATTATTATCGTTATATATATATATATATATGACGATTTCATTCCGATATATGGCTCAATATGAAACACATTTGGCATTATTTCTAAATTTCCTCACACGTGGCTGTGTTTGCGACTTTACAAATCAAGTTGTATGGATTAACATAACAAAGGCGACATGTCTGTAGTAAAAAACATGTTTATTTGAAACATCTAACACTCGTCTTCTTAATATAGTCAGTAGCTCTCAACTAACTTAATCCAGGCCAACATAACACGTTTTAAAGACACAACCACACAGTAGCAGTATATATATTTTTACCGTTATTATTAGGTGTTCTGTCTTACGACATGTCCATTCCTATTGTCAGTGAACTTAGGACCACGAGTGTGGTCCTCTTCCTCCTCCTTCAGCTCCCAGAATTTTCTTATTTACAATAAATAGACCCTCATTCGTGTGAATATAGATTGGAAAACCACTTAAGGAAAATCACCCTCAGTAAACTCTTCCGCGTTTAGAATACCTACCACCCCGTCGCCGGCAAACCAGAAGATGAACTTTACGTTTAGTTCATTTAATTAGCACCAAGGTTTATTAGCGACTTGATTTATATTATATAACCATATAATTAACAGGATGAATTTAATAAATGCAGTTTTGAAAAATAAAACAATTGAAAACGCGTGGTAAAAAAAATCCATTCTATTCGGATTAAAATCGTGACTTTCCAAGTTAGCATCAAGCATTCAACTGCACAAATAACATTCTAACTGGAACCGAACCGAGATTATCTTGAATTGTTGCAGGCTCCCCTTAGTCTCCGGCCATGCAAATGGTTCTTGTTATGATAAAATAACCACTATTTTTTTGAAAATATTATTGTTTCAAGAGATGCACAAAATACAAAAAATAGTCAAATATTTTTTTAATATGTCCTGGGTATTTGGTTGTCAGCCAAGCCTAATGTCTACAGCTCAAATCTATCTAAGAGCCATATGCTTCACATATATTAGTGGGAATGTTGAAAAATGCCTTCTAGAAATGGTAATCAAATCTAAGACTTTTGGAATAGCACGCCAACGCTTTAACACAGAGATATCTAGGAATATTCAGAAACCACAGTCACACATACGTTTTTTTTTAAAAAAGACAGTGTCTTTTCTGGATATGTGAGTTCATCAACTAATACAAATATCCGTGCTACAGCCCAATATAAGCAGATTTGATTTTAAAACATAAAAAATGTAAATGGAGTTTGTGAATCACATACATTTTAATCCAAAGATCAATCTTAATTCATTATATAGATTATGATTTTATCCTATCATAAACTTTCTGATTAAACTGCAATTATAATAAAATAAGTATTTATCAAACTTTTATTTTATCAATCCAGAATAAATTAAAACCTCACTAGTCTACTTTTATGTACATGCGTGTCTGAGCTACAACACTCGTAACCCAGTTTGTGAGAAGATTAGCTGGTACTTAAGGGGCGTCCAAATTTACTTATCGTACATCCTTTCCGTGGAGGCTCTTTCGCTGTCCCGATGAGATGAGGTGAGGGTGATAGTAAGTGTGAGGGTGTGGAATCAGTATACACTTTTAATCTAACTTAAACCTAGCGATTAAGACCCTGAGGACCGTTGGGATAGTTCCCCTTTCGAGAAAAATACCAGCCGGGAATCTAACCCAGGACCCTTAGGTTGGTAGCCAGGAGTGCTGACCACCATACTACGGTGTTGGCTACTAGTTCACTCCTCAAGTGTTTACCCGCATCGGTGGGCACGCGGACTAAACGACAGTCTAGTCTTGTCTGGATCCCCAATGACGGGGAGATAGGGATACAAATCCTAGTTGGTTGTACTAAGAAGGGTTGCATATCCTCAATGGTTTCTCATATCTATCCACGTAGATGCGGGTACACTCCTACTAAATTCAACATTTCTCACCTCTATAATAATAGCGTAGTTAAGTAAGGATTGCCCGGACGGGAATTAAGTCGTGATAAAAACTAAATCAATTGCTTAAACTAAAATGATCTCAATTTTCTGATAATTAAAACCTGCAGTGTACACTTTGAGCTTCCTAAAAACCCCCTAACATGTAAAACTGTTCTCCCCATTTCCAGGGGGTCAATGAGCTTGGTAGTTTGACATATAATTATACCACCCGCCATCCCACACCGAAGCTTCACACGCTAACCTTTTACCTGCTGATTGATACGTCCTTAGGCAGGACGGGATCTTGGGCTAGATCCTTCTCCTCCCCTCACTCTCGTCCTGCTCTTTCGAGTAGCTATTCTGTTTGTCCTGCCCGAAGCGCCGTTTTCTTCTCCAAAGTTTGAATAAACTGCTCCTTTTGAAAGATAATACCATATTATAAGTTTTCTTCTTATGGGAGCTGTTAGGGCGTTTTATGCGTAGCTAAAAAGAGTGTTATACCGAGCTACAACCTGTGAGGGAACTAGCTGAAGTCTTAGAATAAAGCGACGGTGTCTCTAAGATGGATGGCATCCTTTGATACATCCGCTATCTCTCTCTAGATTTAATAAGGGGTAGATTTACTGAGAGTAGCTGCGCAGTAACTCAACTCAAACTTCAGACCATATTTGAAAACGGTGATTAGGAGAAATAAGTCATACGTTTCCAATGGTATAGAGACAAGTTTGGCTATCGATGACTAGCAGAAGTGTGAAAGTGGCTAGCACGCCTGAATCTATCATGAGATACCACCATTTGGTCTAGAACGTCTGCCTAAGAGTTCTTTTTCCATGATATATGTTTTAAAACACTTAGGGAAATACTGATACAATATTTTAAATCTCTACCATCTTATCTTGTTTCCTAAGATTAATCGAGGACTCTATTAGTCTTCTTTGGCACTAAATCATATTAATAATTATTACTACATTAACTATATTTCCATGGTCAGAAGGAAGAATCTTTTAGAGGATGTTAAATTTAATTGCATGATAACCTAGTCAATGGGTCGGGGTTCCAATCTCATTTAGTCTGATTTTCCGGTGACAGGGAGGTTCGGGTTTCTAGTCCTGATTGTCTGCAGGACTTTTGATGGTGTTTTATTAAATACTGAATGGTTTTCCGGTCGTCTTCATCCATGCAAATTCAGGTACATTTCATTTAAAATAACTTCCTCATCTATACCATATTAGCGTGATTAAAATGTATACCTCTTCTTAGAACCTGAACGGGTAATAGGACGTGTGGGGATTATTTTAGGCTAATCAACATTGTAATTATGGCTCTCAAAATTGAGCTTATATCACAATTATTTGCTAATAACTAATACCCTCTTTGATGGCTGCATGGTCTAGGGCGCTACTCTAGCAAGACTGCCAATGACGGGGAGATCGTGGTTCGATCCCGGTGTAGTGTACTGAGGGTGGATACTCACTATATCACCACGCAAATGCGGGTACACTTGTTCTAAATTCAACCTTCCTTATACTTAACCCATTATTATTATTATTATCATCATCATCACCGCGTCTTACTACCCGTTGGGTTATACGCACTTAGCTAATGTGTAATAATAGGGTGATTGTGAGATGAAATGGAGGACCTACAGTTTAACGTGGAATCCGAACCACGGTGGAGGACTGGCATTCCCCACATTCACAAGTTGTGATTAATACACTTCTTGTTAGAGGTGAAGGAAGGGTTTGGTAATCAGATAAAGTAATTAGTAAATAAGTTATAACCCGAATGCGTATTGAGAGGAGGTGCTAAAATTATTTTTCTATTAGCTAATAAATACACAAAAATAGAGCTGGATAATTTTTAATATGTCGGACAGGCCTGTTCTTATGGTCAACCGACTATCTTTCTACGTTTAGTTGGTGAAAATGTTGCTCTTCAAATTGAAAATAGATATTCAGTTTGCCTAACACAACAATAACATGCACATATTTGTAGTAAGCTATTACCTCACAATACGTAAAATTAAATCATTTGTTTCGTCACAATCGTCATTAAACGTTCCGACGAGATATTCGCTACCTAAAATTGCTGTTAGAGCGAAAAATTAAGTAAAATATAGGAAATTCGTATATTTTAAAAAAAATCAATAAAATGGTAAATTTACATAAAAATGTTTATTGAGAAAGTTAGAAACGCGTTAGTTTTTAAAAGAGTGTGGGAGATCATAAAAATAGCTGCCTCGCATGAATTAGCATTGAATATCTGTCTAGGATATTTTTATTTTTCAATATAATACCATCATTTATAGTTTAGTAAAGCGATATACTGTATTAATGTGCAACACCACATTTTATGTAAGCCTCTAAAATCTAAACCACTTAAATTATTAGTGAAGAATGAAAATGGGCAAGGGACGATCCCTGGATAGATCAGTAGTAGAGCATTATCACGCTAAGCCAAAGATCCTAGGTTCGATTCCCATGTCTACGTGTCATTTTCAATTTATTTGACTCTAAAGAAGTGTTTCCCAAACTTTAACAAGTCACGCCATGGCCTAATCAACTAAACCCTTTTTGTTTTTCTTATAGATAAAAGTAAAAAATTCCCCCTAATTTTATAAAATTTTAATGTCTGTTAATTTGTTTTAGTAAAGCTTTTGGGGGTAAGGTAAGAAAAGCCGTGATAGGGGTAATGAAAATTATGTAAGAATCTATAACATCCCGTCAAAGTCTGAATTAATATTTTTATTAGACTCATTACTAACAAATAATATTTTGTGATTAACCTTTTGTGACTGGCTCTGTTACATTTTCGCAATAGTAGTATTCTTTTTTTTTTCAATTAAAAGTAAGAACCCCTTCAAGTATTCAATTAGTTCCTGCTACATAAAACTGACACCTTTTTTTTAATGTTTATTCTCTGAGATAAGGGAGTTTTAACTAACAGCGTGCAGGAATGTTGTGAATACGCAACGGTGCCAGTTGTGATTTCATACGTCTGGATCATTGCTGCCTTATGTTTAGATTGCATAGTTTGTGAATGTTCTATCTTAATTAATAATAATAATAATAATAATAATAATAATAATAATAATAATAATAATAATAATATTTAGCACCGCGTCTTACTACCGTTCGGGTTATACGCTTTAAGTACTAATTACGCTAGTGGATTTAGGAATTGGGAAGGTTGAATTAGAGGAAGTGAACCCGCATTTGCGTGGAGGGAGAGTGGAAAACCATTTAGGAAAAACCACCCCCAGTTCACCCGACCGAGATTCGAACCTCGATCTCCCCGTACTCAGCAGTCGAGCTCAACACGACAAGGCGTTAGCCAACTACGCCACCGAGGCGGGTAACGTTCTATCACGTGTCTGAAAGTGCTATCGGGTTGCTATAGTTGGTATTCACGTGCGGTCGCTATTATACATAAAAATGCGAATTAAAGGAAACCACTCAAGGAAGAAAAATATTTTTTCAACAAAAATATAAGTAACTTTTTGAAATAATTCTTGTTTGTAATTTTTTTGGGTTCAAAATATGTCCTAATTGAAACTTAATTTTTATGATTGTTGATATTTTGTAGATTAGGTTACAAAGATTTAGGTAATGTAGTTTTGTGTTTATCAATTATCATGTACTGTTTTTTCAAACATTAAACTATGTTTTTGTAACATTATTGTATTTTTGACAAAAATACAACATTATTCAGATATTTATTTAACAATATTGTTTCAAAAATAATATTATATATTAAAGTATGTGTTTTTTTTGATTATTTAGAACCCTCTATAGGATTAATCAAAGAGTCGAAGTTATTATATTTGTTGATTCGCTCGCATCTCGATATCATATTCGGAAAATTGAAAAATGACACCTGGTCACGGGAATCGAACCGCACGTCCATCATAGACTCTGCCTTAAAATATGAGTGAAGAATGACTCTGCGGATGGGATTATTCCTGGATAGTTCAGTGATCAGAGCATTGGCGTACTAAGTCAAAGGTGTCGGGTTCGATTCCCATGTCCAGGTGTCAATTTTCTGAATACTCTATAGGATGTTGCAAAATACAATGCTGCCAGTACTCATGTTGTTTTTTTTAGTACCAATCACGGAAAGTTAAGTAGGCCTAAGTTCAATGGTACGTCGCGTATGCCCTAAAATCCCTCTCGTGCCCGGGGAATGCGCTTACACCAGTTTGGGAATCACTGCTGTATCTAATACGAATTGGTTGTTTTTCAATTGAAGTATTTAAAGATATATATTTTACAACTTTCTGGCTACAGATCCAGAGCCTCCATATTAGATTTGAAGTAGTTGGTCTGGACTGGGTCAGCTCAGCCTCGTGAGGACAAATGAGGAGCGACTTGAATGTAAAAAAGTAGCAGCTCCGGTCCAGAAAACTAAGATTAACGACCAAAGGGTTAATTCTGCTTACCACATGACACCCTCTATCCTCAAAAGTTGGGACCATCATTGCCAACAGACGACAGCTCGGTAGGTATGACTCGATTTCAGGCTAACGCCATGGAGTGTTTTTTTTATATATTAAATAATTACACAACTCACAAAATAACTTAACCTAGGATCAACCCACGTTGGTGGCCCGTGGAATAATCTTAAAGCTCGTCTTGTCTGTTTTGACGACGATGAAGAGATCGGGATTTAAATTCCAGCTGGTTAAACAGAACATGTTCTTTACTTAGCCCTCCCTCCATTCAAATACGGGTACACTACTCTAAATTCAACGTTTATAATTCCTATCCTATTAATGTAGAAAGATGAGGACGGTCAGGGTGGACAGCAAAACGAAGTTTTAAAAAAATGTCTAAAACTCCACCGATAATACCAAACACCTATCTCTAGCACCAGTCTATATTTACAAATTGGATAGAAGGACAAACCTGTATTCAAAAAGAGAGGTCTTAATCACAACCATTCCGAATCGAACCAGTAATTACAGTGAGCCATCTTAACTATTTAGCCCCGGGAATGTATTTGGAAGCTACAGTCCAATTTTCATGTGAAGGAGTTTATCTGTCATCTAGAAATGCTACTATATTTACTTTCACGTATTTTACGTCCAGTCATGTTATCTGCAGCTGCCATTTTTGATAAATATATGCCTATAAAATAACACTTATATTAAGTATTTAAATGCTATCAATGTTGAACACAAATCACTATCCAAATAAATTGAAAAATGACACCTGTACGCGGGAATCGTACCCAGTACCATTGAACTAGCGCGTCAATGCTCTACCACTGATTTATTAAGGGATCGTCCCGTTGTCAGTCAGGGTTATTATTCAATCTTATTTGCTTTAAGGCAGCGTGATGGACGTTTATGGCTCAGTAGCGCTGATTTCAGTAATTATACTGATTATTCCTCCAAGCTTCGCCTTTCATATATACTTAATTGTAGAGTCGTTTTCTTTCAACAACAAAAAATTGTATTTTTAAAAGGTTCTTCCTAAAAAATTGGACTTTAAAAATGCTCTCTTGTTCAAAATGTACATTCTATTTGTCGAATTTTCATATAGCTTTCTCAAAAAAATTACAAACAATTTAATTAAGGTGCCTGTATTTTTCATAATAACATGTTTCACTTTACAAAAACTGTATGTTGGTTTGCCTTTAATTGAGCGTTAGGGCCCCGGGTATGCCTCGATCTGGTCAGTGGCCTTTGAAAATATCCAAGAGCTTCGTGTTCGTCTCCCAGTAATTAATTTTAATTGGATATTTATCAGGCATAATCAGAGGTCCTACTCTTTAGTAAGTAAAAACAAGTGTTTTAAGTGCCTCGGAAACAACAGTACATGAATTTACAGGACTCAAATAAATAGTTATTTGACAATCTCAGAATCAGGACAGAACTATCTAGTATTATTGATGTTTTTATTTTTTAACTGTTCTAGCTCAAACTAATTAATATTTAACTTAATAAAGTTAGATATTACTCATTGATTTGAAACATTTTTGGGAATAAATGTTTTATTCCTCTAGTTTGTTAACTTGCACTTTATATTCACAAAGCTGGGACAAAAAACAATTTAAAGTTAATATAACTTAACTTATACTTAATTTCAAATAAGGTGATAAGTGAAATACAAAATATCCCTATCCTCTCTGCAGCTTAGCCCTGCCAAGTGAATCCGAGCTCAAACATATTATCGACTATGAAAACATTTTCATGAACATTCATTAAATAATAAACATTCACGCTATTAGTTCCTACAAAAGTACAAGTTGAAAGACCTGGAAATATTCAATCATGATTAATTAAGATTAATTCACATGATTAAAATTACACACATAACAAAGAATCAACTAAATGACATGCGTGAAACTGCTAATAGATTTATTTTTCTTCCGAGATAATCTTCTTTTAGCTGTTCATTCTCTAGACGACATCACCAAATAGTTACTATAAGAGCAGTGGCGGCTCGTAGCTAAAATTAGTAGGGGTGCTGCTCCAGAAATTGTTTAGCCTTTGTTTTAAAATTGTGTAAAAGGGAAAAAACATGTATAAAAAGAAAATTCATTCAGGAACTTGATAAAATCTTAACAAAAAAAACAAACATTTTTTACTTACTTTAACTTAAATTGTTAAAGTTCAAGCTTGATCTACTCATTTAAAAATGAAATCCATTCTTCTTGTTTTAATTTGCGCAAAAAGTTAAATAATTTTTTCCTTGATCTCTGGATGACAATTGAGGAAATTTTTCTCCATTGAAAGTACTGCAAGCGCATTTAGTTATTCTGGTAAATATAAGAACCGAAAAAAAATTAATCAAATAGAATAGCTGGAAGCAGAATAATAATCTAATTCTACATTCTTCTACACTTTACACGGTTTTTAAGCACAGCACACGCTGAGTAAAAAAAACTTCCTTCCATCATCACGCCAGAGCCGGCACTGCGAGAGCAGCAGTGCTCTTTCTACCAGGTATCCCGTCTTCCTCCCCACCTTCTTCCTATGTGCGCATGTGCACAACAGTCAAACACCACGTCGCTGGCACTGTGAAGTGCACAGTTTCATACAAAGATTTTTGTATCTTATTCATAAACTGGGGGATGGCTACTGAAGTACTGACATTAAGCTTAAGAAATATATATTGTGCTACAAAAATAAAGAAAGAATTAAAGAAAAAAGGACTCATTATATTAAATGTTATCGTTAATATTAATAGGAAATAGGGGGTGCTGCAGTTACGCAGTGCCTATACACGTGCCACCACTGTTTAGGATATAACTGCTATTATTTAAAAGTAACAAATTTGAACTTTTTAGTAAGATATTACCTGCTTCTATGTTTGTATTTTCTAGAAAAGGGGGTTTTAAACTTGAAAATAACCCAGGCTCTACAATTGAATCCAAGAGTCTAGTGGTAATCATAATCCAATAGTTTTTGTCAAATTATGAAAAATGATAGCAGGTATTTAATTGTGAATGACATAAGAAGAGGAAATTTAAACAAGTTGAATTTCATATTAAACGAATTTTGGATATTTAAATATAATACAGCAGATGTAAGGAACAAATTAAATATAAACATCAATTGGAGCTTTCATGGATTTTTCCCACACAAGTCTAAGCTTTCCGTGTCTTGGATAAAAACACCAATTTATTACAGTAGAGTACTTTTCCTAAAACTTTGCGGGCAGACAGTTGGAAACCCTGCTCTAAAACATACCTCGCGCAATAAACTAGATACGGTCATATTGAACACCCAATGGCGGTTTTGAAAAATTATTCGATCATGAGCAATTTTAGATTTAATTTTATCATTTTAGTTGTCCTTGATATAACCGTCAGAAACAACTCGAAATGGCAGCTGATAGAAGGAATGACTAGGAAGTGACAATAATGAGATTATTCTTAACAGAAAGTATGCTTTCTTAGGTTAATTGAGTTACTTTGGTTACATAAATGAGTTTGTTTTCTAGAAACATTTAGTATCAGGCTCATACAAACACTACTCTCATACATCCAGACTATTCATTTACCATTCACTTTAAGATAACTGATTTTTCATTTATTTGGGGTATCTAATATGTAGGGTACTTTCTGAACCGCTTGATTATATCAGCACACGAGAATTTATATGAGCGAGAGCAAAAGGACTTGCCAATTTTTAAAGGAAAGTTATTTTCACATACCTTACAGGGTTCTTTAATAAGCCAAAATCGACATGGTATCGACGGCTTTACTTCATCTCTGAAGGAAATTGTGCTACTGATTTTTATCGCTCAAGAGAAATACATTGACCCTGGCTGGGTTTGAATCCATGAATATCGGGATCATGAGGCGAGTACTTTACCACAAGACCACAGATGTTGACGATAGTAAACTCAGTATCACAGATATAAATTTTAAGCCCAACCTAGAATCAAACCCGAGAGTCACAACAAAGTAGACAGATAGACCATAAGCTAGGCTAATGTTGAGGTAATACCACAGGGACTAAGGCATCGGGCTCATATTGTCTGGTTTGCTGTTGATGGGAACTTTAAAGCTTTAATCTTGGGGCAGGTGTACTGAGCTAGACTTTCTGTAATGGCTTCCCACTCTTATTATTATTATTATTATTATTATTTTATATTATTATTATTTATTATTATTTAGCACCGCGTCTTACTACCCGTTCGGGTTATACGCACTTACGCTAATGTGTAATGGTAGGGTGATTGTGAGATGAAATGAAGGACCACAGTTTAACGTGGAATCCGAACCACGGTGGAGGCCTGGCATTCCCCACATTCACAAGATACTTGTCAGAGGTGAAGGAAGGGTTTGGAAATCAGATAAATCTGTGCCGGGACCGAGGATTGAACCCGGCCGCCAGCTTAGAAGTCCGACACCTTACCTCTAGACCACCAAGTCACCTTTCCCACTCTTCTTCCAAGAAAATTTGGGTACATTCAGTCTCAATTATATTATTTTTCCTTCGCCATTGGTGGACATATGATAATATCCCTGATGGGGTGGTAAAACATTGAACATTGGAGGAAGTTCTCATCATATTTAATTATTAATATTTTGAGGGAAACTTACTCATATTTGCGTGGAATGAGAGTGAGAAACGATTTAACAAAAAAACAGCTTCTGCACACACAGCTGCACACCAATCTCCACGTAATCGGAAAACCAGATCATGTGTGATTAAAATCTAGTTCACGCGCCCACCAGTGCGTATAGAATAAAAGTGAATGCCAATAAAAGTCAGCCAAGAAATCTTCCTCAGCCACGGAGATGACTTCTCTATATTCAGATGGTTTGCTTCCCTAACCTAGCCCAACATCAAGTCTTCAATGGCAGACACTCGATACTTTGGCACGACTTTGGTTTCTTCCTTGCGAGTAAATAAACACACACACATATATACATACATGTACACACATGCCAAAAGGAAGTGCATTTGAAGGAACGTGTCTGCATTTCCGTTCATTTGTTTCGTGGGAATCTTCTATTGATAAATTATCTGAGCGTTCGTTGATCCAGAAAACTTTCATTGTTTCGACTTCGAATGGTCGGTCGTTAGGAAAAGGTATAGCAATTGTACAAAAAGAGAAAGAATTTTTTTATTGTGTTGGCTCAATTGAAAAACAACTTTTATCCTCTCTCTCATCCTGAGATTACGCATCCATGTGAACTACTATAGACTAACAAAGTTTCCGTGCCAGATTAATCTGGTGGTGCAGGTTCAAATCTTGATAGTGATAATGTGGTTGTTTATTTTAGATAGGAGTGCCCCGTGTCGCTTCAGGTTGATGTCTATGTATTCCTTTTATCAGTTTCTTGTTAAACATTTCTCTAAATATTTGTTTTTATTCGACCGCCTCTGTGGTCTAATGGCCATAGTTCCTGGCTACAGATCTAGAGGTCCCACTGTCAATCCCCGGTGCTTCATAATCTTTATGTGAAGCAGTGTATCTGGAACGAGGTAAAACTCAGTCTAGTGAGGAGATACTTGAATAAATAAGTAGCAGCACAGGTCTAGAAAACAGAGATTAATGGCAGGAGATTTCGTTGTGCTGACCACATGACACCCTCTATACCCAAATGTTGGCACTCTTCCTAATACTGCGGTGGCCGCTCGGTCAGTATAGTACTCTTGTGGGCTAATGTCATGGAGTTTTTTAATTCATTATCATTCTGTAATTCAACGACTGAGAATTAGGGGGTGGTCACATTTTATGAATCAAAACACCCTGGGAATTTAGTTTTTTTTCTGCATCGTGTCTTACTACCCGTATGGGCTATTGTCCCTAATAAAATAGGGATTAAATATTTTAGAAGAAATGTAACCAAATTTTCTTGTGGAAAGATTTAGAAAATGCTTAGGGAGAAAAATCACCCTGTATTCTAAACCCAGCCATCCCGTCACTGGCAGACCAAATTAGATGAGACTGACGTCTTTGTTTGTGTGCTCACTGGCGATGGGTTAATTTAGGGTTATGTATCTAAAATAAATAAATACATTTGTAATAATGCGCAAACATATTAGTAAAGTCGTCGGGGAAATCCCACAAGATATGTTGTTTGGTGCTAAAACCTCATTATGATAGGATTTTACTAGGAAGTATTGCATCATTTACCAAAGTTACTAAGACACTTTTATATATTTATATGCAAAGTCCTCTAATTTTAATAATTCATTTTAGATAGATATTATCAAACTTATAAAATAATATTAGTAATCTAATAAATGTATGGCTAAACGCAAAAAAAGTAACCTATTTATTTTCCAATCTTACTTCTTTCCAAAATGTTAATAAAGCTTATGATCCGTGTAATCTTGTTGGTTCTGCAGAATCCACCTTGTTACATAATGGTATCCTAACCTGAGATGTCGGGTCAACGCGACAGACAGGAAGCTGTTATGATGAAGACAAGTATTATGAAGTTACGTGGTACAGCCACCGCCTAGAGTAATGGGCGGATCAGGGAACGTCCCTAGTGTCCGTCTTTAGCTCGATTCTGGCTGTCCTGACAAGTCGCGAGACGCACTTTCCAAAGCACGCCGCGGCAAATCAGACAGGTTTTTCTTTATATTATTATTATTACTATTATCATTATTATTGGTGATACGTTTAATACAAAAGTTGATAGAGGTTTATCATAAACTTTAGTTTTATTTAAGGCTCTCGACACAAGTTGAATCACGCCGGTGGCTAAGTGGTCCAAGGTTTGAGATTAACATTACACAGGATTATCGTCGACTAAAATTTGTTGTTAGAATTTCGGCCAGGGGTACTGGTTGTACATTCTCACTTTAGGCTTATCCCTGTGGTTTTTCCACCCTCTCTCCACGATAGTAAGTGTGCATTTCCTTCAAGCTATTCTCCACATTCTAACGCTTAGAATAAGCCGTTGAGATGAATTGTAGATATCGAGAAATTCCATTTTACCTAAAAATTGATTTGTTAACTAAAAATATGGCTCACACTAAAATGGAGGTGAAAAATTTCAACATATACTTACAGGATTAAAAACCTTCTATTCTAAGTTTTATAGCCTAACAAACCATGAGAATATTAAATAGACTCGGTGACCTGGTGGTCTAGGGGTAAGGTGTCGGACTTTTATGCTGGGGTCCGGGGTTCAATCCTCGGCCCCGCCAAAGATTTATCTGATTACCAAACCCTTCCTTCACCTCTGGTAAGACATCTTGTGAATGTGGGGAATGCCAAGCCTCCACCGTGGTTCGGATTCCACGTTAAACTGTAGGTCCTCCATTTCATCTCACAATCACCCTACCATTACACATTAGCGTAAGTGCGTATAACCCGAACGGGTAGTAAGACGCGGTGCTAATAATAATAATAATAATAATAATAATAATAATAATAATAATAACAATAATAATAATAATAATAAATAGACTCGTTTTCAAAGATGTCTCACGAAAAATATCGAATTTCTGAGCTCAATTTAATTGTCTCATAGCCTTCTTCTAAACCAATAAAGTCATTTTTAATCGGGGAATAGAAAAAAAATCCTAGTTGAATAGGTTAAATTCGTTTGGGAGTTTTGAAGCTTCAGAGATGCTATTACTATGAGAAATACACTGTCGCGAGGACATTTCCCTTCAAGTAGGCGGTACTCTTATTAATCCCTGTGTGAAGCTTGCAACTTTAACATAACACACAAGCTAAGGGTTATTAGTTTCTTAGGGACAATCCTTAAATTATGTAAGGGTTTTGGGGGAGAAGGGTTCCGTATTTTCGTACGTTTTCTTGCAGTGGGGTAGCGAGGTCAGAATTCCTCTTACGTAAGTTTTTTTTATCAATCCTTATGATAAGATTAAATCTAAAAAAATGTCAGAATATAAATATTTAGAAATATTCACTTATATTTAATTTACTCACAGCAATAAAGTTTTATAAAATGTCATTTCACTCGCTTTATTATGTCTAAAAATAATCAAACGACTAAATTAATATAATTTACTAACTCATAAAAAATTACGTAATATAGAGGGGGAGAAGAAGTGGTAAAGGATAATCTTACAATCCCTTACTTGGGGAAGGGGCTGGTTGAAAATTATTCTAAAACTACCTTACCTAATTTAAGGAAGGGCCCTTAGACCTCACCTATAATGTATTCTGAATCACTCTTATGCCACCATTATTTCGCACCATTTTAGGTAGCCTATTGAAAATCCACGATCAAGTCTCCAGAGGTGATTGGGTAATACATTAAGGCAGCACTTGTGCAATATTATTACTCTGAGGACAAAGAGGAAGATAATGAATAGTAAATTCACTAGTACTCGATTGGAAAGAGGAGGGAAAACCAAACTGTGGAAACTCTACTCTCAGTGCAACCATGCTGTGTTTTAAACCATTCTGATACCAACCTCCCAGTCCAAAGTCTATTACGATGTAGTTCATCAAACATCAAACTTTACCAATTTGTATTTTTGCATTTATGGGATTTAAATAATGCTTTTTATATTTTTTGTTCATACTATTAAAAACTAGGAGGTGCATTCACATTATTGAGGAAGGAATATGAGAAAACATACATTGATATGCTACCTGTGATAAACTATCTATATACTGCCAAAATTCGAACCTTTATGTCTTACGTCTTCATCCATGTTCCCGCAGAAGCGGTAAACTGCGAAATATTGATAGAAATAACATTTTGGCTAGAGCTGTTAAACCGTATATGGGAGCATGTGGACTTATCGTTAGACTCAACTAGTCTGGTTTGTCAGGTGATGGGAAGTTTGGGGTTAAAATCAGAGCCGGGTGTGTTGAGGGTTTTATTTCTTAGATATGTTTCTCACACTCCCTTCATGTTAATTTTGGTATATTTATTTTTATAAATACGGCTCCTAAATGCTTTTTGTAACAAGGTAAATATTTTATAAATGGTATTCCATATTACATTGCCCATCTTTTATAAAATTTAATTCGTTCAAATTTTCCTTTAGTTACTTTCATAATTCGTATCTATCAGATTAAGTTATTAATGTCTTGTTTGAACTTAAGAAGCCAGTAAGAAAAAAACTCATCATGTTCAAACATGTTACAAAAAAATACAATGAAAAGCTTCGCTTTAGATCACATTACATAGCCACAAGATGTTTGCTCAGTTAGAAAATTTATAGAACCGCCTTTGTGTATGTGCAAAATTTCTCTTCTATAAGACTGCGTGCTTGACGACTAATAGGAAGCGGTGGCTTGAACATCGACATGCCCGATGGATTATCGACTCTCTCATAAAACAAAGCACATGATAAAACTTGTTCCTCGGCAGACCTCACATGACGCACGATTGTACACACCGCACAACCGCTTTTTATCGTCCGGTCACATGCGCCAGTTGTTCGACTATATTAAGGGAAAGGGAAGCGATTGAAAATATTTTATGTTGGTTTTTTTATTACTGGAATTACAATAAAGACAGGATACACTAAATAAAACTTGATGTACGCTCAGTTTATTTTGAAAGGTAGCTAGCTAGCTTCTTGACGAGTCACACAATGATGTAGCTTCTAAGATAGAGCACTAGTGTAGGTCGTCAGGGTAAAACTGTCACATTTCAGGTTAAATAGAATGTACACGATATCACTTAATGATGCATCATTGATGATTCCCCATCGAACGATGACCCTGTTATACCGTGTAAACAAACGTACAAGTTAGATATTATGTCATCATGACACCAATCATCACCACTGATATATGTTGGTTTTCTTCCAACTATAAGGATGTACAAAATACATATATTTGATATTAGAACGTCAGCTATTACAAATTTGTCTTGAACTTGGAGGTTGGTTTAATCCCAAGATTAGAACATAAATACGATCCTTATTTAGTAGCTTGAGATCATCTTTGCAGTCAAATATGTTATCAAGGTAATCATTTTATCTTTGAAAAACATCTTAAACTGCTTTTAGTAAAGATGTAAAGGGGGAATTATGAATTTATTGATTAGGGTAATCGATGCAACAATTTTTTCTAATCCCCTGCATCCAGTCACGAACCCAATACTTTCGCTTAAGTTTGTTTTAACCTCTAATTTTTTAAGGAACATTATTCTTCCTCTGCCAAGCCAACCTCTTTCGAAGCAATAGTTAATTGATAACAATGTTTTTCAACTGCACCTCTGATGGCTTTGTGTGTTTTATCGTGGTGGTGACATATTTCACGAACGTATCTCCCTCCTCAATAATGATGCGTTACTTAATGATAGCGTGTACACGAGTATTATGTTTCACTGCTACTTTATATTTTAATCTATTAAATAGAATAGATTATGATGATTAGGGCGAACTCAAAATAAACCTAGTATCATTTATCTGAAAAGAGACTGGAAAACTATATTGGGATAGTTATCCCCCTCCTTTCCCCAGTTAATTGGGAAAGGTAGTGAATCCCAGCCTTCCTGAGGTCAGATTCATAAACTCTACCATTTGTTACTTACATTTTAAAAACGCAAGGCCATTGCTTTCGACATCGATTCATAGAGCTTTATCCAACCAGTTTTCAAAATTTAAAAAAAAAATTCAAGTGTATTCTCTGAGGAGCTACAAAAAAAAGTAAAAATAAATATTCAAATGTGAAGTAGCAATTTCAAAGAACTAAAAAAAAAATTTGTTTACTGAAATTTCTAAATTTCTACCAAACCAAATTTAGTTGTTTTTTTCATAAAAATTAGAGCATTTATTTTAAAGATTATTATATAAAAGTTAACAAATTCCCAATAGCGAAGCCGCAATCTATATATAATCTTCGTTAATCGCTAACTGTATGGACGATATTAAAATAAAGTCCCGGACGTAATAAAAAAAATGTTGCGCTGTAAGCTCGCACACAAATCACAAAACGCCTTAACTGTCGATATTCTCCACTAGAAACCCCATGATTTGGACAGGTAAGAACGTTGTCTCAAGAAATTTTTCTAATGGGTATTGCGACTAGTATTTATTAGAAAAATGAAATAAAAAATACACTTATTCTAAAAATAACATAATCCATGTGACAAAATATAGTTTTTTTTAACTCGTTTCTTCAACAAGGCTCATTAACAGTTTAATCTGGGTAGTCGAAATAAGGGGGATGTGAGGTTTTTAGAATAAAATACCCTCACTACATCCTACACCGATTTACCCGTCTTCGGCCGTTCGGTCTATTGTGAGATTGAAGACTTGTCTTAGACCATTCGACCCCCGCAGCAGGTATTTCCATTATTCATGTTATATTCTCGTTCCAATCAAATGCCAGTGAATGCCCTTATTCCTAAGATGCGTGATAAACCAATCTAACCACTTAACCACAAGAAAAAGCTTCTCTATGTAATTATTTATTTATGACGACGTTTCATTCGGTAGTTTATCATAGCCATTTGTATTTGTCTGATTTTTGACATATACGAATGGTTGTTTATATAATACTGGAGGAAACGTTGTCATAAATAAATAATTACATTACTTATTTCTTCATCTCGAGACATGTTTTTTAGAATACCTAACAGTAATTGTTCCGAAACACACCGCTATTTAAGTTATCGAATACGTAAGTCTGACGCATGGCTATGCAATGCTGCTTTGAATCCCGTAATAAAGAAAATGCGACGCTTCCTGTCATGACGAGACGTCAATTTTTTTAAGTGGTCGAGTTTTGTTTCCGTACTGAGGCCGTGCTTGTTGCCTCCAGGCGCTAGAAAGGGGCGTGGCTGCTCCATGCCGAGCGCACTTACTGCATTCCTATCTCCAAGGCGTAGAGATACATCTGTCCTCACTCATTTTGTGAATGTCTTCAAAAGGCGGTCCTTGGCGCACGCAGTTTTTTAATGACCCGTACACACGTGCGATGTTTTCGACCATGATTGAATACTGAATTCAGTACAAGTCAACTATCGCCGTGGGAATTACCAACTATCAGAGCATCAAAACGTTGGAAATAGTTCGATATGAGCGTTCTGCATACATTACATTAGTTCATAGGCATAACCTTATTTGACAGATAGAGAAGCTACTATATCTAATTTAACGTATTCATACGCCAAATCGTATAATCTGCAACTGTAACGTTTATTAAATAGTATTAATACTAGTACGACAGCTTAGCTCAGTCGGTAGTGTGTCTACCCACCAAGCTATGGTTCTACTCCCGTTACGGTCAAAAAATGTGGTCATTTGTGAACTGTGGGTATCGCCTTTCACAATAATGAATTAACGGCAGCAGGCCTGGGTCTTGTGTAAGTTCTAAATTTAAGTTAGTTTGTAAGTCATGTGCTGATATAATCAGTCTGTTCAGAGAGATTCACGTCAAAGCCTTCAAATATAAATAAAATAAATAAAGTTTTATTATTCCTACCTATAAAATAACATGTATGTTATCACCATATGAAGAAAATTAGGCTCTACATTTGTAGTGAAATAATATTTTTTTTATTTTGACCAAAAACATGTTTAGTTAAAAACTGCAAAAAATACTGTCCTTTTCTCGCGTTCCCTACATCATCTTAAGGTTTAGATGCAGAGAATGCGAAAGAAAAGGCCAGTGTTTTTGCAGTTTTTATAGCAAAACTTTTTTGGTCAAAATAAATCAAATGTTGCATCTATACAAAACATTGAGTTTAGTTATTTTCTTCACACGGTGACCTCAACACTTGTTGAATATCTGTCAAGAGTGTCCTAGAATTTAGTGATAACTTTCTATGATCATTCAAAAAGGTTTTTAGATAATGCCGCTATGCTCATTAAAGATATTCAACAACAGTTGAGATCACCATGTGAAGAAAATTAAACTTTATATTTGGGTATAAGAAATATTTGATTTATTTTGCCCAAAATAGTTTTGTTATACAAATTACATAAATACTTACCTTTTCTCGCGTACCATACATCCCACCTTAAGCATCAAGTCTTTATCTTTTTGTGACAGTTAATCCAGTATATTACGAGACTGAAGCCTTAATTTTGCGACTACCGACGAGAATATTTTAAGTATGAAACGAGCTATGCTGTGCGTATTCTTCTTTTTTTTCCCCAAGCTTGATTGGTTTTTTAATTGTTTTTCATTTTCTGTTTATTTTTTTATATAAGTAATAGTAATTAATGGGCTATTAGGACGTGCCACTATACATAACTACACGTTTTTATAGGTAACATGAATATCTAATTGTAGAATGATATCTACAAACCTTTCTATTATATGTTCAAAAACAATCAAACTAATATAAATCTGTGGATAGACTTTCCTTCGATAACTTTCTTTTTTGTACCGCGTCTTGTTATTTACAGTCCGAGCCATCCGCATTTAATTACACTAACGGGGTTGGGACGATGCGGCTAGAGTTTTGGTGGAATTGTACACTCATTTGAGTGAAGAATGAGTGGGGCCATAAAAAGTTTGAAAGAAAAACACCCTCAGTAGTTACACCTGGCTGAACTTATATTTTATTCTTCACCGGCAAACCAAACTAGACAAGCCAAACGCCTTTGTCCGTATGCTCACCGTTGCGATATTTTAACTGGTTAAACTGGTTGTATTTTTAGAAACAGAATTTATTTTCTAAAATGATATCAGTTTATTGTAATTAAGATGTTATGCTCTTCTTTAAGAGCGTTTATGTTTGCAGCATCGAAATTGCGTCCCTAGTTTGAATCATCCGATAAGAAACAAGTGAACTGCGTCCCTATAATTCTTAGTAGACAACTGAACTGAATCACAAGTATATTTAGCCAACAATCTAGTTGCATCCCAGCTTGTCATATCAGGTACCTTCATGGCTTGTTCCACTAGATTTAATGTTTTCAGCCACCACTCTCGCCCTCGGTTCTACCCACATTACCAGAAACACTGGAGGGACTGAATTCTTCTTTGGTAAAAATTGAACCCTCGGTGAGTATGTAAGAACCTTTTTTTATTGGGGAATGATAGTGAAAAAAAAGGTTGTTCTCAAGTGGATGAAGAAATTATGTAATTAGTATCTTGCGGTAGCGAGTCAACATGAAAGGAAGTAATTAGAGGTTTTCAATTAAATAATTAGAAATATTACTATTGTTAAAAATCCACGCCAGCATAGGTTGTTACGCAGTCTAAGTCATAAGACTCCTAAGATAATGGATCAAAGGGGGTCAGAGGTTAAGGTTTTAATCTCGACCGGATGCAGTTAAGCTTTTCTCCAGGCGTGATTTATTTCTTTGGCTTTCCATTTCTCTCTGAACTCGGATGCAGGTACAATTTGTATTACTATTTTCCTCATAATTATTATTACTTAGATTATTATCTATCCGCAATTGTTTGGAAGTAGAGTGAAAACCAGTTAGAAAAAATCACTATCAATGTACTAGACTGGGATTCTAAACCCGGTCACTCATCGTCAGAAGACCAGCCCAACACGAGAGTGATGCCTTACATCATTCGGTCACTGAAATGGGTCAATTTGGAACTGATCTAGTCTATACTTGTGTGAAGGGAGAGGGGAACCAAAAATAAAAAGATAATTTACTATGCCCGACTGGGGTCCGAACCCCAACCTCCCTTTCATAGACAAATCAGACAAGGATGCGATGATACCTCGGCCCACGTTCCCAACGGAGCGGGTATTCCGCCTATCAAGCTTCAGAAAGTATTTCGTGTATTTTATAAATATATAATTTGTTAGGGCTCTGTCCAACCATCTTCAAAGGCAACTTTGCTTCCTGCGATATACATTTATTTAGGAGGTTAGACTTTTAAGGTGCGGCCGGTGACAAGTTGTTTTTATTCATCCGGTTTGAAGGCGGGTGTTATTCCCTAAAATAGCCCAATAAAAATACCATCCGCACCACATCCTTCGAAGGAAGCTAATGGGGAAATATATCTGTATACCTATAGTTTTGAAGTTGTAAGCTATAAGTATCAGTATAATTATCGCGTACTTTGAGCTATCACGTTGCACATATACTCGTACCGGTGGATCAACCGACATTTTCTGTGGCACATTTTACACTTTAATTCCCGCGTATCTACTATTTAGGCCTAATTTAAGATAGAAAAAATAGTAAGGTATATTTTAAAAACATCACTGGAGAAGTAAATGAAATATCAGACAGTGGGGAAAAATAGATAGTGTGCACGTACTAGGGTATTGAACCCTGACCCTTGAGATTGGAGTCTAGAATGTTCACGCTGTCGATACAATATTAATAACGGATTCATTTTAGAAGATAGAGACGATAATGGTCAAGTTTATCGGCATTTATCTGTAAGGAGGATGTAAAACCAACCATAGGGCATCAGATGGGTCTCTGGCCTACCAAGTCAGACTTTACAATAACAATAACAATTGGAGCACTGGTAAGACGGGATAAGACATCAGTCTTTGAATAGGCTTGATCGCCGCTGAGAAGGAGGAAGTGGTCCAAAACTCGGCCGGTATATTCTAAAATGGTCTGCAATTGTGTTAGGTTCCCCCCCCCCTTTCTATACGTTAATACATTTGCACGTTCTATAAACAAATTTAATTATCTTTACGTCTTAAATTATGTTCATTAATAACCTGTGTGTTGATTAATTAAAAGTAATCATGTAACCTCTTTCTAAGCAATGTTGCGCCAGTTGTGTCGTGTGTCGCGAACCAGATGAATCGCGTGATGTGACAGCTCACATCGACGCATGCGCACAAGACCTCCACATTAAAATTTAGGTAACACCTAGCTAGGTTGTAACAGGAAGCGGATCACCGTGAAACGCGACAATTACGCGCTTTCCAACATTACGTAT
Organism: Timema cristinae; assembly: GCA_039000515.1. Lineage (NCBI taxonomy): Eukaryota > Metazoa > Arthropoda > Insecta > Phasmatodea > Timematidae > Timema > Timema cristinae. The sequence goes on from JBCFYV010011172.1 coordinate 118,730,876, forward strand.
ACGACGCGGGGGGTCCGGAAGATGGGCGGTAAAATTGAGAAAGGGGAAGGGGAGAGGATTGGCGATGTCACCGGTTAGGGGTGTTCAAGTGGGATCGGGATGTTTTTTTAACTTTTCGTTTTTTATGAGAGATCATCCAGTTTTGTTCTCTGGATTGACAAACTTTTAATTTTCGAACCAATATAATTGGGGACAAAATTAATATGTTATTACTCTAATAATACCACCACGTTTATCATAGTCTTTGTAAATCTTCAATAAACTAAAAAAAAAGTACATCAACATTAAATTTATATTAATGTTAAGTAAAATCCCCAACAATGTTTATTTTAGGATAAAAGTTTGTTAACCAAGAAAGTGCAAATGAGTTGAGAAAAGGTCAATGTTTTTGCAGTTTTCTTAGTTTTCGCTATGAGTGATTCGCTCACATTTTGGTCTCAGGAGCTAGTAATGTAATTAGAAGTCAGAGACTGTAAAATAATAATTTAAAATAAGGATGAGGGAGGCTCAAGTCTTATTTTTACTCCCGCCTCTTGTGCGAGCCCATACGAGGTATATCTCTATTAGAATCTTGCTAGATACCCTTTTAATAAGTGTGACACGCATCTATGGATATACAGACTAGTCATCTGATTAGCCGTTAGTTGATAGGGCTGGGTTTGAGTCCTAGCAGAGTATACAGAGGGTTATTTATATTAAAGGTTTCCCACTCACCCTCTACCCAAATGCGAGCTCAGACAGTTCAACTTAGTACTTTTTACCTTCCTCATATCTGCCCCATTATTTAATCAAAGGCGAACAGCCCGGATGAGTAGTAAAATGTGCTGCGAAGAGAAATTAAATATAGAGGATCGACACAGTTAAGGCGTCACCCTCGTAGTAGACTGGATTAGAGTAACTGAGAGATTGGGGTTCGAGCCCTGAGTGGGTTTACGAGGAGGTGTCATTTCAGTTGATTTACTAAGCTTCTTCTACGAGAGTGCTCCATTAGTGTTAATAAATGATTTCGGATAACCCGATTGTGTAGTAAGACGCGATGAAAGATAGGGGACGGATGGTTAGGTGGGAAATAATAATTGTGATTTTGACAATGCATTCGCTAAATGATGTTTCGTATCGGTGTTGGAATCTAGATCATGTTTAATCGTTGTGAGTAATAAGGGTTGAGAAGCAAAGGGGGAGGGGGGAGGAAAGCGTGAGAAAATTTGTCGTTATTATTAATGTGTGAGTTGGGTTATTATTTTTAACGAGGCTTTTGTCTGAGGTTCAAAGTAAGTCATGATTAGGCGAAGCAAGAGAAACAGGCAAAATGTGAAGACAACACCATCACTTCCATCCTTGTACTGAAGATTGTTTTTTATCTGGTAGCCCGATCTTGAAGGAGTTCGTTATCAAAAAATAGTGAACATTGTTGCATGACATGAATAGAAATGAGTATCGACTACGTGACTATTAGTACGGGTGGACATGCGGACTAAATGTCGAGCTCATCCATTTTGATTCACTGGTGACAAAAAGACCAGGCTTCAAATCCCATTCAGATATACTGAGGTATTTTCCTCAATGGTTTCTCATTCTTTATCCCTGCAAATGATATATTTTTTAAATTTTTTTACTGGCGTATTCTTACCTCATTAGAGTATTTAAAATGTGTACAAACCGAACGATTAGTAAGACGTGATGAGAAACAAAAACTACATTATTTCATATTAAACACAGTTCAATTTCCATATATAAGACCTTTTAAGTAATACAAACATGTTTGTTGAGGACAAAATTGATCAAATTTTACTATAATATAATTTGTATTTAATAACATTGATATTATTTATCAAACAAGACAACTTCAGATAGCATGACTGGACGTATTAATACGTGAAAGTAGACCCCGAAGCTTTTTCTTTTAGATTTCTATAAAAATTGGACTCTATTAGACCTTTATTTTTTATAAACACCAAAACGAAAAGAAGGCGTTGTTTAGAAATTTATATAAAAAATACTAGTATTTTTATAAACATTTAAACCCACGCCGAGGTGCATGTAGGAAAAGGCATAATTATCGTCTTGTACAGTTTGCTAGTGACCGGGACCATCGTTGTTTCGATCCCGGTCGATTTTACTTGGATATTGTTTTCCTAGATAGTCTTACACTCTCCATTCACGTCAATTCTGTTATACTTGCTTTACATTTTACCCTCCTCACCCCAACCCTAGTCAGAGGAAATAAGAAGGGGTACAAGAAATAAATAAAACTAATCATTACAGTTTCAAGTTTCATTTCGTCGATAATAAGAAATAATTACCAGACCTTTATTTTTTTTAAGTTACATGTTTTAATATCTCGATCACAAAATAAATCAAAACCTAATTTTGATGGTGCCCCAGATTCCAGAGTGGATCAAGCGCGTGGCTGCAAGTGTTGTTGACTCCCCATCTCCCTCTCTGATCATGCGATGCGAAACCTGCCCCAGGACACTCCTCACCCATCAATTACGCACAGTTCCACGTGATCTATATAGCCAGACTGCAACCACCAATTAGCTCCCCCTACCCCACTCATAACCTCCTCCCTAGAATATAGATGTGTCGCCATTGTAATGCATTATGCCACGATATTCGACTGTTAGTTAATAATTTCGCACCCGGAGCCATGTTTTGTGTATGTTTATAAACACTTCCTGGAAACTAAAAGGAGGACATATTTTTCCACCACTCATTATTATGTCTTTTTTATTTCTTTACAGACAACTTATTTCTAGTTGATTTAATAAGTTATTGATTATTTTGTTGGTATTTTCGTCTAAATGTTTCTGACAATAATCATTCATCACAGGTAAAATGTATTAGTAAGTTGGTGAAGCAAGTACACTATAAATTATTGCACGTAAAGGCATTATTAAGATGCCAAAATAAATTGAAATTGCATCAATCAATTTTGGGTTGAAAGGATATTCCTACGAGCAGGAATATAAGAGTTATTCACGTTTAATTTTGGCTGGCCATATTATTAGGGGACTTGAAGTATTTCAATTGAATAGTCGTTCAGACGCTATACTTTGGATGTTCTTGGTCAAATTCCAGTAAGGTATAATAATAAGTATTTTTTTGGAGATAAATTATGAATGCTATGACTCATGAAGTTCACTCAAGGTGCATCCTCATGAGTCAAAGGTGTGAAAATAAAATAACGAACTTATAAAAAAAACTCTTCAGTTGCCGATTGGTCCAACGCGTCAATCTCGTGCCGATGATGGGGAAATTGGGGTTCGAATCCTTACCAGATATATTGAGAGTGGATTTATCAAAAATGGTTTCCCTTCTTATTCCACGCAAATGCGGGTAGATTACCCTTAAAATACTTCCTTCCTCATACATACCCCATTAGATTAACTACCATATAGGCGTGTATTATTATTTATTTTCTATTTAGCACCGCGTCTTACTACCCGTACGGGTTATACGCTTAAGTACTAATTACACTAATGGCTTAGGAATTAAAAAGGAAGTATTTATTGTAAGTGTACCCGCATTTGCCTGAAAAAAGAGAGTGGAAATCCATTTTGGAAAAATCACCTTCATACACCCTACCATGATTCGAACCTTTATCCCAACACTTCCATTTAAGTTGATGGTATCTAAGACCTTATTAAAAGTACATCATAAGTTACTGTCCCCATTATTAAAGGTATAAAAAAATTAATTCAAGTGAGGCTATTAACGACTGATGATGATTTATATAAATAAGTTCAAATTAATTTCTTACTTTCAATAAACGCGAAAATAAATTATTATTGGATTGTTTGTATTTTACCTACTTTATATAACGGGAAAAATAAGTTTATCACCAAATTATTTGTAGTTTACTTGCCTTCATACAAAGTGAATGATAAATTCATAGCAACCTGGATTCAAGAAAAAGTATTATATATTCATCTCTATATCACACAAAAAAATTTGTTTGTCTATATCTGCTATTTTATATATATTCGTTCAAGGAAATATATTGATAAACGCTTAGATACACAAATCGTTAAAAATATATTGCTAATATTTACTACGCACTTAACCTCCTTATTTGTATTTATTGTGTATGTGTTTGTTTTTAATCCTCCCAAATCTTAATGACAGGTAATATTTTTGTGGCATGGAACATGAGAGGAGCGAACATTTTTACTCAATTAAGGTTCGAAACGTTCATCCAACCGCGTCGAATCCTCAAACTACATCCACGATGACTCGAGAACGCGATACCTCCTCACATGCCTGATTTATCGGCGGGCCTCACCATTACACAATGTGTGGTTGGTGTCTTGTACAATTTAATAGCTTCAGCGTGTGTGAGGGCATCAGCTGTTTGATCAGGTTGCGTTGTCAGCATCGGACTTCCATTAGTACGATCTGTCAGTTCACTCCCAGTTCTAACAAACCTACACCTTCTTTATGTTGGTCCATGGACCCGGGAGATTAAGGAAGGCTCACTTGATATAGTTTCCCTATTAAAATCCATAAGGGAATGAAGTCACTTCTGGGTGGAGGGTTAAAAGACCGGGTTTAATAAAGGATGGCTCACGGAGCGAATTGGAACTAGGATCCCAATTGATTGACCTTGAAATGACCAGAATCTAATGGAGCAGATGTGCTATGTGGGTAGATAACATGCACGAACAGAGAATAAATAAACTCCTTAGTGACAAATCCCGTGTGAAAAACCACCCTCAGCCGGGAATCGTACCAAATTTCTTTGTCAATGGCTACCTCAAGATACTCGACCATCATTGCGGCTTATTGCAAAGAAAAATATTACAAAGTACATATTTACCTATGCAAAACTGATAATTTTTGCTAGTCTACACCAGGGACTGCCAAATTAGAGCCAGCGGGACGGATTTAGTCCACTGTACTTGTAACAGCTTAGCACAAGTGGATGTTTGAGTCGTTTTGAAGGAGTGAAGGGAATACAGTTCAAACATGCAGTGTGTATACAAGTTTATGCAATTACTTTTCAGAGAGTGATTGATTACTGGTTAACACAACGAGCCTAAAATGAAGGCACATTTCGTACAGTGAGAATGTCATTCTTTTCATAACAGAATGCCATACCCCACCGTAAGGGATCGTAAGATTTTTCATCCCCTTCCCCTCTCCACCTTACGTATTATTTTTAGGATTTTTAATCTATATTATTTTAATTCTTTGATTATTTTTAGATATAAGGATTGGTAATAAAGCGAGAGAAATGTATGACATTTTAGAATACTTTAATTTCAGTAAGTAAATGAAATATAATTGAGATTTTATAATTAATATATTATTTCTGACAGAATTTGTCTACATACATTGTAAAAAAACTAGCGAATGGATTCTGACCCCCACCCCCATCTTAAAAAATAATAAATACTGAGACCCCGAACGTCCCCTCCCCCAAAAATTACGTAATTTAAGGTAGGTCCCTTATAGTAAGTGTTAAAAAAAATTTCATTGTACATATAGAAACCGTTGACAATTCGTCACATCATAAGTGGTACATTATTTTTCACTTGATTATTCTTTGTCTCTGGAGTGATAACTATGCTTTAATGTGCGCTGTATTTGGCATGGCTGTGTTTCTGCTATATTGTGTGTAATAAGTCTCATAGCACATGTCCATATGACAGTCCTATTGCCCAAAATAAACACTAGATCATAACTTAAATAAACGCTACAAATTTGATCCAGCACAATTATAAAAACGTATCGAACTTTGCGCCCAAGATACTCCCCAAAATGGGCCTCATTAATTTACTCCGGTTTTCTATTCACTAAAAAAGGTTAAGACAGATTGTAGAATCTACGATGACGTCAACATAAACTATCATTTGTACTTTCTTAAAATAATCTGTGTGAAGAATCTACTCCAAAGTCAATGTTACTTTATTTTAAAAATCTACCGAAAATGGGGAAAAATGAAATAGTACTCAACATTTTTTCTTATACTTAAGCAATTAAAGTAAAGTAGGCCTACTTCTGAGTGCTTTTCAAAAAACATTATATATTACAAATACTTCAAATACTATTAGCTTAAAGTAGTGGTCTATCACGAAGAAATGTTCATTAGTTTTAATTCCTTTGTTAGCTACCAATTGGAATACAGTTTACTAAGGATGTTCTGGAGCATTATGACATTATGCCACCATTTTAATTTATAAGTAACAAGATTTACAAGTATTTTACTTAATTGAGGTATTTAACATTCACTTTCTGAACCAACTGGTTATATCAGCACACGAGAATCTCTATGAGCAAGAAGGCCTATAAATGTTTCCGAGAACGGTATTGTCGCTTACCCTCTAGGGTTCTTTTACCTACTACAATCGACATGGGACTGACGGCTTTACTCCACCACGGAGGAAGTTGGGCTTCTTTTAAGTTCTAAATTTGCACACAAGCTGTACCTATTGTTTTTATATGAATGTAAGGTACATAGCTATCTATTTGCCCCTTTTATTAATTTTATTATTATTTATTATTTAGCAACGAGTCTTACTAACCATTCGGGTTGTACGCTTAAGTACTAATTACGCTAACGGGCTAGGAATTGGGAAAGTTGCATGTAGAGTAAGTGAACCCGCATTTGCTTGGAGGGAGAATGGAAAACCATTTAGGAACCTCCTCCCCTCAGTTCACCTGAGTGAGATTTGAACCTTTATCTCCCCATCCTCGTCAGTCCATCTCAACACGAATCGAGCACGTCAACCAAATACGCCATCGAGGGGGGTCCCCCCTTTTTGAACACACATCCAGAGGAAGTTTGCTGAGTCATGTATTCAGCTTGTTTTGTTATAGGGAAACACGTTAATTTGTATAAATCTTGATATTCAACAACAGTTAACGTATTTTGTAAGGAATTATATTATATTCAACAACTCAATAACTTATCTCTATTGAGTTATAACTATTATATTTGACCCGTCTACCAAATTAAATGTAAAATCGGGCGCACATTCCGAAAGGTTTTAGAGACCGCCGTTCGACAATAAACATTTGAAAAACTTCCATTCACAGCATCTTATTTCCGTTCCTCTGTGGAGATCTCAGGGTCCTAGCCTCTGATTGGCGTGTAACATCACCCCAAGCATCTTCCTTTATTGGTTCTGTGTGGCTCGATATTTACATCGTTAAAAGCATTAGCTTGTGCATACTGCTCTCCTCAAGTAGCGATATTTTATGTCTATAGTGTTCAGAAACAAGAGACGAATTAATCATGGTAACATTGGCCCTATATTTAGAATTTTAATGATTTCATTGTTTTTTGTTAAGACTTTGCTAATCCTAATTTTTGTTTTTATTCTACTTGAAAATACGACCCATCCATACTGATTAAAATCAATTGAGACATAACACCGTAGTATTAGACAAATATTAATGTGAATGTATTAACATATAAGTTTTAAATACGAAAGAAGGACTAAACATTTGTTCTCATAATTTTCAAACTAGACAGTAATTTATTTCTATGATGCATGGTTTAATCTTCTTGATTTTTATCTTGAGATTGTCATCGCAATAATTATCACATGGCTGACTTAGGCCTGAAAATAAGTGTGTGTTAAATTTTAACGTTGATTTTTTTTTTCAAACAGAAAAATAAGTCAGCATAAACGTATTTTTACTGGCAAACTTTATATAATTTAAACAGATATTTAATATTATTTCACAGGTATTTATATTATCTTTTAAAAGTGACATTTGCATATCACATTACTTGACGTATATATATGAAAGATGTCTTAGAAACTGCATAATATCTGCTTTGAATTAAACATTGAAAGGAGTATAGAAGGGCAATGCATACAGGCCAGGAAATTGAAGACCTCAAATTTCATAATTAAATCACAACAAAACACATAATTATTTAATTTTTGGAGCTAGTATCTACTTTGTTGTCCGAATGGTCTGAGGCGTCATAGCTGAGAAATGAAAATCTAGCTAGTAAAACCAACGCTTATAAAATTTTGGTAACAACCCATTTTTTTTATTATGTAACTTAATCTAAATCCTCCTCACTACCAAGATAATCATTTAAACAAAAATATTTTAATGCACACATAAACAAGCAAACTAGACATTACTCTTCCAAATACGCCTTTCAAATTATCTCCTTTGTAATCCCTTCATTTTACTATGTTTGTTCTCGTTTTAAAGCCTCAATGTAAGCCTAAAACCAAATTGCATGGCGTAAGTATTTGATAGCTGTACAGTTTGAAGAAATGTCAGGAATTTTCAGTCTGGGTCACAACACCGCCCTCTCAACGTTAAGTCTTAGCCCCATTATTTGCTTGCAAGGCTGTGGTCTGAGTCTGCCTTGCCCCCAACATTATAACAGTGGACCGGCAACAGTAGGTGGGCGTATCTTGTCCCGGGGCTACAATATGTGACTGCGCTAAGACATTGGCAACCAAGATGAGGAGATTCTACAAGGTTGACTCATCCTAAGAGGGAAACTGGCAAGGTGTCGAGATGCTACAATGTTGGCTAATCCTAGGAGGGAAAATAGTTTGTTTCATGTGTGTGTGTCTAAGACCTCCTGAATATTTCTAGAATTTAAATCAGGGTTGCTAAGTGAATACTTTAAAGAATAGGACTGGCGCTTAGAACAAAAATTTTAGAATTCTTGGCCAAGCTAGAACCCACAAGACTTTGGCTTATTATCCGCTTCGTTGGGAAATATATTTTTTTCATCCACTGAGCACAATTATTATAAACGTATTTTCTTCCGTAATGTGATAGATAATACTTCTAGACAATGAAACAACCAACTCCCTTGTGTGGCCCGAACAAGGAATAACGTACGTCAATGGTTGAGCTAGAAGTCTCCAAATTACAGGTATACGCACCTGCCATCTTTGGTCAGAGTTGGCTGAGATTAGGATTTTAGAAGAATAGCAAAAATATTTAATGAGGAGAAATAATATATTATTTAATAATTTGACCATATAATACATAAATGGTCTTGTCTCACACTCAAAAATGGAAGGGGGAAGGGGGGATCTGAGCTAATCCTTTTAATATGAGGGTAAACAATTTTAATAAAATTTAAAAACATGTGAAGTACAATAATAATATAGAGGAGTGAAGAATTCTAGAATGTATAAGCTAAGCCAGGCTTATGATTTGATATTTACCAGTAATACCAACGCACAGATTAAAAGTTGTCATAACATTTCCAATTTGTAAGAAATACAGATTTTTTAGAGTTTTAAAACCGGCATCAGTGTGCACGTAAGCTAAGGTGTTATTCTGGTCTGTTCTGGTCTACCGTTCATGAGAAGGTTTGGATTTCGAATTCCATATGCTAAGGATTTATTCATAAATAGTTTTAAATTCTCCTTCGCCCAAATATAAGTACATTTCCTATAATAAGTCAACCCTCCTGATCCCTAATCTAATAGAGTAAATATGCACACAGATGAACTGCTGTGCACAAAAAACGTGCTTAACATTTTTATGTATGTTGTATAAATGTGGGCATATGCTGGTGGTCAAACAAACTGAATGCCAAGATCGAGGTTTGAATCCCGGCTAAGTATATTGAGGGTGTTTAATCTTAAGCATCTTCCCCCTCTCACTCCACCAAAATCCGGTTAAATTTCCTATAATTTCTATCTTTTTTATCACAATTCAATTAGTCTAGTAAGACGTGGAATAAAAAAAATATTTTAATTCGTTTAACCGGGTATTAATTGATCTATACTTCGTAGCTCTGATATGCACATCCACCCTAACCTGAGTGCATTAAGTTGGGGAGGTAGGAAACGCGAGAAAAGAGCAGTGTTTGTACAGTTTTTGTATAAACTTTTTTTTAAATAAATCAAATATTAATTTAGTACTAATATAGAGTTTAATTTTCTTCACTTGGTGACCTCAAAAGTTCTAAAATATCTTTCAAGGCTGTCCTGGAATTTAATGACAACTTTTTCTCTTAATTTAAAAAGTTTGTCATCTAATGCCGATATTTTCATGACATATATATTCAACAACTGTTGATATCAACATGTGAAGAAAGTTAAACGCTCTGTTTGTACTGAAGCAATATTTTATTTATTGTGGCCGGAAAAATGTTTTGCTATAAGAACTACCAACCTAAGTAGTGCCTCTTCTCGCGTTCCCCAAATCCCCACTTCAAAGTGACTTGGCCAAATATACCTTTGACATGGCTTTATGAAATATTTATTGTTAAAAAAACTAAATCCAACTTATGCGATTTTTTATATAATGTTACTGCAATATATGTGCTATTAGATAATGAACTTATTAGAAAAAATAAATTTGTACCAAAAAGTATGATACATTATCCAGGAGAGTGTGTGTAAGACTATAAGATAAATTGGTTGGACTCCTAAAAACATGTGCGCTCAAACATAATATTACTCAAATAACAATTTAAACTACTATTTTGCACTGTGTATAGCAGTGGTTTCCAATTGGCGGACCGCGGTCCGCATCCAGACCGCAGATAAATTTTAAAGTACCTTGACGAGATAGCGGTAAACAGAAGAAATTATGCTATTTCGGTGGTGGGTGAGTATTATACAATTGAAGCCAAGAATAATAGAGCAAAATAACCGAAAGGAAAGTAATCACGTTTTTGAGTTAGTGTAGTCCTAGAGGGCTTGAACTTGAGTAACTGTTAAAGTTTTGCCGGACCGCGGAAGTATGTCGAGTTTTTAAAACGGACCTTCATCAAAAATAATCGGGGACCCCCTGGTCTTTAGAATGCATCTTTGAAGTATGTGGACTGTTGCAAAGATTAAAATAGTATCGAAAGACGCAATGATGGCAGTATATAAAATTGTGTTGACGTCAACATTATTGTATGATGTGAAGCTTGGGTTTGTCAAAATAAGTTCAAAATCAAGGTGAATGCGGTTGTAATGAGATATCTAAGAAATGTATGTGTATAAACTCGTGTGGACGGAGTGAGTAACGAATGGGTACTGAAATAGTGCTGTTTGAAAGGGAATCCATTAAATAAATGTGAAAGAATCGCGATATGTTGGTCTGGGCATGTTGAAGGATGAGTGTGGAACGAATGACGAAACAAACAAATGAAGGTAGAGTGTGTGGATCAAAAAGATGGGGTAGTCTATGTAAGACGTGGTTAATGTTGTAAAATAATGTGTAAAAAAGAGAAACATTAAGTGTTTTAAGAATAAAAGAGCATCGTATAGCTCAGTGTATGTATGTTATTGAAACTAAGGTAATATTCAAGTATAGGGAAGTGTGGAGTAAGTTAGTGAGGATGGATTAAGTACGAATTGGTTTTTTGAGCTATATACACAGTTTTTTGCCTAAACAGTAATGAAACGGTGTGATCATGTATGTATGTATGTATGTATGTATGTATGTATGTATGTATGTATGTATGTATGTATGTATGTATGTATGTATGTATGTGTGTATGTGTGTATGTGTGTATGTATGTATGTATGTATGTATGTATGTTGTATGTATGTGTGTGATGTGTGTATGTATGTATGTATGTGTGTATGTGTGTATGTATGTGTATGTGTGTGTATGTGTGTATGTATGTGTGTATGTGTGTAGCTAATATTGTTTTGACTTACAATTTCTGGGTGGCTTCCTTCAAATTGTCGTTATGATTAAAATACCACTCCACGCGTCATATTACTTTACGGACTCTAATTACGCTAATGAACTAAGATTGAGGAAGGTGTAATTAAAAGTAAATATACCCAAACTTGCGTAGAAAGTGGTTAATTGCTAAGGAAAAAACCCTCCCTCGATATACCTAACAGCGATTCGAACCCCAACCCACCCGCGTCACTGAAAAGCAGACAATATGAATGATATTTTGTTCACGTACCCACCACTGCAGGTATTATGAATATAATGTTCTTAAATTGCTCTTATATATGCCTACATATTTATAAAATATAGCAGATATTATTTAAAATTAATTTGTATTAGCTTTTTGACAAGGTAATTCCTTATTTATATTAGTTTAAAAAAAATTAGTTAGATACAAATAAAATTTAAAAGTACGATGATTTTGGTGGTTATTGTGACAAATTTCCATACTAATTATACCCCTTCATTCTCTCCCTCGTTCATCATCCTAGTTGAAAACTAGACGCAACCATTGAGCAAGAAAATATACGATAATCACACAAGCGCCTCCTTTTTCAAGACGAGGTAAGATCTAATCTTGCTCCTGGCACGCTTCTCGCTTTAACCTGGTTAGAAACAGGATCTTTAGAGACTACTCACCCTATTATTGAGTCCTGTAGAATGTTTTATGTCTTAAAATATTTAAAACTTATCTTTGCCCGACCTAATATTGTAAATGAATAAATGTCTTATTTTAACTAATCGTTGCTTGATAAAAATGCTAACAGAAAAGCTAACAAGCACCTTATAAGTTTACTACCACGTCTTACTACCTGTTTGGGCTATATTCATATGTATTAATTGATTAATACGCTAGGGATTAGGAAGGTTGACTTTAGTAGAAAGTGTACCCACATTTACGTGGTCGGAGAGTGGAAAATCATATATAAATAATTGCTCTCAGTATGCCTGTCATCGGAAGTCTAGTCTGTTGCTATAGAGACATCCTAGACCGCGCGGCCACCGAAACAAGTATGAGCACTATTAAGAGATCATATTATTTTGAGGTTCTTTAGTATTTTGTCTTTGACACTTGGGATGCACAGTGCGGTTATGGGTACAAACAACTCTATACCTTCCAGCCTTACCGAGGAAAATAGCCCCGTGTTTAGTCAACAGTGTTGCATAAACTAATCCAAATAAAAATAATTTCTTTTGGTAGATAGATGAGTTACTGGCACAGTTTTCACACAATTGTACCTAAAACTATGTTGATCTTCCACTGTCAACTTACCCCCTTCGGTGGCCACATGGCCTAAGGCATCACTCTCGTGTTAGACTAGACTACCAATGACGGGAAGATTAAGGGCTGGAATCCTGACTGGCTGTAATGAGGTGGTTTTCCCTAAATGCTTTTCCAATTTCCTCCCATGAAAATGTGGGTACACTTCCTACAAAATTAAGTGTCCTAATCCCTAAAATCTTAGTGAAATTAATAATTATGCGTGTAGCCCGGATGGGTAGTAAGACGTGGTACTATCAAAAACTGACACCTTCCATTGTTAATATCAATAGCTATAAAATAATATTTCTAATAAAATAAAATTATTGACCGCAACAAAAAATTGTTGTATTTTATAAAAAATCCTATATACCAGAAATACCGAACCATTGGCGTTTGTCCGGCAATAAACTGGTTTGCCGGTGATGGAGAGATCAAGGTACTAATACAGTCGGATGTACTGAGGGTGTTGTTTACAAAATGGTTTTCCAATCTCTCTCCACGCAATATAACTTTATTAAATTACTTCCTAATTCCTAAAACCATTAGCGTAATTAGTAGATGAGCCTATAGCCCGAACGGTTAGTAATACAAGGTTCTAAAACAACAACGTAGTGTTAAAAGTTATTACTTTAAATTAACTACGAGGCTTATTATGTTAAAACTTTCATTTTATAGTGACTGACCATTGTCATTTCCCTAGTTAGGATAGTCTTTATCTTATAAGATATATCTCTTCCTAGGTAGGTATCCTTTGTTTACATTTGGTTTGAATAACTGCACGATCTGTTGAAACGTGTTGTTTGCACACAGCGATTTCCTGAAGGTGCAGGTGCCATTTATATTATATTATACTACTATAAAGCCACATGGTTGACTCATCTGGAATTAATGTTTACCCACTTTCAGATGAGCTAAAAACTTGAAATTTGGCAAACTTATAGCTTCTAGCCTCTAGCCGACGGGAGAGTTCCAAAAAGTTAAAAAATGTAATCTTTAACCCCTGAAAAAAAATTCAAAAGTTTTAAAGTCAGTGCGGACCTTTCTTTGGAGGTTTCTTGTGGCTTAACGGTAAGACCGATACAAAAAAAAAAATACTCTGGAATTACATTAGCTTACATCCACTTGCAAAGAAAACTCATTTGGGGTTTGGGGTGGAGCCCCCAACGAGCAAAGCAGTCTTTATATACAACGGTAGAAAAATAGTTTTTAATATGATATACAGTAGAATTTTGGCAGGAAGGAACATTTAGGCAATACAAACATATTTATTTCGTGGTCAACATTGATAGCATTTTACTATTTTATTAGTGTTATACTAAATATATTTGTAATATATATCAAAAGTGACAGCTGCAGATCACATTACTGGATCGTGGATAGTTCTAGTAACTTTGCTAGCTGTCAGATAAGTTATTTTCTTTGAAAATGGGATTTTATATAAATATTGCCTCACTTCGACTAAAGATTGTTTTAATATTTAAGTTAGTAAAGATTATTACCCACTTCACTGGCCGAATGGTATAAGGGCTCTCTATCTTTTAGACTGGCCTGCTGAAGACGGTGATATCGGGCTTTGAATATTTTTAGGGTCTACTGAGGGAGGTTTTTCCTAAAAGATTTCTCACTCTCTATCTTCACACAAATGCAGGTGCACTTCCACTAAATTCAACCTTCCTTATCTTTAACCCATTATCGTAATTAGTACAATGGCGTACAGCTCAAACAGGTAGTAAGTAATACGTGGTGCTAAACAAAGGACTATTATTATTTGGAATACCACTATGGAGTTTGAATCGTGGGTATGCATTTTTAGAACGGACTCTTTAGTAACATTTCAACATTTTTTCCGTGGACTTTTTTCTATTTTTTTGGTCGAAAAAGTACACTCAGTTTACTATTTAGGGTAGCTTTCTGACCTTGGCTGATTAGAGTATGGCTTAGCGGAACTATGCAAGGTAAGCCTCCTCTATCTTTCGAGATAAACTTATAAATAATAGGCAAAATCCCAATATGTAAAAACATTTCACTCTCTCTGAATCCATTAGTTTATTTATACATAGCTTTGTTTTCTAGCTTTTAGCTTTAAATTTAACTTTAAAAAACTTCGTGAGTTAAAATAGACAATAATAAATCAACTAGTAGATACTCAAGAATAGAACCTGAACTGTGATACGAACACTGGTGGACACATGGTATAAGGTGCTATGCTCGCAATAGACTGGATCAACTGGGACGGAAAAGTTATGGTTAAAATCTTGTTCGGGAGGTTATTGAGGGTAGAGGTTCAAAATATGATGTACTATTATGGTTTTCCCCTCTTTACGGCAATATTGGGGTGGTTCCTTTAGATTTTATAACTATCCAACCCATTCATTCCCCTAGGATTCAATTTCATAATAACCATGGTGTTAAACGTGCCGAAATAATACAATAACCATGCCCTGGTAATTTGTGCCTCCAGTGATCTTTTTGGTTTGTTCCAAATCAGTGAGCACGTGGATAAGGCGTCGACCTGTACTGGTCTGGTTTGCTGGTAATTCCGGTATCACGATGAACTCAACGTTTGCATAACTATTACGTAATGTTCACACAATGTAAATAAATAAGTGTGTGACCAGGATTCACGTAACGTTACGTAACAGCTTGAGAAAAACGCACACAATAGATTTTGACTGTTTCAAAACAAATAGTCCACTAAAATGAAACCCATGCATTTGAAGCTTATTATGCTGACAGTACTTGCAATATAAGCTTAATTGATATACAAAATAAAGTGTAACAAGAAACTACGCCTTTTAGAGTTCACGAGACACGGAAAAAACCATACTGTATAAGTTGTCCTCATACCATAAACAAACAAATTAAATACTAAACAGCCCTATTGGCGTTGGTCGCATTATGATTGGCTAGCTAGAACACGTGGTACCCTTCACTTAATGTTCACGTAACGTTAAAGCTTTCCCCCGGACAGCTCTTAATTTAAGTGAAAATTAAATTTACTCACTCATTATGTCTTCCATGTTACATAACATTAATTGAACGTAAGCATAATGGGGAGGCCGAGGCTCAATCCCCGGGTGGTTTTATTGTGGGAACCCGCCTCGGTGGCGTAGTTGGCTAACGCGCTTGTCGTGTTAGCCGACTGCTGAGGACGGGGAGATCGAGGTTCGAATCTCGGTTGGGTGAACTGGGGTGTGGGGGGTGTTCCTAAATGTTTTTCCACTCTCCATCCATGCAAATGCGGGTTCACTTCCTTTAATTAAACCTTCCCAATTCCTAATCCATTAACGTAATTAGTACTTAAAGCGTATAACCCGAACGGGTAGTAAGACGCAGTGCTAAATATTAAATTTATTGTGGGAGTCTCTTTCTGAATGGTTTCCAGCTCTATTTCCACACCAATGTGGATACTTTAAAAAAAATATACATCACACCTTATTAATTAATTATCTCTATCTCATTAGTAGGATTAAATGTGTCTATCTCAGATTTTACGAAGACTTGACGTAAATTAATGTTTGGTGCGATATGTGAATGTGGTATTAAAGAGAAGGTATCTATCGAATGACCTCTACCCGATGCAATCCGGTATGGCCTTGTGATGTTGCAGTGTAAGTGTGGATCCACGTTCTTCTCCGCTCGTGGGATGATCCTCATACGGAGATGAGACGCGCTCAGATCAACACGAAGGCTGTGGTTAGTTGCCTGGACCACAGGTTGTGAGGCGGGGAGGTATATCCGCGAGAAGCAGGGGGTGCCGGCCGACAGTGAGTAGTCTACACGTACAATACTGAATATCAGCTTAAGTTTTAATTTCAAGATATTTTTTAAAAGTATGTGAGAATCTTGTTTGTTCGGTTTCAATTTTTACAAATCTTAATTTGAAATGACGTGATTAGGTCTATATGGACTGTTGTGATATTAATCGTTCTTTTCTACAAAACTATTTAAAAGTGAGCTGTTTGGTGTTTTTTTATAGAATTTTGAAATGTTAAGAAAGTATTCAACCAAATAGTTAAGTGATTTAAATGCAAACACCTGTTTAACCCCTGTTTAAAGAAGTGTGTATGCAATGTGTTGTGCAAATAATCTTAATCGGCATCTTGAAAATGTGAACTTTAAAAAAATAATCTAGATCACATATTTATCTAATAAAATAATATTATACTGTCTTTACATATGCTTTAAAAAATAGATTATAAACACCCTCTTTTAAATAAAAATGTAGTATTTATATATTAATTTTGTATAGTTGAGTATTTTTAATCTGTATTTTTTTTAAACTCCAAGAATATTATTTAGATTATTATTGAGACCTTTCTCTTACGACAAAATTGAGTTTTCCATATTGTTTATTATATTAAATATAGTTATTTATTATTTTATAATAAACGTATTAAATATTGAATGCAAACTTAAAACCAACAATAAAACACGGGAATAGGATATTTGCTATAATCTATTTACTAAAATAACGTAATACATAGAAATATGTTGATGATTGCAGATATTTAAATGAATGCATATATAGGATTTTTATAAACTAAAATTGTTAAGTGTATGTCACTTATTAACAAGATAAATAAGGCTATCTGTAGACTAAGTTGTCACTAAGGCATTTTTAATCTTTATTTCATCACATCTTAAAATTAACTTTTGAATAAACTATTAAACACTATTCATGGGCTTAGAAATTTTATTTTAATTATTATTAATTTAAGTAAGTAATTTACGTGATTTCGTTTGTTTTAGTCTAATGTTGTTTCTTGAATAATTTTAATTTATTTTCTAATTTGGTGGATATATTATGTATTTTATTTAGTTAGATTAAAATTAAATATAATATCTTAACAATAATAAAAGCTCATGCGTAGAATCAAAATTCTTTAGTGGATTATGTATAGCATAAACAAAGTTAACAAAAACTAAGACTTTGCTGGGAATTTTCTTGAAGTAATTTTTAATATTTGTTTCGTCTTTGAAACGTGTGTAGTTTCGATATTTACGATTTATTTAGTGTACGCCATATATTAATTAGCAAAAATTTTGTAACTAATTTTCCAATTTGGTAATTATTATTGTATTTACTAAGAAAAAATTGTTTAATAAGATGACCCATATAACTAGCTATATTTACATATTACATACCTATGTAAAACACTATTATTAATGTAACACATCAATTAATATTATTCGTGCATTAGCAAAATTATCCAGCCTAATTTTTGGAATCCTACCTTTCAATTCGTTAAAATCAACTATAAATCTACCAATCAGCAGTCAGACAATCTGGTCCACTTGACTGAGAGCTACCTACTTAAACCTCCCGTATCTGTTCTTTACCCCCTCCAAGTTTACAATTATTTTAGATCGAATTGCCCTAAGCTATATTGTGTTTAGTTTTAGAAAGTAAGTCCCTCGTTTTGTAACACACACACATACACACAATACTTTTCGGCAATGAATAATAAAAGAAAACTATATTACCTTCATACAAATCCGAAAGTTATGCAATCATATTTTACGTCATAATGCATATGGCGGTTAGCTTTCAATTATTGATTACTGTTTCTATTTTATCAACATGACGACGCAATGTTGGCAAATGCGTCATGGAGACCGAGATTGTCCCTGATACATTTGTAAGATTTTGGTTAAACAACGTTTTTGACACAACACACTTTGAAAGTTGAAGCCATATTATAAGTCTCTCTACCGAAGCGATTATTTACATCTATTTTTTTAAATTAAGATATAAACCTAATAACACTCAAGATGATCATAATCACTACCTTACATGTTAATAATGTTACAAACATACATTATATATAATTAAATTACCCACTTCACTGCCTGAATGGCTCAAGACGTCACTTTCGCTATAGGCTGTACTGTCACTGAAGGGGAGATGGGGTTCGAATCACGGTCATATGTACTAAGGGTGTTTTTTCCAAACTGGATCTCTGCTCTCCCTCCATACAAATGCGGGTACACTTTCTTGAAATTAAATTTTTTGCATCCCTATCCACTAACGTAACTAGTATGCGTTTAATCCGAAAAGTTAGTAAGACGCGGTGCAAAAAAAAAAAAATAATTTTTTTTCTGAGAAAAAATATTTTAATTAGAAGGCTCATTTTAATCTCAAGTAATAATATTTGTATTTACAATTAGTACCTATTTCTTAATAACCTTGGTTAGCTGTAACTGTTTAGTTATTATGTTTAACTTCATGTTAATTCACGGTTTAGGAAGTGATAGTGGAGAGATGGTTTATAAAAACCACGGTGATAAATCACGTGTAGGAATCTATTTCAGGGAACCTTGACCAGAATTCGAACCTCGGCCACTGGTCACCGGCAGACAAGACTCTCGTACCAAACTTTGCGAGTGATATATCTATTGAACAAATGGGTAGGATGTATTTTCCCAACCTAGGTGTCGATATAATTCATATAGGAAGCAACTTAAAAAAACACATACACGTTTCCGGCCAACATTTATAACATTTAACTATTGTATTAGTCTTATTTTACAGGTATTGATGATATCTATCAGGTGGGACAGCTGTATATAATATGACTGGGCGTATGAATACGTGAAAGTAGATATAATATTTCTAGATGTCAGATAAAGATTTTCATAAGCGCTCTATTTAAACGTGAAATTCATCTCAAAAAATAAAACTATGCAGTAAAGTGCAATACATATTCGTTGAAAGCTACTATTAAAATATTCCAGCTTGAGCCTAGTTCACACAAGAGCACAAACAAAACACTCTCTGATGAGAGTTGATTGGTTAATTTGTACCACACCCATTTAAAAAAATGGCATTACCATGTAGGATATTATGTGAATTTATCTTGATTTTAGTTTTCATAAAACCATAAAAAACACTAATTACTGTACATGAGCCAGCCTATTGTCTCGAGGATACGATAGTTGAATTTTTATTTATCATTTATTTCTAAACCTTTCACACCACAAACTAATAAAATGAATTATTAATTCAACTTTACTTTCTTAAGCTTTATACATCGTGGAATAAGTTTTATTCTTTACATAATACAAATTATTAAGTTATACTGAGTGAAAAGCATACACTTTTTAATAACAAATCAGTATGCTTAAATAGTTTTATTGGGGTTTTCGCATGATTTTTCTAAACAACCTTTTCACAATATGATCTACAAAGATAACTTAATTTTATAAACGATACATCACTTAGTTCTACAACCGTTAAATTTGACCAACTACCTCATTTTCAATCGTGACAGGAATCAAAGCCGGACCCCATAGTAGGTAGATGTACTACCAACTAAAATATGATTTTAAAAAAATATTAAAGTTCTACCATATCAGGGAACACACTGGATTAGTAGATGTATTAACAAACCTCTTAACTTTATTTACCAACACTACTTTTACTAACAACATGCTGGTGACTTGGTGCTCAGAGGATTTTATCACAATATTATAAATGAATATGGCTAGATTCTGTAGTGCTTTTTTTAACGCCCGTTCAATTTTACGATTTTGTACTAATTATTCTAACATATTAGGTACTAGGGAAGTTAAATATAAAGGACGTGTACCCTCATTTGCATGAAGATAAAGTAAAACACCATTTAGGGAAAACCACCCTCAGTACACCTTACCAGGATCGAACCTCAATCTACCCACCATCGTAAGTCTGGTCCTTTGTGGCAGTGAGCCTTAGACCACGTGATCACCGAAGCAGGTTTGGGTAGTGTTGATGAATCTATTTAATATTTGTATAAGGGTTTTTCCAATTTTCCAAAATATAAAATATCTATGCACTAGGTTTGAACGTTGCTCGTACGGTTCTGGTTTGTTAGTTTTTGAGTTGTTACTTGTGTTTTAGAATGTACACTCTATAAATACTACCATTACAATACTAATAACAATAAACTAATATATAATTGCGAAACAATAACTTCATTTATTTAAACAGTGACACTGTTAAGATATCCCCCCACAAGAGAAACCGTCTTTAAAACACCGAAACAACTTTCACCTGTATCTTTTTTTTCGAGCAAGTGTTGAGGTACAAAGCACATTCTTCATATGTGTGTATTTATTAAACTCGCCCGGCCTATACGGAAGTTGTATCTTCTTCCGTTTTCATGTTCACTTGCATGTACACCAACCAACCAGTAGGAAAATAAAACATGTTCACATCGCCTGAAAATAGTAACAAAACTTTAAAGAATCAAAAGCACTAGACATAGAAAGTGTATTTTTATCCTCGCAGTAATACTACCTTCCATATTTATTAAAGCAATCTATTTTATATGTTAGGTCTGTCTACCACTAGTGTGATGGTTCATACATCGAGTATGTGGGCCTTGGAATGTTTACGCTTCACTTCTTTACAAATTACATCCTCGATGGAAAGAACAAGATTATTTTCGTGTATATTTTTTGTTCTTAAAAAAAGTTTCAGAACTAATGGCTGGTCAACTTCAATATATTGTCTTTCTTTATCCTTAGTTTGAGTTCATTTATCTTTATTTATTACTCTCATCTTCCTTTTCTTCTTCCCAGTATCAATGGTTGGAAGTTGAAACAAGTTTCACAGCAAAAGATCACTAGTAAATATGGTATGGTTTTTAATTTTTACCCCGTAGAGCTACAGAATTTAGTGACCCCCAAATTATTTCTGGTATTTTAAAAAAAATATTGCTACACAAATTATGAGAAGTTATGGTTGCGGCACCAATTCAGAAGTAAATATTTACATAGGTTTAAAATTTAGCAATACAAAAATATTTCACAAAAACATAGTGGTATAAACTTAGGAAGTAAGATATTCGTGCGGTGAAATTGAGACATTGACATAGGTTTTTAAATTTGTTGATATTACTGGTGATGGCATGAATCAATTTTTCCACAAACACAATTTTGTTTTATTTTTTGGAGATCAATATTAAGGTCGATACATATTTCACTGGGCCTCGGTGCGTTATGGAGTCAAATTAAATTGATGACCTAACAGCTACGAGGGCCTCAAAAGGGGATACTAGTTGGAATCTAGGCCACTGATTCGGAGTTTAAAACAGCCAGGGGTACACTTATAGCTCCAGGTGTGGTAAATACCCGAAAAAAAGATACAAGGCTTGTTGAATATATTGTACTCAACCAACACTGCCAAGCAAAGTATACGATTTTATTGAAAATACATTTGCATACAGGCTTTCTCTTTTATACTAATTTGTTTATATTTTTCCGTCGTTTCTTCATTCACGTGTATTTATTTATTATCTTTACTTTGACAGGGGTGGGATACAACGCCCACATAAACTTTGTTGATTTATGTTTTTACTTTGCTCTCTATAATCAGAAAATGTGTGTGTTAAGTAGAAAATATAATTTTTCCGCATAGAGATATTAATTTAAAAACTTTTAAACCTTGTTAAAACAATACCAAAATTTAAATACATGTCTCGTATCTCCCTATCCATTCTTATTCTCCACATATTTACATGGTAAGGACGAGGAATATACATTTCAAAGAAATGTACCGTTTCTTCTTGAAGGGAAAGTGATAAACCATTTAGCAAAAATATCTTGGTACACCAATGCCGGGAGACCAAACAAGACCAGATTGATTACTTTGTCCACGTGCCCTCTAGTAAGGACAATTTGAAAAACCAAAACAAAATTAATTTTAAAGCTACTCTCATGAATTTACCCTACCCATGTTAGACTAGATTTCTAGTGATGGAGGAATATTAGGGTTCGAATACCGGTTGAGTGTATTAAGACCTCTTTTTTTATAATTTTTTTACCATTTACACACTATGCAAATGCGGGTACATTTACGATAAGCTATATCTTACTTCACAATCCATTAGCTTAATTGATGTATGCGTATATCTCGAACGGGTTCTAACACGCGGTGAATGGAACATTGACGTTAACTGATGCAATTTGACTTGTGTATGGAACCTGCACAAAAATATATACCTACTACTTTTAAATTGTCTTTATAATTGATACTTATATTTAATGCCATCCTGTTCATAGTTTATTTATACGTTTGTCTACATTTAATTTACCAATATCTGGCTTACCAATCTCTTTTTACCTTCATTCTGTTATCCTGATCTCTTGAGTATAGTACGCTGAGCTGCAAACCAAGAGTACCTCTCTATAATTTCTGTATTGAAGATACGATAAAAAAAAATGTAATGGTACACTCTGTTTCAAAAAATAAATTTTATAACATATTGCAGCTTGTGACCCTTACACGTTTTATGATTAGACATGTGGTCAAGCTAGAAAAAAATTACCACGACATACGGGGTGAAACGAGATACAATTGATCACGTTATATTTGAGCAATAGATACAACTTTTTTGTTTCTATTTATAGGTTTTATGGCGTACAGCGAAATGATAATGCTAATTTTTTTTTCACTAGTCTTTACTTGTTCAATTTTTAAACTTGAGTTTTTAAATTTAACTTGGCGCACACACAGCCATTAGATTATCAAATACCAGTTTGGACTTTTTATAGCTCTTTAACTTTATTATTT
The DNA here is from genome assembly GCA_039000515.1 of Timema cristinae. Lineage (NCBI taxonomy): Eukaryota > Metazoa > Arthropoda > Insecta > Phasmatodea > Timematidae > Timema > Timema cristinae. The sequence continues at coordinate 118,754,326 of JBCFYV010011172.1, forward strand.
TCTTTTACCAAAAAACCAAAATAATGAAAATCGTTTTAATGCATTTTTTTAAAAAAAGCTATAATAATAAGTGCCAATTATTTTAAAGTATTTAGAATCTTGCTTGAGCACTTATAAGTGTAAAGTAAAATTTTGAAATAAAATAAAATTAAGGTGTGCTATTTTATTTTGGGGTATTTATTGATAAATTTTTAAGGCAACTTATTCTATCCCTATATGACTTTCAAACTAAGTTAATTCTATAACATAAAAAACATCCATTCTTTCTGCCTTCAATTAATTGCTGTGAAAATTAAGCCCCAATTTCATAATTGATTCATTTTTAGACCATATCTGAATAAAACCAGAGACCCCAGCAAGTACAAGGTTTTTCAAAACTAATGGTGCAAAAGTGAAACGGTTTTATTCTTAAACGAACTGACAACAACGACCGTCATGATATGAAAAGACAGAAGCACGCTCCAAGTTTCAAAAGAACTTAGAGGATAGTGTTTGATGTGGACGCCATTGGTTACACGCTAGACGTCGAGACGGTAATCCAGTTCAGCCCAGAAACGTCCCAGCATATCCTCGGACATCAATTCCATCGCAGCAGAGATGCGTTGTTTATGGTCGTTCAGTTGCTGTGACAACGGGTGCAGGTACACCGTGTCCTTGATGTATCCCACATAAACAAGTTGCAAGGTGATAAGTCTGGCGATAGGGGCGGCCAGAGCAACATTGGCGAATTCTCTTGCTCAGCACGGCCGATCCAACATCCCGGTTGGATGGTATTCAGGGATCGGTGAACATCCATGGCCAGACAACAACTTGATGCCATTCTCCTTCCTTTCAATCCGTTGCCGTTGATACCACTCTCCCTACAGGCCTTCGGTTTTTCACCATTACTTTTGAATAATTCCTGAATATGCATTATCGACTGAGTTTAGGTCTCAAACATTTTTATGGTGTAACAGTACTCTCTTATATTATAAATTTGATAAAGTCCATCCCACTGTATCAGAGTAATTAATTAATGTAAACACATCTCGAAAGAGTAGTGATAAGCAGTTGTATAAAATTGAAGGGCACTTAAAAATCTGATAATGCACAATAATACTGTTTATTAATATCCTTTTATAAAATGATCTTGAAAGGTTTATCCCCATGTTTGATATAATAACATATTTAGAGAATACATATTTTTTTAAACTTGATCTTCATTGTTTTCAAAAAAATTAAATGATTAATTTGATTTTTATAGTATTCTGTTTCTAAATGATATAGTTCAAAACAATTTTGCCGAGTAAAATTTCTTTATCTTACTATAAAAAATATCTCAAAACTTATTTAAATTAGTAGGTCGGCGTTTGAATCGACCACTATAAACTGATTATCGGGTACTGCACTTTATACACTTGGTTAACTGGTAACATTTTAGTTGTAAGAAATTTTAGAAAATACATATTTTTTATTTTGTGGTAGGCCCAAACAGTGATTTCACCTGCTTCGGTGGCTACATGGTCAAAGGCGTCACACTCGTGTTAGTCTAGACTGCTTGTGCAGGAAGCTCAGGGTTATAATCCCGGTCGGGTGAACTAAGGGTGACTTTTCCGTAGTGTTTTTCCACTCTTCCGTTACGAAAATGCGGGTACACTCTTTCTGATTTCAACCTACCTCATTGCCCTTCTCATCCCTAACTCATTAGCGTAATAATTGGTGCATATTCATATAAACTTAACAGGTGTTAGAATTTACATCCATTATTGTTTTCAGCCTGTGGTCTGGGTCAGTTTTTTAATTCAAGCCTTATATTTTCCACTACCAGCTTGCTAGGCCTGTCGTAGTAGCTTCATATGTCTTATAATCTAACTTAAGACTATGATAGGCACAACATTCTGTTTCTGGCCATTAATTTATCGATGTGAAAGGGTAAACCAATATTTTCATTAACTATCAATTTTCTGCCAAGCCGTGAATCGAACCTGGGACTCTTAGCTCAGTAGGCAGACACTCTACAGGTCTAGTAGTTCATATGTCAACAAGGTAGAAAGATAGGCACAAAACATTCTTTTTGATTTAATTTATCATTATAAGGTAATCAATATTTCATTGCATAATTCTGCAAGGTGAATGATGACTCAGACTATGGCGTACATATACCGCTGAGGTGTCAGACAGTAAGATTTTCAGCACTAAATAACATTATTAAAATTACACTGTAAGTTGTTTATATCCGCTCTTTTGGATGACACTACACCGCTATTGTTCAGCAATCATTCTGACTTCCGGGTTCAGTTGTCCTGGGTTCGCTATTGGGCGTGGCCTACCCGTTTATTCGATTGACGGCTCTCATTATCCACTGAAAACACATGTGTAGGATAGAGCGAGCGAGATACGTGGACGCTCACACGGTAAACATAAGCAAGCTCACACAGAAGGGAGGTGACGTAACTCGTGAATCACACTCAGATTTCTAAATCGTAAATTAATGTCGTTGGTTTGCCGCATTGTCTAAGGCGTCACTCTGGTACGATACAAGACAACTCATGATTGGAAGATCGGGGTTAGATTCTTGGTCGGGTTTACTGAGGATGGTTTTTCTTTAATGATTTCTGACCTTTTCCTCCATGAAAATATGGGTAAACTTTCTCTAAATTAAACCTCCATCATCCTTAACACATTAGAGTAATTTATACATCTGTGGATAGCCCTAACAGATAGTAATAAGGTGTTTTTTTAAATCATTAGGATCAGAGCTAGGTGTGCGCTAGGATGCTTGAGTTTGACTCCGTAGCTTGATCGGATTGATCCCTGATGTGTTTTCCTCTCCTCTCTCCATCCCGAATTTCTGGTTACCCTCATCTTATTACTAAAACTGGCTCTATAATTATTTACACTAATCGGGTAGGGATGAGGGAGGTATAATTTAGAGGAAGTGTAACTACATTATAGTGATTAAATAGTATAATATGAAAACATTTTAGTAAAAAGGATACATACCTATTTTAATCTGGCTGTATTCAAACTCCGACCCCCTCGTCATTAGAAAACCAGAAAATAATACTATCGTATTTGTACATGCGATCACTTGTGTGGAATTACAACCATGTAAAGACTCAAGTATTTATTAAAATAAACCGAATTCATTATGTTCTCTTTGATGATTAAAAGTTACTAATTAACACTTGTATTTAGTTTTTTCTTCTTACATTGTTACCCAATCTTCTTCCCCCAGCAATACAACAAGTAGGCTTACAGCTCCTCTAAATTATACATTTATCATATCTACTCTTTATTTAATTAAATGTGTGCATTTGTATGGGAATAAGAAAATGATAAAAAATTATTAAATAAGGCATTTGATTATGGAAATCTTTTTCTATTCATTAAAGATGTACATATTTTATTTTATAACTTCGCCATGCACAAAAGTCTGGTTTTATAATATTGAGATATATTATACAAAATATGGAAGAAAGAGATCAATCATTTAGTTGATGGAGAACTTCACATATAAACAGATGGCCCAGGAGCCCATGAAGTATATTTCGCCGATAACATTTAAATGACGATGTGTTCTAGATATAGTCCTGCTTTCCCTTTAGAAAGTTAACAGTTCAAAACCAAACTTTACCAGAGTTTAATGACTCGAAAAATTGTATTATGTACAAATTAAAAAAATTATTACATAAGTTACAGTCAAGTCTGCTACTCCATAGTTTTACACTCTCTTAAACAAGCCAAGCTAACAGTTTGACAGAGAATGAACGTGATTATGGACGTGATTGTGTGTTAATAATGAGGAAAACTACAGGTAGCTAATTTAAAGGTTTCTTACCTCTCTTATGTTGTGTAGAAAGTTAATTAATCAACCTTATTCATTAATTTTATAACTTCCAATTAAAGCAGGAGTATATTTTCATGTTTTCTTTTCAATAACACTTAAAGTCACCCACATTGTTAAGCATGTGTGCTAAGGTATAAACCTCTTACGTCCTGTATTACCACAAATGGGTAAGTCCGGAATGGATTTCACAAATGGTTTTCCCTTTTCCTCCACACAAATGGGTGTACACTTCCTGTAAATTTCATCCTCTTAATTTCTACCCCATTAATGTAAATAGCAAGAAAATATCGAATGGATGATTATTAATTTGTGGCGTGAAAAATACTCTTTTTTAGATTAAATTATTTATATGTCGTGAAATCTTGGAAATTAGATTCAAACTTTTAATATTATTTTCTGAATATGAACTTATCGAAACTGGCAGAGCGCTAGCATGTTTGTTTCTGACCTGGGCATTTGGGGTAAATCCCGGTTGACTAAGCCTGTGGTTCATATTCCATAGTGTTTTATATTTTCTCCAAAAGCGGATGCTGATACAAATAGCTATTTTTTAAATATCCAAACATCAAAAATTAAAATACTAAAAAACTTGTTTTTGTGCAGTAGGTACTGTACATTATATCATGTTAAAATAAACTATAGATTATATTTTGTTATATTAATTTGAAGTTTTCTTGCAACCTTAATAGATTTTTCAAATAATTTCACAATAAGCCATTTCTAAAATAAAATAATTACTCTTTGAATGTGTTGAATTGTGCAACATGCCCTTTGCCATAAGTTTATGAAATCATATATTGGATATTTGTTTATAATAAATGTATTTATGAATAATTAATTTCAATAAAACTGACAACAGTGTTGATTGACTTGATAATATTGGAACACCTTTTACATGTGGGGTATGGCAGATATTATAAGGGAAGTGGCAGGAGCTACAATTTAGATATTTACCTTATTTTACCTTTTTTACTAAACAACTATTTATTCAAAATCAACTTAACTATTTGCGATCAATTATAAAAGTGTTTATAATGTCAAACTACCCTCAATTTCTAAATGTATTCCTAAAAGTGGAGTGTAGGGAACGCGAGTTAGTGACAATGTTTTTGTTGTTTTATAGCAAAACTTTTTTTTTTTCTAAAATTAATATAATAATGCTCCAGTAGAACATGTAATTTATTTTCTTCACATGGTGACCTCAACAATTCTTGAATATCATGAGCATAGCGGCATTAGATGAAAAAACATTTTACAATAAGAATGAAAGTTGTTATTAAATTTCACGATATCCTTGACAGATATTAAATAAATGTTGATATCACCATGTTAATAAATAAAACTCTTATGTTTCTACTGAAACAATATTTTATTTATTTTTGCCAAACGAAACTTTTTCTTAAAAGCTCCAAAAACAATGCCCTTTTCTCGCGTCCTCCACGTATTTAATTCATCATCATCATCATCTTAGGGCATTTTCACATTTACTGCAACCGAACCAGCCCGACTCCACAAGGACATATTTTAGTGACGGGCGTGGAGATGTGACTCTCCTGTTTTGTTTAAGCCTGCTCCTGGTGCGATACCATGACGTGTACACCCTTTAATAATAGTCAAAATGGCTGCAGATAACAAATAATATTAGCTTTATTTGTTATATTTAAGACGCAAGAAACGAAGGCTTATGCATAAAATACGGTTTTGAGTGCACCCTGTTATAAAAGTAAGAAATGTAGACGGGCACATATCAGCTCTATTAAAGCTACCTCAGTATACTTAAAATTGGCCATACTATCTTATTATTAATAAATATACGCCTAGTTCACAACAAAATGTGTACGCACACGTAGCAAACATAAAACTGTGTGGCAAACTGTCAGTCGGCTCTACTGGGGTGACAACATTCCACCGACATGTCAGCGCGTTCGACAACACGATGACGAAATGTCGGTGAGTGTGAAAGCATTCCATAAGTTAAACTAAGATCGTCGGTGTTTGGGTCATACTCTTGTCTTGTCGGTAAATGTGAAAAAACCCTAAGCATTGTGAAAAAATACAAGGGTTGAAGAAATCTTCCCACCAGTTCAGGATTTATGAATAGTCAAGCAGATGACATCTCAAAAACTATGTTCTAAAAGTTTAATATACAATTTTAATTTTCATTAAAATCTTGAGAGTAATTCTTTTCCACAAGATTTTGTTCATTCTTAGTATACACGAGAAAGTAACACGACAAATAGTAGTCTAACTGATGAGAGGGGAGGGGGATGCATACAAGGGTGTCAGTCAGTTTATAATTTTCCCGTGACGTGGAGATTAAGGTTCAAATCTTGAACTGGTAGGCTGAGGTGTTTTCCCCTATATGTTATTCCACTCTATCAGTGTAAGTACGTGGATAACCTCGAGGGTAGTAAGGGATTGAACAAGATAAAACAAATATATTAAAAATAATGATGGCCACCCACAGACAGATATCATTGCTATTAGTTTCCTGTTAGCAAACATTAACCAATAACTCATGGTTTTGTATGACCCGGTAACCATTTGTTTCTGCTCCTTGGACAACTCCCTAAGTATCGGTTACTGCAGACGGTATAGACCTTTGGGATATGTTCCTTGGGTGGGCCGTGTTGCCGTGTTGACATGATAATGTTGACCAATCACCAATTATTGATTTGCCTGGGGTTGAACGATATCTTCTTAATAGTTGATAAGGTCCCATGGACAGTATACGCTCGTATTTAATCTCATCTAATGAGCGTATATTGTTGTTTATTTCCTCTCTTTGTAGAGTTTGTCGACCAGTGGTGATATATGGACATTGGTATTGTAGTATCTTCATGAGCACATACATATACAGACCAATTTTCATTAGGAGGGCCTTTTAAAAACTTCAAACAAAGTTTTTGATAACAAAATTAATAACATTTTACTATTTTATTAATGTGATTTTATAGATATTGATACTGATTTATAATATATAAAAAGTGACAGTCAGTTGACCTGACACATGGCTACATGAAAAAATGTAAATTAACAAAGTAACGTTCCTAGCTGTCAGAAAAGTTATTCCATTAAAATTGGAATGAATGAAAAAAATCTAAGCTGGAAACGAATGTATATGTTTCAAGGAAGAAAAATTTGTAAGTTCAGATATGATCTATATTACAAATGAGCTTTTACGCTATAAATTAAATTCATAAATTGTTTTATTAAAAAGGTATTTTTTATTTTTATTTATTAATGTCACTGGTCATCGTCAAGTAATGTGATCTTAAGCTGTCACTTTTGAGATATATTATCAATATATATAAAATAACATTAACAATATAGCAACTTGTTATAAATATTGACCGCAAAAAACATGTAAGAATGCAGTATTTTCTAAAAATATTTGCGCTTTCACATGACATATTTATTCATACGGTGTATAACCCTAATAGCTAGTAAGACGCGGTCCTGAAAACATATATACTGTATATATTTAAACCCATCTTTACAATCTTTGATGTTGATGTTTTTTTATAAGAAGAAACTCGAAGAAAACACAAACATACTTTTTGCGGATAGTATTGATAATATTTGACTAAATTATTAGCTTTACTTTTTAAATACTAAATATATATATATATATATCACGTATACGTGAAACCAGATCTATTAAATTTTCAAGCTGTCAGAAAGTTTGTTTGAAAATTGGACCATGAAAAAAGTGTACTATTCACTTTCCATTTAAGCATATTGAAATTCATATCACAAGAGAAACTAATGTAACAAAGTGCAATATAATATTCGTGATTGCTACATTTTCAAATTACAGTTTGATCCTAGTCCACACAAGAACACATAAAATAAACAAAACTAAAGCTAGAATGGTTATGACATGTAAATTTTTTTCTTTCTAAATGTCATTTTAATTCTGACAAATATAAACATGATATGAGCATCCCTGACTTTTTTTTTTCAAACGAGTCCATATTTGGGGTTTTAAACTTGAGGTTAGACACCTTTGTTCAAGTTGGTAGCGTGTTTTTTTACTAAGTTAAAGATCCCGAGTTTGATTCCCGGCGTGGCTGAAAAATGTAGCATTGGTGAAATGTGAGTTAACTCTTTCACAATGATGAATTAACGACCGGGGGATAGGTGTTGTGTCTGTCCTAGATTTAATTTTGTTCATAAGTCGTGTGCTGATACAGTTAGTCAGTTCAGAAATGTATTGAATAAATGAAATAAAAATCAATTTTGAGAAAATATTCAAACCATTATTAATGCGTCTAGTGCTTGTTTTGAAGCATTTTCAAAAAACCATATATTTTGATTGCTATCAAAATAATAATAATAATAATAATCATAATAAATAGCCCGTATAATTGTTTAGCAATATCCAGATATATATTATTTTTATAATTAATACATTTTTAACGAAATATTTAACTCTTTACTTTATTGTACGTTTATATTTTAAAAAGCCATCATAATTTTTTAAACAGATTTTAAAGCTTATAGGTCTTTTTGAATATTTTTAAGAGCATATTAGCATACATGTTTCACTTTTTTAAGGGTATAATCATCCACATCCTTATTATCTCACTATTCTGGACTGTCAATCTGGTATATAATATGGCCAGTGGGTCGGATACGCCTAACGACAAGTGACTGCCCCTTAACGGGCTATGATCTTATAAACGATCTCCTAAATTTTCTATAACTGTATTTATTCAAGTATTGTGTCGGTATTTATGCAACAAATTACGAGACGTGGAAGTATTCGGCTGTCAATTCACTATAAAGTTTTATTTTAGCCCCAGGTCTTACAACACTTGTTGGTTATAAGCATATTTAGTAATTATTATAATGTGTTAAGGATTAGTAAGGTTGAATTTAGAAGAAGTGTACCCACATTTGTGTGAAGAGAGATAAACAACTATTTAGGAAAAACCACCCTCAGTACATCGGTATTTGAGCCCTGATCTCCATATTGTTAGGCCAGTCTACTGCGAGAGTGACGCTTTAGACTAGTGATACCCGAAGTGCTCTCTATCTACCTCCAGGGGTCGACAATGACCTGCAAGGGGTCTATGTCAGCGAAAAATAAATTGGGGGTCCATGAGATGTAAATGGGGGTCAAAGATAGTGGATCTCATTTAAGCAGGTCGTGACTTTAATTTTGGCTTTCCATGAATTAAATAATCCACATATACAGATAATACCTATTTAATTACATAATACATAATATAAAGTAATACATATATCTATCATATAAATTATAAAACTACATATGAAGTAAACATTTTTAAAACATAAATGTTCATGAAACGTGATGAAGAATTATATTAAAATTTAAGTTATGTATATTTTCTGATATATGAAACGGTTTAAAAATTATTATAAACTATCAGTTGCCCGCAGCTTCGCCCGCGTACGTTTTTATTTTCTCTTTGTGTAAGTTTATTTTGTAAGAAAAAATATTTTCCCGCAGTAAATTGTAGCCTGTGTCAATTAATTAGCTAGCTAGACCTCCAACTTTATCTGTGCAAAAGATCACGGAGATTTGTTCCTTAGTTTTTACATGAAAACGTAACAAACAGACCGACAATATACTACTATGCTTTTGTATACAAACTTATTTTCGCAATTACTATATTAATATCGAAGTAGAATTTTATAGTGCAATATTTTATTCTATTTACAATTACATATTAATTTAATTACACAGTATTTAAATTAGTATATTTTGTGCGATTCGCTTTGTGGTCGCAATATACTTTGAACTTGTAAAAACTTGCACATAATGATACCAAAATCATGTTACACCATACGTGCAGTAGAAATTGCAAAGACGACGCAGGAAGACTCGTACTTGCACCGACTAAATACGAATGTGAGAGACCAATACGTTAATTTGTTCCCGGAGTTGTGAAAAGGATAGTATTAAGAAAATATAAATTGGTAGTTAGGTATATACAAATTAAAGTGAAACAATGTCATTTTGTTTGGGAGTGCTGGAGAAATGTTAAGTACGTTATTTTTTTATAAATTTTAGTTTTGTACTCGTATTTGTACAAAGATAGATAAATTACCCCATCATGACTTGAGTTATTAGTAGTTTAATATTCAATGTTTTGAAATACATGTTTACATGTTTAAATACAATAAGGTTTTACACCCGAATATTTTTTATTATTGCTATGTCTTATTTAAATAGATTAGTTTTGTCCACAGATAACTGATACTAAACATGGCCGAATCTAAAAAGAAATGTAAACAGTACAGTGTTGATTATTTGAAGTTTGGTTTCATTCCGTCATTGTCGGACAAACAATTGCCTATGCGCCTTTTATGCAACAAAGTTTTAAGCAATGATGCTATGAAACCATCTAAGCTGGAGAAGCATCTGAAAAGATGTCACCCTGATAAAACAGGTAAAGATTTGAATTACTTTCAAACACTCAAAGATAAACTTCAACAGAGACCCACGGTAGCCAGAATGTTCGCTTCGACGTCAAAAAGAGCCGATGTTGGTTTGCGGCGTCTTACAATATCTCGCTACTTATAGAAAAATCCGGAAAACCGTACACTATCGGAGAAAAGTTAAATTTGCCAGCCGTTGAAGAGGTTTTGAAAACTGTTTTACACAAACCTGCATCTGATATCATTAAAAGAATTCCTTTAAGCAACAACACAGTTCAAAGACATATTGATGAAATGAGTTATGATATTGAAAGCTTCTTGTGTAATTATTTGCAAACGACCCATTTTTCTGTACAGCTGGATGAGTAAACTTTACCTGGTAATGAAGCATTATTATTGGTATATGTTCGTTTTATTATGGCTCAAGAAATCCACAAAGAACTGCTCTTTGCGAGAACTTTGACAACCGACACTAAAGGCGGATCAATATTTAATGTTTTTAAGGATTTCTTCATTGAAAAAGCAATCCCTTTATCAAATATAATATCAGTAGCAACAGATGGAGCACCTTCCATGGTTGGGCGCTATCGTGGATTTATAAGCCATTTAAAACAAAATATACCCAGGGTGTTAGCAATACACTGCGTCATCCATCGACACCATTTATTTGATAAAAATCTGAATGTTAGATTGCATGAATCTCTTCAATTAGTCATTAATGCAGTAAACCAAATCCGAAGCAACGCGTTAAATACGCGGTTATTTGCGCAGTTGTATGAAGAAAATGAAGAGAGCTTTCATCAATTACTCCTTCACACTGAAGTACACACTGGCTGTCGAAAGGCCGATGTTTGACAAGTTTTTTTGCACGTTTGGAGACTGTTTTAGCGTTTCTGGATGCTAAAGATCCAATTTTAAAAGAAAATTGAATCAAGTGGAAACCAGACATTGCCTATTTAACAAATTTGTTTACTAAGTTTAATGAGGTTAACTTTCAGTTACAAGGTGACAGTCTAAATTTGATTAAAGCAAAGTCCATCATTTCAGCGTTTCTTGCCAGAATTAAGTTAATGAGGCAAAACATTGGACAGCGCGAATTTTCCCGGTTTGCCAATTTGGCACAGAGAAACTGCCAAGAAGACAAGTTTCGACCTGCGTTCAACATCTAAATGCCCTCTATTCAGATTTTGAAACTAGGATTGAGAATGTTTTGACTATGGTGATACCACAGTGGATTATCAATCCATATGGTGACATTGAAGAAACGGATGCCATTTTACAAGAGGAACTTATCGGAATAAGCACTAACGAAGAACTTAGGGTACAGTTTAGAAACGGATATCAGCATTTCTGGCTTCAAAAAGACATACCAGTTACTTATCCCGTATTATGGAATATCGCGAAAAAGTTTTTAATTGCTTTTCCATCCTCATACCTAGTGGAAAAGGGTTTCAACGCGGTTACCAATCTCCTCTAAAAAAAGAAGAAACAGACTGGATGTTACTAACCGAGGAGATTTGAGATTAAACCTAACTAAATTGATGCCAAGTGTTGAAAATTTATTACTAATGCATCAGGTTCATCCCTCCCACTAAAAGCATTTATTTTTTGCTTAGTTATTTTATCCAACAGATACTAAATTTTAATTGGGTTCGTTTTAATTTGAATTTAATTAATAAATGTATAAAACTTAACTTTTTTTTTAATTTCATACTACACTTCACTACATATAGAAATTTAAATCTTTCAAAGTGAGTATCACTATACCAGCTGTCAAAAACACATTTGAAGTTGATGAATTTGCAAAAATTCAATATTAGATAAGCAGGGGGTCTACCCAAAACTGAAAAACATGGCAAGTGGTCTACGAGACAAAAAAAGTTTGGGGACTTCTGCCTTAGACCATGCGGCTACAATAGTTTGTACTGGCGATATTTTATAGTAGGTTCATTGTAAAGATAACCTTTTATTAGATATAACAAATAAACGTAGAGTTTTAATAATTTACAAAAATCTATATTCACCTTGCCCTTGTAAAAATTGACAATATATGTAACAAAATGACAACTGTAGAAGTACAAAATCTATTAAAGAAGATATGGTAACATTTTTAATTGTTGTATGAGCTGCCAATTACACTTGAGGGATACCTTAATTAAGCTACCAAAATTCTATCAGTGAAAGGTTGCACTGAAAGAAAATCTAAATCACTTCAAATGGCTGAATGGTCTAAGAGGTATCACTCTCGCAGTAGACTAGACTGCCGATTACGGGGAGATCGAGGTTCGAATCTCGGTCGGGTATACTAAGGATAGTTTTTCCAAAATAGTTTAACACTTTTCTTTCACGCAAATGCGGGTTAACATCCTATAAATATAACCTTCCTCATCCTTAAAAACATTAGCGTAATTATCATATATGCATATAATACGAACGGGTAGTAAGATGCGGTGCTAAAAATAAAAGGAAACTAATCTGCTTTTATTTACACACTCGCACTAGAAGTAACACTAGCTTACGTAGATACATCAGTGGCCACGTGGTCTTAGGCATCAAGCTGTCAATATACTTATATTTCCAGTGATTGGAAGATTGAAACTATGAGGGTATAATTTATAACATGTAATTTATGACACTTGTTTATTTCACTTTGCACGTTATTATGTGTGCACATCCTCTAAAAGACCATCTTAGCCACTTTATCTAAACCTGTTTTGTACAGTATGACAATACTGACCTAGAGGAACATAATATCCAGTTTTGTCGCCTGTATGCAGACTATTTGTCACTCTGGTGGCACAGAGCGTTGTCCAGGGTTCTTCATAGGAGGTTGTCTACACGTGCCCACAGTGAGATGTGAGGATGGTGAATATGGAGGTGTAGGCTAGTGGGAGTCTTAAACATAAATAAAGCCTAATTTACCAACCCGTAGTGATAGTTGGGATAATTCCTCTTAAGAGAGAAATACCCAAGGTACAAGCTGGGAATTGAGCCCGGGACCCCTGGGTCGTAGTCAGATGTACTGACCACTAAACTACGGGCTGGATTGAAAGCTATTAAATATACCTTCTGATAAGTGTTGACCATTGTGAACCCAATAATGATCTCTTTTATTGGTTTAAATATACAAATGAAAACTTTATTTCTTTAAAAATAAGATTATAAAATTTAAAACTGGTAGTCAAAAAATGTTTAACTTAAGTATAGCGCAATTTATGATGGGGTTTGCTAGTGTATTTTATTTTGTTTCACATATATTACGAGTTTTGAGTAAACATCTCCATTTTTAAACACTAGAGTGAGAAAGTCCGTGCGGAGTTCGTTACAATTTATTTTATATTTACTCTGTGTTTTCCTATTTTCTATGGATTCTTGCTGAATGTAGCATATTATAATTTTGAAAAATTTGAATTTAATTCCACATCCCTAGAAAAACTAATTCATTGTTTTGGCTTGGGTTCAAACCAAATCATTTCAACAGGGAGTTGGGCATCGTGTGAAGCACAATGCTTCTAGCACTACAAGCCCCGCTAAGGTCTAATGAATAATTATTAATTATCTAATCTTCCTAAACACGTCGAAACAATACGCTGTGTTCATGTGTGCGTTCATACGCGAGTGTGAAAAATAAAAATGTCCACACATTTCTATCACTCCGAGTCAATGAAAACACTCGAAGCAAGGAATATGTTGATTACTTGAGCCTAAAAACAATAGCCTCGAACGTGGGTGTAAGTATTTCAGCTGGTTCACATGTACAGTAAGTAATTTCTTTCTCAAAATCAGTCTGGGAAAATTTCGGCTGAGCCGTCTACCAAATATACTGAACATTAGTTACTATACGCAATTACCAACCTCCATCCGGCCCTTGGTATATTAGTCAGGCTATGAACCTAGATATCCCAGGTTCGATTCCCGTATGATACAATGGTTTTTTTTTTTACCGAAAGGGGAACTGTCCTAAAGGTCACCATGATATAGTGAATTAGGCTTAAGTAAGGTTTAAGAGTTTCCACTGATTCCACACCCTCACACTTACTATCACCATCACATCCTCTCAATGGGACATGTAAGGAGCCTCCACGGAAAGGATGTACGATTATTACACTCGGACCTCCTCTGAGCAACAAAATATTAGTACTGGATAATCTTCTCACGAACTGGGCTACGACTGATGACATAGCCCGGACATATATATAACCCCCCATTTATATTAATGAGAATTACGCCCCTAGAACAAATACATATTTTTACTAAACAAGTTATTTTATTAATGTATATTTTATTTAGATATAATTTTTATTTATTACATCTAAATGTACCCATGAGAGTTGCTTAGTGAACGTTTTCACCAAGTTCTCTTATACCAGTTGTGCATTAAATTCTCGATATTGTTATAATATTGTGCGACAAAATATAGCAAACTAAATGTTTATCTTTGCCTTTTTTTGCTTTTATTCATTTATAATGTGTGATTTTTAAGTGTTTTTTTTACACCAGTCAAGGTAAGATTACAACCTTTCAAGATAAACAGATTATACGTAAATAATGAATATAATTTTCATAAACCCGTGTTTAGTTAAAAAAATGTTCATATAGCTTACATAAATTTTAAAACGGGGCTACGAATTCTATTCTCGTGATGTATGTAGACAATATGCCATAAAAAGGAGCTGCACTCGGGGCTTTTTGGAACATATATCCCCCACTAGGTATAAACACCTGAAGGTGATTAAATAACGTTTTCTAGCGTCGTTTATAGTGAAGGCGAGTTTTGTAATACATTAACTCTAATATAATAACCAGTCGTGTATACTGGAGTGTTGCCAAACTCGCCTCAGTAGTCGAATGGTATAAGGCGTCACTCTTGCGGTAGATTTAACTGCCGATGATGGGGAGATTGTGGTTCAAGTCTTGGTCGGATGGGCTGAGGATGGTTTCTCCTAGATAGTTTCCCATCTTTCTCCACAAAAATGCGGATACACTTAATTTAAATTCAATCCTCCTCGTACCTAACGCCTTAGCATATAATGCGTATAATCCGAACGGGAATCTAAACGTAATACTAAAAAAAAAGTGATGCCAAGGTAATTTAGCTTGTTAAACCTGTACCTGTGCTATGTTCTCACCCACTTGACCCTCATTTTAGAATCACACTCAGTATCTATTCTCATTACTCAAATGGGAACATAATTACTGCACAATGAGTGTTCTACTAAGGTATGAGAACATTTTTTAATCGCCACGTCTTACTACCTGTTCAGCTTATACACAAATATAGCACGGATGGACACAATTAGACTATTTATGCTGAAGAAAGGGATGGACAGCGTGCTGAGGTTTGCCCAACATTCTGTGGAGCTCATCACCTGGAAGATATTATCTTCAAAAAGTGTATTATATAGTTTGATTTTATTTAGCGTGTTAATTAAAGTGTTAATTTTCAAGTTACTAATCGTCTGTTTCGGCCCCACTCTCTCTTAAAATTACTCTAATGGGGTAGAAATGAGGAAGGAAACATTTAAGAGATAATCTACCCCTATTTGAGTGTAAGGAATATGGGAAACCATTTATTGGGGGAAACCTTGGTAAACCCAACCGGTATTTGAGCCCCGATAACACGAGAGTGACATCTTAGAGACAATTCGACCACTGAGGCAGGTTCTCGAGAACTATTCACAGGTAGAGTTCGAATTAACTCTAGTTACTCCAGCAACTCTTCTCGCCAAGCCACTGACACATCAACCAGAACACAGAGCGTTAATTTACTGCTTATCGAGAAGGGTCAAACCAAGTTACTAAGTGAAAATTTCTTTTTACCCTTTTCTTGAATCCAACACAGGATTCTGAGATCAGAAGGAAGATTATGTAATGCAACAATGGTGTTACATTTTGGTAAATTATATAAATAAATTAAAAAAATGCTCGTGTGCGATCGATAGCTTAGGTCATTATGTAGGGTTTATCGCATCTGTGTATCGAAATAAGGATCCCACGTTCGTTTTACAACGTGGTCAAACAATGTAGGCTATCATTTTAAAACTGGAGGTTTGTCTCTTAGTATGCATTGATGACTGAGAGATTGGTTGCTGTGTATTTTATAGAACTAAACTAACGTTTAGGTCTTATTTTAATATAATCAGTTAGTTTGAAAAGTACGCGTTACATGCTTTTAATAAAACAAATCCAGCCAATTCCTTACGTCTCTTTGTAAAGCATATGCTTTATATTTACATGCGTCATAAAACCAAGAATTTATAGATCATTTTAATGACAACAGTTCACTCAATCTCTGCTTTAAATCATTATACAGGAGATACCCTTTTATCATCTAAAAACCCGGGATGTTTGTAGATTACAATAACTAATCTATGGACACATGATTAATAGAGTGAGTTTTTATCAATAAGGCCAGTCCAGCACGAGAGTAAAACCTTAGACCATTCAGCCGTTGAAACGGGTTTCACATAGTAATATGTCAACCTAGATTTTCACTTTTCACTTTTTATAGATACTATCTGTACCTATAAAATAATAGGGTCTTCCAATAAAATATATCATTGTTGGCTACAAAAAATATGCTTGTGTATACTAAAAAGCTCTTTGTATGAAAAGTAGACTGTACCATCTCTTGAACTCAGGTTCTCCAAATAGTTCAGGGTTCGATTCCTGGAATGGGCGAATAATTAATCATTTGTAAAATGTGGGTTTACCCTTTCACAGTGATTAATTAACAGCTTGGGGGAGGGGAGGCTGGACGTTGGGTTTCCTCGTTTCCTCTAGATTTAATTATTTAGTTTAAAGTCGTGTGCCGATATAATCAATCGATTAAGAAAGTGCACGTTAAATACCTTGAATAAATTAAATGAAAATCGCTGAATTATGTAATAAGAGTCAAAAATTGAGGTGAACACAATTAGTTCAGATGTTTCTTATAATGATATAACAACCTAAATTCTAAAAGTTTGAATTGATAAAAGATATATAACATTATCACCATGACCTATTTATCACCAACATACCTAGCTAAGTATTAAAGGTGACCTGGTGGTCTAGGGGTAAGGTGTCAGACTTCTATGCTGGCGGCCGGGGTTCAATCCTCGGTCCCGGCAAAGATTTATCTGATTACCAAACCCTTCCTTCACCTCTGACAAGACATCTTGTGAATGTGGGGAATGCCAGGCCTCCACCGTGGTTCGGATTCCACGTTAAACTGTAGGTCCTTCATTTCATCTCACAATCACCCTACCATTACACATTAGCGTAAGTGCGTACAACCCGAATGGGTAGTAAGACGCGGTGCTAATAATAATAAGTATTAAAACTTGTTATCATCAGTGTACCCGCGAGAAATACTCTCCTACCTACCGAGTCAGCGGGACTTGGCGGATATGCAGGCCAATGTGTCGATGACTTAACTCGGGGCAAACTGCACATGCAATTGATATGCAAACACCAGCTCCCTTGCTCTCCTTCCCCCGGGTGACCCACGCTTGTTTTTTGCTTTCACTGCACCTGTGGGGTAAAAGTGGCCTATCTTCCTATAAGCTCCAAGGTTTACCTGCTAAACACTTGCTGTCTTAATTGGCAGTGAATGTATGTATGATCACAAACATAGATATTGTGGTAGACTTGCATCTTAACTCAAGTATTGAACTTAAACTGTTAACATATTATTTTATAGGAACTCATAAAGAGTTTATAGTATTATTCTTAGTAGCTTCAATCATATAACAACTCTCACACGTAAATAAATGGAAAATGGATTAAATAAGTGCGCTTTATTTAATTTAAATACAGAGTGCAGAAAATACTCTTTTTTTTTACTGTTTTACAATACGGGATTTTGGGAACATATTACGAAATTGAAAAGAATAAATCTCAAAATGTTTACGAAAAGTGTTCTTTGCTAAGTGTCCCCGATTAAAATAAAAGTTTGTTTTGACATGGTCTAAGTATATATGCCTGGGAATTTCTGTAAATTTAAATGGTTGAGACTTTTTTATTGAAAGATGTAGACCTTGGTGCTTTTGGGGTAAGGTTCTCGCCTCAGGACCCGATGTTCGTGGGTTCAAACCCAACCGTGGTCAACGGATTTTTCTTCAGCGATAAAAATTCGTAGGACAACTTCCTGTTAAATGACAGTATAGCTGTAGGCCTTATATCGATTGTGGCATGTAAACTAACTTTAAAAAGTATGCTAAAATACCGTTACCCGCAGAATTGTTAGACCTTTTCACTCTCACTCATAGAAATTCTTGTATTCTGATATAATCAGTTGGTTCAGAAGTGAATGTTAAACACTTCCAGGTGACCTGGTGGTCTAGGGGTAAGGTGTCAGACTTCTGTGCTGGCGGCCGGGGTTCAATCCTCGGCCCCGGCACAGATTTATCTGATTTCCAAACCCTTCCTTCACCTCTGACAAGATATCTTGTGAATGTGGGGAATGCCAGGCCTCCACCGTGGTTCGGATTCCACGTTAAACTGTAGGTCCTTCATTTCATCTCACGATCACCCTACCATTACACATTAGCGTAAGTGCATATAAACCGAACGGGTAGTAAGACGCTGGTGCTAATAATAAAATAATAATAATAATAATATATAATATAAATAATAATAATAATAATAATAATAAAACACTTCCAGTTGACAATAATGCTTAAAGACCAATTAATCTTCACCTGTGTGTTCCGTAAACGGTGTGCCGTAAGGCCACGACCCAGAGAACCACATATTGTTGTTCAATAAACACACGAATAAAGTTGGTACAATTTAGAGCTTTGCGTTTTCCGCATTTCTTACTTGTAATTACCAGTATTTAAATACATCTTACAATGTTAAAAGCTTTCCCGCGTAGTTAGAGCTATTGTTTTCCAAATTAAAATTGGTTTGAACCATATATTTCAAAAACATTTTAAAACTGGGCTTATAAAAAGAACTTCAACTTTTAACCCTGAAACACTTGAAGTTACTTATGGAAAAAATTAGTAAATACTTTCTTAGTTCTGATTTAGCGTACAACCGTTGATTGGGTGCGTAATTCACTTTCTGCTGTCGTGGAGCTTACCCAAAACAAATGGTATGCCGAAAGAAATTTAGGGCCAATGAAGTGTATCGTGAACTTAAAAAGTTTGCGGAACACGGCTCAACCTGCAATTTCAAGGCTAAAAATATAATTGTCCAAAAAACTTGTAATGATTTCGATTACATTTCACTGATTTATCTAAAGTATTTATAATAGTAATAATACATAGGAAAAACGTAGTCGAATTTAGTAAGATGAGATCCCCTAAAAATTATTTAATAAAATGTAAGGCACTAGTTCATAAATAGTTTGCTCAGTTAAATTAATTTTTTTCTATATTTGAAAATTACTTTATAATATAAATACCCCGTTTAACATGTTAGTATAAATGAATCTATAAAACTAATTAAGCTACTTAACTTAAAATAATAAACAGAAGGATCAAGAAAGATTATGGAAGATATTTTTACCTTTCATTAAAAATTATGCTTCGCAACTATTTGACATCAGGATACAACTTTTACTTTAGTTCTAAATGTTTCAGGTAGATAAAGCTAGATTTCATCAAAGTATGGAAATAGCTAATAATTATATATATTTTGTATCCGTATATTCAACTGCTACTTTATTATTATCTTTGTTTGGAAGGGAATAAACAATACCTTTATGCTTTATGCCTTAATGCTTATTGTACGAAAAGCTAAGTCTATATTATTTCAAACTGCTCACCTTTTTGTGATTATAATTCAAATTAATGAGGTTATTTGAATATGGTTGATATATTGAGTACTTACTATAGTTAATATCAATATAAAATGCTAATTTTAAACATATTTCAGTTAGTTTGTGAGAAATAATAATTTAACCACCACTACTCTTTATACAATTTGTTTAAATTAGAATTAATAAAGCATATACCACCATTAAAAGAAATTTGTAAATAAAGTGGAAAAATAACTTCTTAAAACATGTCTTGAATTTGATTCCCTTGTCCAGGCGTCATTTTAAACTGCAATAAAAAATTGTTAAAATTGATTTTTTCTTATTTGAGCTCTTCTTTATGTTTAATAATGGATATTTTATACTTTGATGACTCAATCTAATGGGTAGGGATGGACAGATTATCTTAAAGCAAATTTACCCCATTTGCTTTAAGACAGGATGGGGAACCACATTAATAAAAACACCCTATCTCTCCTGTCCGAAAATCGAAATGCTAACTCACTTTGACGATGACAAAGTTTAAAACAAGTATTATGGCTTAAACAACCATTGTTGTTTGGAATTAGCCGCTTTAAATATCATCATTATAATAATGCATTGGCCTCCATAACATTATTACACTTGGTGGATAAATTACTACGCTATTACGATTATAGTTGAAAAATGACACCTAGACTCGGGAATCGAGCTTAGGGTCTGTCAATTTTCTTACCAATGAGCTATCCAGGAATCGTTCCATGCTCAGGGTCATTCTTTACTCATAATTTAGGGCATGTATTGCACATGCTGAATTCTTTGTTTTTACATTTGTTTTGATTATCTAATTTAAACAGCAGTTATGCTCCGTTGATAAAGTTTAGGACTTTTGACACGTGAATCTCAAGCCCTTGTTCGATATGCGCTTTTTTTTATTTACATTTTGATTTCTCATCCTCTCTTCAGGCAAATGGTACGAATTTGTATAACTCGTAGAAAAGACAGAATTGAGTATATAAATAGTTTAAATAATTTCTCACGAAACAATATCTTGGTTTTATTATGATTGGACATTTGGAGCATCTTATTGTGGTTTACATTGAAAGCATTTTTCTGGATTAATAATGTTACCGTCCGGCACCTTAGCTCAGTCGGTAGCTTGTTTGTCTGCTGAGATAAGAGTTCCGGGTTTGATTCCTGGCATTGCTGATGGCTATATGTTGTGTCTATTCTAGACTAAGCAATTTATAAGGCTTGTTCTGATTAACCATTTGGTTCAAGAAGTGCACGTTAAATATCTTAATTAATAATTAAAAAATTAATCATTAATTGGTTTTGACACACTATTTGTATCCGCAGATTTACATTAATGGGAGTAATAATGAGAAAGGTGGAATTTAAAGAAAGTGTAACTGTAATTGCGTGTAGGCAGTGTGTTAAGCCATTAAAGAAAATACATTAAAATAGCACCGGAACTGAGATTCGATTCCTGACCTACCTGCCATCGGCAAACAAAATGAAATGAGAGGGACGCCTTTTACATGTGCGTCCACCGGTACATTTAAGCTTTAATAAATAACCGATGGTGTCCGGCATCTTAAAACATTAGATAGAACGTCTGCCCTCTGAACTAGGGGTCTTTGGTTTGATTCCCAGCATTACCTAAACATGTACCATTAGTAAAATTGAAACTTTCATTTTCACAAAGTTGAATAAAACGGAAGCAACTGGGTGTCTGTTTTAAAATTAAATACATTTTTGAGTCGTGTAGTAATAAAATCAGAATATTCTGTAAGTGCACGTTAATACCCCCCTTTCTCCAATAAATAATTAATAATTTATATGATAAAAACTAATAAAAGAGAGTTTGAAGTCAGTGTACCACTTGCGAATGTGATTGCCCTAGTTAGTGTGGCTGTGAAGCAGGTGCTTTCTTCAGTGGTCAGTGTGTGTGGGAACTCATGTTGGGAAACAAAACACACGTCCTTTGAAACAATTTAAAGAACAATGGACTCTTATTGTTATTAATTGGTTGCTGGCAAACTGTGTGCCAAGGTGAAATTTTCACGGTCGGTTTTGTCTTTTATTCTCGTGAACCAATATTAGTATGTTTCTCCTCATGATTGTTGATGCAAGGTGAGGGAATATTCTATTATAAGTGGGTGGGTTGTTCCGCAATAATTATTTAGTTTATAGTATTAAGAAGATAATTATTCTCTACTTAATACCATAAACTACATAATTATTTGGCTAACATTGTAGTTACAAAGTTGGCCTACTAAACAAATTTACCTCTCCTTATCATCAAAAATGTTTATTACAATATTTCATAACTTGTAATAATAATAATATTTAGCACCGCGTCTTACTACCCGTTGGTTATACGCTTTAAGTACTAATTACGCTAATGGATTAGGAATAGGGAATGTTTAAGTTAGAGGAAGTGAACCCGCATTTGCGTGGAGGGAGAGTGGTAAACCATTTAGGAAAAACCACCCCAGTTCACCTGACCGAGATTCGAACCTCGATCTCCCCGTCCTCAGCAGTCGACCTCAACACGACAAGCGCAACTTGTAATAATTATTACCAGTTTTACATATATGAATCAAATTATAGTGTCTATATTATTATTACATTACATTATATATCTATGTCTTTCATGTTAAATTAACACAATTTGTACAATTTTACTGAAAATTGAATTCTATCATAAATAATCGTAAACGTTCTTTATTAAACTATTAAAACTTTTTTGCAAAAATAAATACTATTACTCAGGCGTAAGTCGGTGTTGCGCCAACAGTTCCTACAATACCTGTTTATCTAAGACAGGGATTAAAAAAAAATAGTGTGTTCCTTTCACATTCCACGAGGCAATGCCGTCAAGTGGAGAACGGGACAGAGAATGACAAGGGCTACGCCCACCCCAATCATAGCCTGTCATAACGTGTAATCTTTGTCTAGTAACACTTGCTACCGCTGATATTACACGAAATGAGATATGTGTGAACTAATACAAAGCAATACACAACCCGTTTAACTCTAATTAACCCATTTCAGTGGCCGAGTGGTGTAACGTGTTACTCTAGTGTTAGACTGGCCTGTTCATGACGGGAGGATTGGGGTTTGAATCCTGGTCGGGATTACTGAGGGTTGTTTAACCTCAATGGTTTCCCATTATCCTTCTACGAAAATGCGGGTATATTACATCCAAAATGCTTCCTTCATTATCCCAAACCCTTTAGAGTAATTATCACACATGCTATAACCTGAACAGGTAGAATGATGTGGTGATAAAAAAAAACTATATCTAATTGGATTGTATTCCCTTTTCTTTCATTAAATCAAAATCACTAAAAAGCTTTTAAAATTAACTGGCTCATTTTATAAATCATTACACTATTTTTACTAACACATTATTTTTAAATGGATAGTTAAACATGATTTTGACAGTTTAGTCGTTGTTATTATTACTCTCGAATGTGTCCACGTGATTTAAGACGTTGATTAGAATTGCACTTTGTCATCTCAACGCATTTTAATAGGTGCTCACTGAATGTGAGAATGCCAGGTCTCCGCGTGGTTCGGAATCCACGTTAAACTGTAGTTCCTTCATTTCATCTCACAATCACCCTACATTACACATTAGCGTAAGTGCACCGAACGGGTAGTAAGACGCGGTGCTAATAATAATAATAATAATAATAATAATATAATAATAATAGGTGTCACAAGTTTGAGATTTATTCTGTTAAAATGTAGTTAAATAATTTTTTTTTTATTTGTAAACTTTGAACACTTTATTTCGTCAGCGAATATAAGAATGTAAAAAAATACTTTTCCACTATCCCTCTATGTAAATGTTAGTAAATTTCTTCTAATATTATAACCTGCTCACCCCTATGACATTAACATAGTTAATGAATTCGTATGACTGAAAAAAAATATGTTTGTATTTTGTAAATTTTCTTCTTACCAAAATCCTACTATAGTCCAGTTTACTAGTGTTAAAGAGGTCAGGATTTGAATCTCGATTTGGTATACTGACAGTGTTTTTCATGAATTCATTGTCACTTTTTTTTTTAGCACCAGTTCATACTGCTTGTTCAAGTTGTACACATATGTACAGTACTAATTAAGCTAATGAGCTAGGGATAAGAAAGATGAAATTTAGAGGAAGTGTACCTGAATTTTCTTAGAGCGAGAGTGTAAAACCATTTAGGGAAAACCATTATCAATAAATACACCCAACCGGTACTTTAACCCCACTCTCCCTATCGTCGGCAGTCTATTCTAAGAGGAGAGTGACGCCTTAGACCATACAACCACTGAAGCAGGTAATTTTTCACTCCTCTGTCTGTGGATAACACAGGTTTAATAGGTATATGATGACTCTTTAATAAATAAACCATTTAGGATTGGAATTTATAGACCATGTAAACATTATTTAGTTAAACATGAACATGTTTTTAACATATTATTTCATTTATTCTTAGTTACGTATGCATTGTATTAGTTTAAATATGTAGTAATATACAAAAATACGCTTCGGTGGTGAATGGACTAAGTCTTCACTCTCGCAATAGACTGGACTGAAGACTGGAATATCGGAATTCGAGTCCCGTTTAGATATATTGAGGTTGGTCTTTCCTAAACGGTTTTTCACTCTCCCTCCATGCAAATACAAGTGTACTTTCTCTAAATTAAACCTTGTTAGTACCTAAATTATTATCGTACATATGCCCATGACCTGAATGGGTAGTGAGACGCAGTGCTAAAAAAATACATTAAAATATATATTAGGGTATATAGTGAATTATATAATTCGTTTCCTCTGAAAATTGATACTAATATGGTTTTAATTTTCATGTTTATAACTTTTGTTCAGTTGGCTAGGTAAACAGACAAAAACATGTGGTGTTCACGAAAAAAAAACATACATAAAATCTACAGCGAACGTTATTGTAAGTTATCTATAGAAGTCCACTAAGTAATTACCATAGTTAAAGGGGAAAGTTGCATACCTAACACTAGACCAACATTCTTTAGAGTACTTGCTACACTGGTTCCAGTTGCAATTTTTTTTTTTCCGAAACGTAATTTGTTACTCCATAATCTGTAGATTATCAGTACCGCTTACATCGTGAATTATTTTTTTTATCCGTTTGTTGGCGTACCGCCTCATTGACTAACGGTAATTATTATTCGCCACCATCAATGCGGAAAAGTTTTGTTAGTGTATTAGTTTAGCTTTTCATTTGCATGAGAATGACTTATAATGGCCGACGTTTATTACAGGGCTTGAACTAACCTCACTCTGTATGAGTGAAGATAAACAGCTCTTAAAATTTTTGGTTCGAACACAATCGGTTATATTATTTCATGGTTTATCGGTTAAGAGATGGTTTCTTAATGTGAGCTGAAACAGCACGCGTTAAAATAACAGTGTTTTTATAGTTTCTATATCAAAACTTTTTTTGTTAATCATAAATCAAATAATTCTCCAGTAGAAACATCGTTTAATTTTCTTCAGATGGTGACTTCAACAATTCTTGAATATCTGCCAAGGATCTCCTAGAATATAATGATGGCCTTTCTCTTCATTTAAAAAATCTTTCATCTAATGTCGCTATGTTCATAACAGATATTCAACAACTGTTGATGTTACCATGTGAAGAAAATTAAACTCTATGTTTCTACTGAAGCAATATATTATTTATTTTTACAAAAAAAATGTTGTTTGCTATAAAAACACTGGCCTTTTCTCAGGTCCCCTACACTCTCAACTTAACCGTGGGAAGGGTATGGGAAAAAACACACAAGGAATATCTCATTTGAAAAATTACCATACCCTTCCCCTACCCGCACCAGCAGGCGTGCGTACTTAATTTCAGAATAGTATAGCCAGGTAAGGAATCAAATGCTACCCTTTATATAACTTTTTGTCAAAATAAATAAAATGATCCAGTAAATATGGTTGTTTACTGGTCATTGCGGAATTCGAACCGGACCTATTCTCTTAATTTAAAATAAAATCTAATCAAATTCCGTTATATACACGACAGATATTCAAAAGCTGTTGAAATTAGAAGTGTAGAAGATTTAACTAAATATATCTACTGAAGGAATATTTGTAATATTTTGGCCAAAAAGTTTATTTTTTATAAAAACTGCAAAACGTACTGACCCTAACACGCGTTCCCTTTCACCCCAACTTTTAAGGGAACAAAATAAAAATTATGTATTTTATTAAATGGCATCAGGAGAGAGGATTTATAAATCAGAGTATAAAATAAATTACCCTTACAGGATCGAACCTCAGTTTCTTAAGTAAAGAGTCGAGACCACCATTCCAGCCAGTAAAAACTAGTTGCAGAGAGTATCCCGGTCCTTGCATGGACAAGTAGAGCTGCACCCAGTTGCATTAACTGCATGTCCTCTAGGGCAACACACGTCAGCAGGACTGGTATGACCTCATGACGCCTGCGTCAAGTTTACAGGCAGGAATCCAAGAGCTGCAGTGCGAGGGGAATGTTCGTAATAGTTTTATAATGGTCACCAGCAAGGTTGGAACAGTAGTTGACCTTGAGTTGGACATATTACTCTGTCGTAGTCTTTACGGTATTTAGAAGATTATTTTTAGGGATATTTTCTATTTTATGAACATATATTAATTAAAAATACGTTTTTTAAATCGTTAAAATTTAGAAACAAAAATGTAAAGAAAACATATTAAAAATAGAGTAAAAGCCCTAACCAAACCTTTGTTTTGGGTCTCTAGAGAAGAGCGAAATGGATTAGTCGAAAATATTTAAGACTGCAAATCAAAGGTTTTGTTTTAAGTAACACATCAGATTAATTGGAGTTAAATAATTAATTTGAATATCAAGGAAAAAGTATATTTGTTTCAAGAATTTGAATACTAATATTCTTTCATATAATACCAAAAGTTTGTTCAAACAACTTGTGATAGTAGTAATAATAAAATATTAATAATAATAATAAATTATTATTATATTAATATTATTATTGCGTGTATGGGCTACATCGATATGTAGCTCAGTTTCCGGAAAGATTATACAGTATTAATATACCATTGCCTAGCGAATGCCAATAACTAATCGTTCACTCTTTCCTTGGAGGCCATTTCCATGTCCCGACGAGATGAGGGGATGGAAGTGAATACGACGTGGGTTGGAGGAGGGGTGGAGCCAATGAAGATTTAAACCTAGTTTAAACCTTATTAACCAAACCCTGGTGACCATAGGAATTATTGCTCTTTCAAGAAAAATCTTCCTGTACCAGCCGGGAATGGAACTCTAGACTTGTAGGTCGGTAGTCAGGTGCTCTGACCACTATACCAAGAGGTCAGTTAACTTGGTGATACATTATGTTGGTTTCAACATCTTTCAAAAATAAATTACAGTAGGGCTCCCATATGTGGGGTAGTACGTTCCTATATCTACCGCGGTTACGTGAAACTGCAGATAATATCGAGCTATTATATAACGTGATATTCATGTAACATACATAAATACGGCAAAGTTTAATTGATGAATTATTCACAGTAAGACATTACCAACATTAAATAAAGTACTCGTACATATTAATAACAACGTGTACTGTATACTTAGTAGGTATTCTTTTTCTTATTCTTGAGACGATCACATGATGATGAGATCATGATGATTATGATGATGATGAGTATGGACGATGCTGATTATGATGATGATGATGATGATTACGGTGAAGTGATAGCACAATGGCCACGATGAGGATGTGAAGTGGGGTGATGATGTAGGCATTGTGACTTTTTTTTTCTGTAATTAAAAATAAATAAAATTGGACGGTGGTAAACTGCAGATACTGAATCAGCGGGTACGGGGGCCTTACTGTAGTGATTTTAGCTCCAACAATGTAAACATTGTTGGCTTTAGTATATTGAAGTGTCGTTCAGCTCACATCAGTGCCAATTTAGAGACGTTACTTAGTGAAAACTAAGGGGTTAGGAATGTTCTTTATCGACATTTTTTCCATCAAACTACTCCTATTTTGCCTGATAAACTACAATGATTGTGTTTAAATGAAATTAACCCCTGAGGTGCTCTTATCCTAACATCTTTCACGCGATTGAAGACTCCATTTCAAATCAAGCGAGATCCGATCACAATCTCTTAAATATGATTAATCGCCGTTAAAACAAAACACCTACAATATCTTTACCATTGTCCCAATAAACACTAGAAACTAGTTTATTTGCTGAATTTGTTGGAACCAAGCTTAATCCAGATTTTCGAAATTCTGGATATCAGTAATTTTTGAGACTTTTCCATTGTTAGGGCTTTAGAAAATTTTGGGCATACGTAATATGTCATTAAAATAACATATTTATCTACAGTAAGATACGGTATAAAGAATAAGATGCGATTTTGTTTCAAAAAAGAAAGAATAAGGCTTACAGCTGGTTTTGGTAGTGATTCGGATAGACGAGCTTTTCATGTATATTCACTTCAAAGTCTTAAGGAGGTGATGTAGGTAACGCGAGTTAAGAGCAGTGTGTTTTGCAGTTTTTATAGCGATTTTTTTTTTGGGCAATGTTAGTAAAATGTATACAGTAGAAAAATAGATTTTAATTTTCTCCACATGGTGATATCTATCAACAGTTGTTGAATATCTTTCGAGGGTGTCCTAGAAATTTGATGACAACTTTCCTCTTCGTTTAAAAAGTTTCTCATCTAATGCCGTTATGTTCATGACAAATATTCAACATGCGAAGAGAATTAAACTCTCTGTTTATCCTAGAGTAAGGTTTGATTTATTTTGGTCAAAAAATGTTTTGCTATAAAAACTGCAAAAAAACACTGCCCTTTTTTAACTTGCAATCCCTAAATCTCCACATTAATTACCACCAATAAGGCGGCTGAATCTGATTAACGCCTAGATCCGCCCGAAGATAATGACAATGGATCATACCCATCTTCTAGTCCGCGCTTAACGCTCTAATTACACCTTTGCTGGGAAAGATTGAATGGTTAAACATTCCTTTAGAACTTCCAAAGCTGGCCCCAAGCAGTCGGCATACCTCATCGCCGCCTTCCCGGATGAATTGGCTGGTCCAAATAAGGTCTAACTCAGAGCCCCCCCCCCCATGCTGTCATTTAGTATGGAGGTGCATACTATTCATTTGTCTTCACTCAGATAAACGGGTTGATCAATCCACCCTTTTAGACTCACATTTATCTTTATTTAATAATATCAATATATTTGAGATTTGAATATAAATAATACCCGATTCGGTGGCCGCATGGTACAAGGTGTCATTCTCGTTTTAGTTTAGACTGTTATTTACGTAGAGAACATGGTTCGAATTCAGGTCAGGTGAATTTAAGGTGGTTTTTACTGTTGTAGCCCAGACGTGTAATAAATACATTACTATTGAATATAGCCTTAATTTGTTTTCTGTCTAACTCAATCACCAAGGGAAAATATCAGCTTCAAATCCAAGGAGAAATTATTGGAGATTTTTCAACTTGAAATCCAAAGAGAAATCTTAATAATATAATATAGATAAGAACATGAAAGGAGTGAGATTTACTGTCCACAGAACTACTGGATTTAAAAGATGT
This sequence comes from Timema cristinae, assembly GCA_039000515.1. Classification (NCBI taxonomy): domain Eukaryota; kingdom Metazoa; phylum Arthropoda; class Insecta; order Phasmatodea; family Timematidae; genus Timema; species Timema cristinae. The sequence continues at coordinate 118,783,919 of JBCFYV010011172.1, forward strand.
TTTAGCAGTTAAATAAAATTTTATGTGAACATTTTTATGCTCTCATCATTTTTCTTAACCTTATTTACCTTCTAACGATCAGTTCGTTATTTTTAATAAAGTAGGCCTACCTGGAATTTTAATGAGTTAAGGAGTTTAGTGCATGCGATATTTGTGATACACGTGCTCAACATGGCTTGTAAAGGTCTATGAATACATAAGCAACTGTCTTATTTGGAAATTGATTGTTTATTATAGATACGTATTCGGTGAACACTTTACAAACAGATTGTATCAGTAGACAACTTGCAAACTCCCTTAACATAGCACCCAGGGTTAGCTCCTTGATATTTAATAATTGTATACAAATGTAAATATATTTGTAAGCACTAACCATAATTTAGCCTGGGACCTTTAGACTGATCATTCACTGCAACCAATGAGCCAAAAATATGTTGTTTGATCTCAGACGAACTACCCAAAGTATTCCTACGGAATAGATGTAGTGATGGTTTGGAAATAAAATACTTAAATTACCCTATTTACTGACAGGGGCATTCGCTTGCGAAGAATATAAAATATAATTGTAAGCTAAGCAGCCCCAGTGCAGTAGAACCCAGTCGTTTTGAGTTAAAATAATTTTGTAGTTTTTTTTACAAGTGCGTTCAATGCCAACATTATTAACGACTTATTAGAAAGAGTAAGGACTGGAAGAAGGGTAAATTATCTTAAATATATCCTAATTAGCGTTTAAAGAGAACTTTAAACCAAAAAACTGCATAGAATAGAAAATCAATCCCGATAAGCCAGCAGGTCGAGATTCTAACATTGGTACCTTATGTAATATGGCCACCATCTTGGGTGAGTAAGGCGTGTCAACCTCTCATCCGACCTTGGTATGTTCACAGTTACTGTAAGTTTCCGTTTATAAAACATAGTCTGATACATTTCATTTCAAATATTGTTTCTTCTTATAGTAATCACTTGTAGCTATTTTATAACTTGAACAAATATGTCCTTAAAATGATATAAGAACAATAAATAATAATGGATTGTTAATGACACAATATTTAAATTAAACAACTCATAATAATAGTACACTAAAGGATAATGTATGAAAACGTATTTTAAGTAAATGGTACAGTGAACCGCAAAAGACTTTCTCTTTTCTTATCTTAAAAAAAACAGATATTTACTAAAAGCTCGTAAGATTTGTGGAACAAAATAATATACATTGTAGCAGAAACACCAAAGAGTACAAATTAAATAATATGCAATGTTACAGGAACATTTAAGGAAAGAGGAGCGTTTATGTCCACCAAAGATTATAATAATCAATTACATATTATTTTATAAGTAATCCATGAAAAAATATATGTTTGCCTATAGCTTAGAAACTATTAGTTTTATTAAAATATATCCCGAATTAATTTTTCTTTACTTTTAATAGTACTACAACTTTAAAATAGTACGTTATTTCGTATCCTAATAGTTGCGTAATATGATTAAAAATCTGAGATATGTGCTTCTATAAAATGCCCTTAATTCCATTTCACGAGAAAACGATAACTTCCATTTTGATTGTAATGTTAAACAATGTCCAGTCAAAATATGAATTGAAAATCGTTACAAGGGATTTTGAGAATATCAATTTTATCTTTTTTTCCCCCTCAGTAAACTACACTTAATTTTAGGGATGTATATCTAATTCCAAATACTCCTTGGGGGAGCCTTATGAAAGTCCTAAATACAAAATTTTAGCCCGATCGGTAAAATGGTTTCGGCTATAGACTGAAAAACTGACAGACTCACCAAAAACGTTTTTATTTTCATTTAATGGGTTCATGAAAAGTTGACAGTTATCAAGTTTCGAGTTAGATTTTTTGAAGAAAACAATAGTTCATTTTTCGAGGGGTCTAGAGAAAGAGAAAAAAAAATCCACTCTTTTAATATTTGATTATATCTCGTGTGTCAGGGGTACGGTAATTGTAAAGTCGTTCTCATCACAAGAGCATGACAATAAACCTTCCCGGTGCATACCTCCATAGTGGTTTACTACCCTGATAACTGCTCTTATTTAGCTGTGTTTGGCTAGGTTCCCCCCACACGTTTTACAGCTGTGAAGTATTCAACTAATTGGAATTTCATTTCAACGTTACACTGATAAAATATAACATAAATAATAAACTAGTGTTAGCGGATCAACAGTAATTAAAATACACTTCAGTCGCAGCACTTCCAAAAGCATCAGTCACGATTCATCCGGTTTGGCTGTGACTGTGAGGTCAAGATTTGGATCTCGGTCAACCAGGACGGGTAATACGTGGAGCGTTGAATAAATTATATCAAACTACTTTATCTTTTATTCATTTTTAACATATGTGTATATTAGCACACGATAAATAAACCTAGCCTACTAGAAAAACACTTTATTATCGCACATCCAATACAAGCTCCAATTATCTTAGAACGGCTCAATTCCAATAAAAGTTCTTCCTAGCCAGGTAATCAAGAAGAAAGATTTTTCAAAGTTTGAATTAAAACTAAAGTCGTGGTGGTGGCTATTCTGAGATGTCAAGCTCATATAGTCGTGTTCGCCGGCTATGGGGCTTGTACGGGTTGAACGCATCGAAGGTGGTATTTCCATATGGTTTCCCACCCTCCCCTGACACAAATTCGGGGGCCAAATATCTACATCTCTACCTTACTCATCAACACGTCATTAGTGTTAATAAATGTGAAACTCATAACCCAAACTGCACATATAGTTTGTTTTAACCAAAACTAATACAAAATCCTTACACACATCCGGAAAACTATGCTGATAGCATTAAATTGTGTTCAAGGTTTTGGCGTACAGCGCCTGGAGATCAAATCTGTTCAAGCATGCATGTAAAACAGGTTGCATAGGAGTTAGGCGCATGGCACTGCACTCCTCAACATCTTAGGGGCACGGCAGCAGAACATCCCAATTAATAGTAAACAATACACCAGTCCATCTAGAAGTGCGAATAAGTTCTGAGGGTTATCATTAATGGTCCTACATCTCAGAAAGTGTTGCCTTTATAAAATGTGCAGTCTCATGCGCCTAGCTCCTATGCAACTTTTTGTTCACGCATGCTTGAACAGCTTTAATCTCCAGGCGTTATACGCCAAAACTTTGAACACAATTTAATGGTATTCATAGTTTTCCGGATGTAAGTGTACAGGGATTTGTATTACTTTTTGTTCAAAGCAGCTATACCTGCAGTCTGGACTGTGAGTTTCCAAACAACCTGTATATAATCTCGACAACAGCGTGCCATTTGAAATTCATTTATGTTTTCTAGGGGGTGGCGGGTGAATGCCTTAATACCCGTCCGGATTATTCGCAAATTTGCAATAAAGGATAGGGATGAGAAAGGTATAATTTTAGAGGAAGTTTACCATTTACGTGGAGAGAGAGAGAGAGTTATAAACCATTCATTGGAGAATCACTCTTAGAACAGTCGGTTAGTATTCTAGCCCCTATCTCCCATAATTGATTAACCATACCAGATGAGCTTGAAGCCTTATCCCGCGTGTTCATTGAAGTAGGCCGTGAAAAAGTCGTTTAAAATGCATTCCTATAGCAATCCGGCTATAGTGACTCACATCATTATTTAATTAGCTAATTAGTGAGCTCAAATAATCCAGTATTCAAAAGGGCTATTTCAGTTTTCTGAATAATAATAAAAATAGTCACCTATTTCAGTGACTGCATGGTCCAAGGCATCACTTGCAATAGAATTGACCGCCAATGACGGGAAGACCAGGGTTTTAATCTAGGATGGGTGTACTGAGGCAGGTTTTTCCAAAATGATTTTCCACTCTACCTCCCTGCAAATGCGAGTACATTTCATCTGAAATCAAATTTACTCCTCTCTAGCTTATCAGCATAATTAGTACATATGCTTAGACTATAACTGAATAAGTAGTAAGGCGCGGCTCAAAAAAAAGTCTAGCTAATTTGGCCTAGATATTAAGCTCATTAATAAATATTAAAAAATATGGATACTATTATGTCACTTACACATTTGTCTTTGACAAGTGTTATTATGTTGAAATAAAAGACATGACGGTTAATTATCTGACCTGGTTTTAATTGGGGCGGTGTATTTGAAGCTAAACTGCTTTAAATGAATAGCAAGGATAATATGAAATACAGCTTGTATGCCTTGTTTTGCAATTAGTCTAACCTTAGAATGCATTTTGGTTTTACTCGTATTTTTCTATCATTTAATCATAGTAGGAGTCTGTTAAGTAGGACATTTTAGAAAAAATTGTGTAGTTAAGACTGTTATAATTTTACTATATTATTAGTAGACTATAATTTCATAGGCAATTGGTATTATACAGTATGATGTTATACTGTCTTTATATATATATATATATATATATATATATATTATATATATATATATATTTATATATATATAGTACAACGTCACACTGTACAACTATTCGTTATCAAATCCTGGTCTGTACAGTCTCATTCAGATAGAAATGAATTTTTTTTCACACTTACAAAGTTAATAAAACCATTTACATATATTTTAAATAAATATATTAAATTATTAATGTTAATAAAACAATTTTCATATATATATAATTTTTAAAGATAATAAAACATATACAAGTGTTAAAAATAGTTCGCTTATATCTGAATTAGCCTATACAGGCCAGGATTTGATAACGAATTAAACTAGGACCAGATTTTTCAAAGTTTCCAATAATACCAAAATGGTCTTGAGAATGACCGAGTCCATTATCATTAAATAACCTAGTATTTGGATAACAGGACAAAGAATATCACCTTAACACAGGTGTTCTATAAAATATAAGCCAGCTAATGTAAAGGTTGTATTATCGTTCCCATATACCATAGTCTGGGGAAGGGGAGGGGGGAGATGTATACCAATTGTGCATTTTGGTATAAAAGCACCATTTTTCTGTCACATGTACTACATACTCATACGTTTATTTTAAGGACGGGAGCCACCTTGGCTCTCACTCGGTTCACCAATGGCGGCCATTTTTAAATATGACCCCTATACTTGAAACAATACATATTAAATGTGAATAAACCATTGAAAGTTACACTTTATTTCCCAATAAATCGACCCGAGGAACTTGAATATAGTGGCAGAATCAGTGCACAGTACCATATTACAGCATAAGAGATATATTTAAACTTTTTTGTGTGTTTTGTAATTCTTTATTGCAGGATTATTATATATTGTACTTTTATTTGCAGCCTATAATAATTTTATTTCCAGGATCCATATTTCAATTGTTTTTATTCTTTTAGTTGTCTTTATGTTGTATATACCATAGTAACACAATGACATGAACATACCATTGAAGACAGCGAGAAGTCCTGCTGAGGCCCCCCAGATGAGTGAGACAAATTGGGAGTTATGTTGTTCGTGCCAGACTGAAAATGCAGAATGTCTCATTTTTCCTGTAATCTAAAGTGAAAATGCAGGCTACAAATCACTCGCAAATAATCTTGAATGTTTTCCTGAGTTAGACTGATTACATATTAAGCTTAACATAAACTTGCTTAATAAAGGTGAAGGTTTGCTATATACCTTCTTTCAGCGACATGCTAAGTACCACAATAAATGTAGTCTTAGATACAATAATGTTAATCTTCAACGTGCCGAAAAGCTTACTCTGTCCCAACTCAAAGATAACAATTCTGAGTTGCAGGGCACTAAGCAGGCTAAAAGATTCCATTTTATTAGATGCCCGTGGATGAATGTCAATACCACAATAACACCAAAGTTAGAAGGCGATTGAGGGGCCATATGTTTGACTGAAAACACTTCAGGTTTGCTGAGACCTGCAATGGCTCAACTTGTATGTGAATTCAAAGCTTATGTCGATAACAAACTGGATGCTGACGTTAGTCACCATGAAGACACACCCAACAAACAAAATCGTTTCTTTGCTCATATAACGTCGACGGTATAAATTATGGAGTCAATAGGAAACATTTTGCCGCTACAGTTGAGCTATTGGTTTTGGACACAAGAATAATTTCAGACACTGCTGCCATGATGCCATGAAGAGTTTAGAAAGAGTGGTCAAAGAGCGAAGCTATCAATTCATGGAAAGCTGGCTTGTATCTCAATCAGTTTTACTTACAGACATCGTCAAGAAAAACAGGTTTCCAGCTATAATAAATTGACCTGTTAAGCATAAGTCAAATGATAAACAACAATAAGAATATTTAAAACGTTACTGTGGGTTATTTTTAAGAATGTATATCGTAAGCTAAAGACGTGATGTTGAAACAAGTAATTTTTAGTTTCGAAAATTCATCAACGCCACCATTTTTCTCCGCAATAACGGGTGAAATGCTGTCAGACGCCCAGTCAGACCTTCTAGACATGCTGGAGGAGTTCTCCCAAGATGGTTAACATCAAATTCTGCAAACAGTTATAACAATGATCGTGATTGTTGGATCAGCTGTAGTGAGCTTCTTATATCCAGATCCAGACAGAACCTATGATGATTATGCCCTTAGGTATGCAGATTGTATTAGGAAACTATTTGTTGATGAAGTTGGTCGTATAGATGTAATATCCTATGTTTATGTTGAAGAAAGTCTTAAATCAGGAACCAGGAAAAAGAGAGGGGTATAATCATGTGTGGCTGTCAGCAAGGTTGTGTGAACAGGTGTGCAAGCCGTTCAGAGGAGCTCATGTGCACAACCTTATGCAAATGTGATGACTGTGGTATTTCTTAGATGGTAAATAAATAAAATAAATTGTTATATTTTATAATTTTTTAATGTTATGTACTTTACCTTTTGATTAATATTGTAATGAAAGGGTGACCTGGTGGTCTAGAGGTAAGGTGTCAGACTTCTATGCTGGCGGCTGGGGTTCAATCCTCGGTCTCGGCACAGATTTATCTGATTTCCAAACCCTTCCTTCACCTCTGACAAGACATCTTGTGAATGTGGGGAATGCCAGGCCGCCACCGTGGTTCGGATTCCACGTTAAACTGTAGGTCCTTCATTTCATCTCACAATCATCCTACAATTACACATTAGCGTAAGTGCGTATAACCCGAACGGGTAGTAAGACGCGGTGCTAATAATAATAATAATGTAATGAAAGGAGTTTAAAGTGTTTCGTTCACGTCTGGCACCTCCATTCATCTGTTGTTATTTTTTAAATCTAAACCCTTCCCATTAAAGAAATGCAGCTTGCATTAATGCATTAAGGAGTCAACTTTTTTTCACTGTACATAATTTTCGATATCATATTTGCGTTCCTCAGCGTTAATTTACTGGGAAAGGGGGTCTTATATGCCATGATTCATAAAAAAGTACTGGGTGGCCCAAAAAAAAGGTAACCGAATAATAATTCGATAGCATTTAACATACAACACAACTATCGAACCACAACCTGTTATATATGTCTTCCGCCATTGTTTATGAGAAGCTCGGTAAGCCTAGTAACCATAGCATCACACGGCTCCCCTGTCACAGTCTGTAGAACTGTATCAATGTTCTTACGGATATCTTGAAGACAACGTGGAGCGGGTCCGAAGCACTATTCTTTCAGTAATCCCCACAAAAATGCATCCCATACTGACAGGTCAGGACTTCGCGCAGGATATGAAATTCTCTAGAAGTCAACCGACCGGGAAACATCTGTTCAAGTCGTGGTAAATTCCCTCGACCGGTATGGGCGGTAGCCCCATCTTGTTGAAACACTTGCTTGTCCATGTCAAGATTGTTTAGCTCACAGAAAATTAACAAATCCGCCTGGAATAGTTCAATAACTTGGTCTCTGTACACTTGTGAAGTCACATTGGTCGTGTTGCCAACTTTATCCTCTATAAAATATGGACCAATGATGCCATGGCTGGACATAGATGCCCATATTATTACTCTCACATAATGTAATAGTCTCTGTACATAGTCATCTGGTTTTTCCAAACAAGGAAAGGACAATTCTGCTTATTGCCTTATCCGCTGAGTAGCACATGACATTCGTCGGACCACCATCAATCACGCAGATAATCTGAATCTTCATAAACATTTGCCAGAACACGTGCACAATAACGCAGTCTTGCTTGGAAGTATGCTTCTTTAAGTTCGTGGATTCTATATGAGTGCGCTCCAATATCTGCAACCATGCGTTGAACACTAGAGCGTGATATACCGAGTTCCCTTGATATGCGACGTTCACTTTTTTTTTTTTTTTTTTTAGAATTAAGAACTTTTTGCAGTATTGTCATTGGTTCTTGTGTTTCTCGGCCTCCCAGATCATCCTAACGTTATAGTTATTAACTGAACCTATCCTCTTAAACATTTACACCCACTGGAGAATCGTTTTCTTCGGTTGTGATTGTTTGCGAAACTTTTCTCCAAAACCATCCATCACAATTTGCAGTGATGGTCAATTGTTCCTTTCAGCATCATAACTGCGAAAATACGTTCAACAGCCCAGGAACATTCTTCTGTGACGTATTACGGCATTGTTAACTCCACTGCTTACGCGTCTGTAACAAGATTAAACAGTATCAATTACATGATTATAAATTAAGCTCCGTTTTTATTAGGCCACTCTGTATCTCTTACTAGGTGCCATTTTAAAGAATGGCTGCTACAAATGAACCGGGTAAGAGCCGAGGTGGCTCCCGTCCTTAAAATCAACGCATGGGTATGTTGTACATGTGATAGAAAAATGGTGCTTTTATACCAAAATGCACAATTGCCCTTCTATTTGCTATATCCTTCCCGGACTACCATGATAAGATGCCATCAGACCCGCTTCGGTGACCGCATGGTCTCAGGCATTATTCTCATGTTAGACTTGACTGCCGGGACGAGGAGATTGAGGTTCGAAACACGGTCGGGTGTACTGGGGGTGGTTCTCCAAAATGGTGTTCTACTCTCCCTCCACTAAAATGCTGGTATACTTAATCTAAATATAGCCTTCTTAATCCCTAAAATTATTAGCTTAATTATTACATAAGCGTATAATCCGAACGGGTAGTAAGACGCGGTGCTAAAAAAATCCCAGCAGGATAAAGAAGATGCTTTTTTTTATCCTCCCCTATTTGCCGTGTCTTTAAGCCAGCACACTGGAGGTTTATCCTACCCTTAAACTTAAGAATCGAGCCATGGTCCCCTAGATTTACACCTGACCTCCTTAACTACTGAAACAGGTAAAATGGTATAATAATTTCAGGCCCTGAGGTAATAGCGTCATGCCACAACTTGATAAGGGAAACCACACGCACGCACGCAAGTGCCCCCCGCGGTCAATCAGTAGCCCAGTCAGTGTGTGTGTGTGTGTGTATGTGTGTGTGTTGGAGGGTGCTGGAGTACCTCCAGGGCGACCATATAATCATACATGCTCCATTTTGTTGAGTCAACTTAACAAGTACAGTCGCCCTACACAGTAATTACGTTTGGAAGCCCTGGGCTGTGAACCAGCTGCTTTAACTTAGCTCCCACTGATAGAATAAAAGAATTATTATTCCACAAGTACAGTATGCTCAGAAAGCGGAGTTTTAAATGTATTTATTAATGGTATTTAACATAAACTTTAACTATCAACTGATTAGATCGCCAAATTTTCATAGGGAGGGCCTTATATAACAGGTAGAAAAGTTACTAGATCTACTTTCACTTATCCATACATCAAGTCTTGTGATCTGCAGCTATCACTTTTGATTGATATTATCAATACTTATAAACCAACACTAATAATGTAGTAAAATGTTATCAATAATGGCAAAAAAAAAAAATTGTTTTCGCATTATTAGATTTCCTCTGTCACTTTTAAGTTATTAAAAAAAAAATATTTTCACCGTTCCTTGTCCTATAAAATGTGTGTAGTGTGACTTTACCCCTTTTCCCCTGTACCCTTCATATGAAAATTGGACCGTATCTATCCGCGGTAGTGTGTAATGTGGTCAAAGTCGTCAGGCTCATCTAGTTTGTTTTGCCGGTGGCGACGAGGCTAGGATTTGAATCCCAGTTGTGTACGCTGAAGGTGTATTTTACCCAAATTGCTATTCACACTCCCTCCTAGTAAATGTGGGAGCAATTTCTGTAAACTCTACTCTTCTTGCCCCCACCCCTTCACCGTATGTTCGGATAGCCCGCACGGTACACATACTAAAATACCTCGCCCATTGAAAGGAATTGGCTTTATTAATTATTTGAAAACCCGATTCGGTGAACGCATTCTCTAAGGCACCTCTCTCGTAGTAAACTAGACTGCCGATGACGGGGAGATTGTGGTTTGAATCTCGGTCGGGTGTACTGAGGATGGTTCTTCCAAAACGGTTTCCCACTCTCCCTCCACGTTAATGGTGATACACTTACTCTGAATATAGCCTTCCAAATTCCTATAAAACCACTAGCGTAGTTAGCACACAAGCATATAACACAATCGTGTGGTAAGACGCATTGATTAAAAAAATATTTGAATTCACATGTCCTTCAAAAGCTATGCCTTGTACTTATTATTGATATTACGTGTTCTGTCTCATGACATGTCCATTCCTTTCGTCAGTGAACTTAGAGCGCCAATGCCCTGTCTTCTGCTTCCTTCTTCACCTCCCAGACTTTTATTCTTTCCTTCCTTCAAGTCATGTAGTTTTATACTACTAGCCTAATACAAGCCTTAAACAAGCCTTATACTACTAGCCTTATACTAGAATGAATAAGGACCCCGAGCATGGGACGATTCCTGGTGAGCTCACTGGCTAGGCCAAATGTCTTTGGTTTGTTTCTCGTTCCCACGCGTAATTTTTCAACTATATTAAATTTATTTTAAATATGTATCTAGATACAGTTGTATCAAAGTTAATTTACTTCTTCATCTTAGTAAATAACTACATATTTATACACAAAGGTTTTTTTTAGCACCACATCTTATACAAAAAATAAGGGCCATTAATTAAAATATTGGGAATTTGGTCAACCGATTATTAGTAGGTGAGAGGGTAGATTAATCTGTCCTACAAATCTTGTTGTATGAACTGGTAGAGAGGTATGGTCTTAGGAAAACACTTTAACTTTTCAATAAAATACTAGTTTAACTGATACTTCAAGAAAATACTAGATCTACTTTAATGTGATCATACTACAAACCGTGTATTTTTAATTGGTCAATTTGTATAGATAATTCAAGACTCAACAGCTGTAAGAATCCGTATCGGCCTGCATGAAGGCAAAGGCATCAACCTTATATATTATAATTTTACGGTTAGAAGAGTTTGGGGCTCAAACCTCGGTCCGCGTACTGAGGATTATGTTTTTTTCTGAATGGTTTTCCACTATAGCTTCTCCACACAAATGCTGATACATTTAATGCTTAACTATACCTTCTTCATATATATCACATATAAGCTTGAATATGCGAATACCCAGGCTGATACTAATATAGGGGTCAATAAAAACACAGTTTTGATATAAATTAAATAAACATTTATCAATGTAGACTACTTTACAATTATTTTGTATATGTCCTGTAAATGTAGCTCTATGCTGATATGACTATACAGTTTGTCTAAATAGAATACATAGAGGCTATATTTTATTTAAACAGTCCATACAACATCCAAAGGTAGAAATACCTTTATTATTTATTCCAGTTATCTGAATATAAGATGAATAGAGTTGTTTCTAAGATCCATTAGTCATTATATGTGTTTAGCAGAAGAAATGCCATTTAGAAGAAGCACTTAACGTATTAATGGGTCCAGTTTGGATTTAAATAAACAAGTGTAATCATTTTAATTGCCTCTTAGATTACAAAACAAACCCAATTTACTATGATTATAAGTTTAAAGACAAAAATCAAAAGAAAAAAATTAAACAAAATTATATAGTAGTGGTAAAATATTTGTTTCTAGTATAATCGATACGTTAAACACAATGTGTTAGGTTCATTGGTGGCCACGTCATCCAAGGCATCGGTCTCACTACATATTTGATTGCCGCTGATTGGAGGTCGGGTTGAGGTTTGAATCCTCCTGGATTAACTGTAGGTATCTTACCACTTGCGGGTTATCACAGTACTTTTTCCAACCCCTTCTTTCCCAGTCCCCACTTCCCCCTTCTCCACACTATTTTGGGTGAATTTCCTCTACGCTAACCTCTTACCTGCCTAGGTGATGTAATTTGCTAACGCGCTAGTTTTGTGTTGAGCTAGACTGCCGAGAACGGGAAGATCGATGTTTGAATCTCCCCCGGGTGAATTGGGGTGGTTTTTCCTAAATGGTCTTCTAGTCTCCCTCCACGCAAATGTGGGTTCAATTCCTATATATTCAATTTTCCCAATTCCTAGCCACTAGCGTAATTATTGTTTAAGCGAATAACCCGAATGGTTAGTAAGATACGGTGTTAAGTGTTATTAAGTTTTATTATTATTATAAAGGATTCAATTCTAACCCCACTCGTGACCATCGATGGAGGTCTGGAGGATACCTCCCAACCCATCTCCCAGTGTATAATAGTGATATTCTATTATATTATCCAAATGTTCGTGGTCTACGAACTAAAACAAGGGAATTATTTACAAATGTTTGTTTGAATGAATTCTCTATTATTTGTTTGGTTGAAACTTGGCTCTCTAGTGAGTTTGTTAATGAAAATCACAATTTGTGAATGTGGGGAATGCCAGGCCTCCACCACGGTTCGGATCCCTCGTTAAACTGTAGGTCCTCCATTTCATCTCGCAATCACCCCACCATTAAATATTAGCGTATAGGCGTATAACCCGAACGGGTAGTAAGACGCGGTGCTAATGATAATGATAATAATATTAGTGAAAATTACTTTCCCCCTAACTATAATGTTTATAGAGCCGATAGGTTATATGATGAAGCTACTGTTTCAAATGGTGGTGGTTTTCTCATTTCTGTCATTGATTATATTTCTGGTGTATCTAGGAGAACTGATCTAGAGAATAATATGGAATGTGTCTGAATTGAAATCCCAACATTTGATCGCCAAAAACTGTTAATTTGGAACATATATCTTGCTCCCCGAATAATAGTCGAAGCATTTGATAATTATTTTACATTTCTTAAGGTTCTTTGGCTAACTACCACTATCGAATAGTACTATTAGGTGATTTTAACTGCCACAAAATTGATTGGAAATATCATCATGCTCAAAGCATTTCACATTTCTACATTAAATTAAAAGCTACTCAACCTTTTGCTTCGACTAATATAATAGGATTAGAACTAGTGAATATTGATTTAGCTCATCCACCCTTATTGATTTCACTTGATGTATCTATTGCTACTAAAATTAATTACACCCCCACCACGTATAATGCTTATTCACGTGGTGATTGATTACCTTAATATTTACAATGACCTGGCCACTGCTGATTGGTCTTGTGTTTATTCTACTACGGATGTTAATTTGGCTGTATATAATGTTACCAATTTAGACCAAAGGCAAATCAAAACACAATTTCCTCAAATTACTATTCTTAAGTCATCTAAATATCCAAATTGGTTTCAATCTACTCTTAAATACTAAATTAGGAAATAAAACAATTTTTTCAAAAAGTTTAACCAAACAAATAATAGTGTAATCTGTTCATATTTATCTCACTTTCATAAATTAGTTAAAACTACTTTGATTATAGACAGAGCCAAATGGGTGAACTCAATAGAAAACAGTATTAAATGCAAACCCAAAGAAATTTGAAAATTTGTTAAAAATAATCGTGTGAATAAAGTTTCCCGTCTAACCTAGAAATTAATGGCAATATTATAGCGGATCCTTTATTAATTGATAATGAGTTTGAGACATAATTTAATTCCGTTTATAATTCAGCCTTTCCTGTCTTACCCTGCCCCGTTATTGAAACTAGCGCGCCCTTGTATCCATGTCACAACACCTTTGGATGTTACTAATGCTATACAAAAATGGAGTTCTTTTAGATGTGCCGAGACATATGGAATTCCCAGTTTTATTGTTAAAGGATGTTCCAGAATTTTCAGACCTTTGTTAGCTTATATCTTTAACATTAGCCTGTCAAATGAAACTTTTACCCTTACATGGAAACAATCGTTTATCTTACCTATTTATAAAAAAAGGGGTAAAATTTTGTAATTATAGACAAATTTCTCTCTTAAACACTTTCTCTGATGTATTCGAGAAAATCATACATGAGTATACTTTCCACCACCTTAAAAATAAACTTTCAGATAATAAACATGGCTTTATACAAATTAATCTACTGTCACTAATTTAGTAGAATTCCTGGGACATGTTGCCCCTCAAGTCTCTGCCCAAGGACAGGTTGATGCTATTTATTTTGACCAAAGTAAGGCATTTGACTTATGTAACATATTATGATTCTCTCTAAACTTGGTAATTTTAGCCGTTCTCAATCATATGTAAATTGGTCCAGCATTTGATGACATTGGTAAATATTTGAGCATATCTAGTTATTTACTATTTGCTGATGATGTAAGATTATTTAAAATTATCAAATCAATTGTAGATTGTATTGATTTACAAAATTATATAAAGGATATGCTACAATGGTCTTTTGAAAATGAAATGTCTATTAATAAATATGACCAAATCTATATATTTTACTAGGAAGATTTATCCTTTATTTTTTTACCTATAAATTGAGCAATGAAAACTTAGCTCGCAACCTTTATATTAATGATTTTGGTGTTCTCCTGGATAACAAACTTTTTTTTTACTATCATGTTGACCATGTAATTTCCCAATCATTGAAATTACTTGGACTTATTAATTTTATAACTTCATCATTTAAGAAAGTTGACATTTTTTTATGTCTGTACTACGCCCTGGTTAGATCTAAGTTAGAATATTCTACTTATGCTTCGAATTCCATTACCTTAACTGACTCTCTTAGGTTGGAAAACGATAAAGAAAATTTGTAGCTGCGCGCTATGATACATTCTTTATTACCGGATTTATTATAATTTTGACAAAATTAGAAACCTCTTTGGGTTCCAAACTCTCTTCTCGCCTGGAATTTATTGTGATTCCCTTTTTGTTTTTAATTTTTTCAATAGCAAAATTTCTTGCAAATTTGCCCTTGATCATTTAGGCCTTCATATCCCTTCTTGGGCTTCTCATAATCCAAAATTATTTTTTCTCGATAGCTTTTATAAGGTGAGCCCTATAAGGTCGTTGTATCCATAGCACCAATTCTAGATTTGTCGAATTCGAATTCTATCATAAAGGAAAAGCTAAACTCATAGAGCTATTTAAGGAACTCCCATATCAATAATTTATCATGTAGAGATTCTACCTATAATACTTTAATTTACAATATTCTGATTTATTTTTGTATATATTTACTGCTTCCAACTACTCTTTAGTTATTTGTTACTATTGCTATTTTTTATTCGTAACCATTCATCAGTATAGATAATTATTTAGCTGATTGTTTATCTTATTTTCTCGTGTAATTATATATAAACGCGCTAGACGTGTTGAGCTCGACTGCTGAGGACGGGGAGATCGAGGTTCGAATCTTGGTCGGGTGAACTGGGGTGATTTTCCTAATTGGTTTTCCACTCTCCCTCCACGCAAATGTGGGTTCACTTCCTTTAATTTGAACTTCTTAGTTCCCAATCCATTAGCGTGATTAGTACTTAAAGCGTATAACCCGAACGGGTAGAAAGACGCGGTGCTAAATATTATTATTATTACATGGTGATATAAACAGTTGTTGAATATCTGTCAAGGATATCCTGGAATTTAATGCCAAATTTTCCTCTTCGTTTAAAAAGTTTGTCCTCTAATGCCACTATGATCATGATAGATATTCAACAATTATTGTTGATATCACCTTCTAAAGAAAATTAAATCTATTTTTATACTGGAGTAATATTGTATTTATTTTAGCCAAAAAATGTGTTATTATAAAAACAGGACAAAAACTGACATTTTCTTGCGTTCCTACATCCCCACCTTAAGTATCTAAATAACATTGGTGTTAAATGTACTAAATTATAAATGAGATTATATAATATAAAAAACACATTGTGATAACGCTGTGACATCTGTCAAGAAGTTTTATTTTTAATAATACTGTTCATATTACCATACATTTGTTTTACATATTTAAAGGGGGGGACTACATAAAATAATTCTTGTAATTTGGATTAAAAGAACAAACCTTTATTTTTTTCATTTTTGGCCTTGAGCTACAATAGTGTAAACCAGTCTTCTAGGACGTTTCTTTAAAGACACTTCTGAGAAAATATTAAAATTCAGTAATTACATAAATCTGCGATAAATTGACGTGTTTTGGATATAGCCCAGTGACTTTATTTGAAAATTCAACTATATCCTTCTATCAATAGACAACTATTATAATTTATCAAGTAATTTATATACTAAGAATATTTAATTGTTAGTGAATTGTGACAGTAGATAATGTTTATAATCAATTTAATTGTTTCGGTATATTTTTACCACTTTTAATAAATTATGTCTTATATTTAGTGTCAAAATACTTTCATTATCCTGAGATATTAGAATTATTGTTTATATATTTATTACAAGATGATGAGAGGCTTTATATATTCTTACTCACCAATTGATTACTTATCATCAATAATTGTTTTTAAATCTTTCATTTGCCATAGTTTACCTGCTTTAAACATTTACAGTTGAAAAGTATCTAACAAATTATTTTTTTTAAATTGGTGTACCCAGGTTTCAAATCTAACTATTAATTAGGGCTGTATGCACATTTACACTGGTGATAAAAGGATGAATACGAAAGTGTACACGCATTTGCGTTAAGTAAGAGTTAGAAACCACTTGGCGAAAAAAAACAATACACCCAATAGGAATTATAGCCCCAACCTCTACGTCACAAGTAAACAAGTCAATATGAGGCTTACGCCTTTACCACGAGCCCATCGATGTAGATCTCTTGTTAATTACACGACTGCTAATGAGTCCAATTTATCATCTTTCAATCTGATAGTTATGAGGGGGTCAGGCTTCCATTAAATAGGTGTAACAGGGAATTCAAGCTAAGCAAATTATCAATTAGTTGCACGTTTGGTAACAAAAGGGATTATTTACTCACGCCAGTGAATCAACATTCAAAATGTCCTCTATGCAGGAATAAGGCTGAGTCAAACAGAAGGAAGAGTGGAATTGAATATTATTCACAGCAAAGTACTGTAAGTAAATAACAAATCAGCCCGCTTAACTGGTCGAATGGTCTAAGGCGTCACTCTAGTGTTAGACCGACCTACTGATGACGCGGATATTGGGTTATAACCCCAGTTGGGTCTGCTCAGGATAATTTTCCCTAAATTGTTTCCCACTCTCCATCCACGAAAATTCTGATAGATTACCTATAAAATGCTTCCTTACTCATCTCTACCCCATTAGAATAATTATCATATATGCGTATAACCTGAACCGGTAATAAGACGCGGTGATTAAAAAAAAGGAATAGCCAATCAACTCACCTTCGACTCTATTCAACCTATGCTTTGCTCAGCCTTGTTCTTGCATGCGGGTTAATCAACTATACACCCCTTACCAGATGGGCACGTGGACAAATATATAATCTTCGTTTTGTCTGAGTAAACTGTGACAAGAACATCGGATCTTTAATCCTGGCTGCGTGCAATAAAGGTTTTTTTTAAATTATTTCCCACTCTCTTTCCACGCAAAAGTTAGTATATTTTAACTAAATTCTTCTTCCTCCCTTATTCCTACAACATTGGAGTGTTTAAAATGCGTTTCTGGATGGGTACAGTCAAACTTTCATAAAAAGTGTTTTTTATAATACACAAACACATTCTATTTCGGCTGAAATTTAAAACAATCTACTACATTATTAGTGTTATTTTATAGTTATTGATAAATAACCATCAATATTGACAGCTGTAGATCTCATGACTTCACGTATTAACAACAAGAAAGTAGTTCCAATAACACTTATAGCTGTCAGATAAGGCCCTTTCTATGGAAATTGGTGCTATTATAAGGAAAGCCAAAGCGTTGGCACTTTTGAATCAATTTACGTGGATCAAATCGGATAAAGTTTTAATTCACAGAAACTGGCTGGGAAAAGCCACATTTCAAAACTCGGCAAGTTTGTAAGTCGTGTGGTGATACAACCCTTATTCAGAAGGTGCTCGTCACATTAGTAGTAGTAGTAGTAGTAGTAGTAGTAGTAGTAGTAGTAGTAGTAGTAGTAGTTGCTGTAGTAGTGGTAGTAGATTGATGGGGCGCATATTTTCTTAGCTAATTGGCTATTCAGACTGGAACGACTTATAATTTTGGACCAATTTCCGCATTCTCTTGTCAGTGGAGTGTAAACTGGGCCTGAAAGTGAAACTTTTTGACACCACGTTATTAAAATATGTGTTACATGTATGTTTTAGATGTATTGGGCAAAAAACACACCATGTCCATATTAAAATATCAATAAAACATGGGCCTACATGTTTACGTGCATTTTTAAGGCAATATATAATAGTCAGAGCTTGGATTTTGATAACATAAAAATGATCGAAAAACTACCTATAAGATTCTACAATTCTAAAAAATGACTTTAAAAAAAGTATTACCAAAAACTTGTGATAAATGCACTCGTATAAATCAAACATACTCTTTACAAATGTAAAATATATTGAATAGCCTTTATCAACTAGTATCTTTCATACCGCTAAATATAATAATGAATTACAAATATCTACTTCAGAAGTAATAGATAACCCCTCCCCAAAAACAACCCTCTCCAGCTTAGTTGCAGTGTCTCAGGAATGTGTGTATTATGCAACCATACAAGCAAAGAGAAGACAAAGATCTCATTCCGGTAATTGTTTGTTGAAATAATTTATGTTTGAGCATTTATGCATGTATAAAGTATCGATATTATTAAAAAATATACTTATTCAACATGAATGGTTTAAAATGACTCAAAAATTCTTTAAAATAACTCTAAAATCTCTTTAAATGATTAAAAATGACACAGAAAATACTCAAACCGAGAGAATATGACCTTAAATTCGAAAATTACAAAGAATTTTAAATAATTACCTATAAAATATACATTTCTAAAACAAGGGATTCATGAGCAGAGTTCATATATTTAATTATATTGTATGTGACAAACCAGAAAAAAGAGGACTTGTAATCAAAATAATTATACATAATATACACCGGAGGCTTAACGCAGATGACGATTATTGGTACATAGACAGTGAATAGTACTCGCCGAACATTATGTTTATTAATCGTGATTGGTTTTAAAGTTATCCAAACACAGTAACACAACAAACGAAAATAAGTTTTAATTAATAATAATTTATGCTTATTTACGTTTCAACAAGACAAAATATTAACTTTTTACACAACTAAAGTAATATTGTTCTATTTAGCCTAAATTAATTTTTATAAAGTCATATTTATAAAAAAAAAAATTTTTAAACAAAATATTCACTTTTATTTTCTAAAGGAAAACTTTGTAGGAATTATTTCATAGAATAGAATGGCAGCAAAAATGTATTGGGTTACTAATACTTATAAATGTATTTTGAAATAAATGTCTTAATTGAATAGATCAGTTTCTCTAACAGTCTTAGTATATACTCCTCAATTTGTAGTAATTATTAATAGATAATCGTGATTAATCGATTAAATAGATTAGTTGGTAACAATAAACCCTTAAGTCGTATTCGGAATGAATGGGTAGTAGGTTTAACTAAATAGATCCATCTCTAATGGTCGTACTTACACCATTTCACTATAAAATAATGTACAGAATTTTATTTACTTATTATAGTGTGATTGGAAACGAGAAAAATGTAAGTAAAGCAAACAGTTGTTTTTATTTGGCAAATTTATATTTTACCTGTTTCGCAAACACAATGCTATCTATGCATTTAACTAACTTAATATCACTAAAACCCGCCTCAGTGACGTAGTTGGCTAACGCGCTTGTCGTGTTGAGCTCGACTGCTGAGGACGGGGAGATCAAGGTTCAAATCTCGGTCGGGTGAACTGGGGGTGGTTTTTCCTAAATGGTTTTACACTCTCCCTCCACGCAAATGCGGGTTCACTTCCTCTAATTCAACCTTCCTAATCCATTAGCATGATTAGTACTTAAAGCGTATAACCCGAATGGGTAGTAAGACGCGGTGCTAAATATAAATAATATTACTAAGCATTTCTTAAATATAAAATAAGGTCCATCTGACCAGCAGATTATTTTAAAAACATCATAAAATTTTAAAATTATTTTAGAAAATTGTATATTTCATTCTAAGAAAACATCTAGTAAAATATTTTCCGATATATGATAAGCTAACATAACTGTTTTACTGTAAATCCTAACTGGAGGGTAAACGGCTTTGATATAACCTAGGATGCTGGAGATAATTCCACCGCGTGGTGTCCAATCGTTTTGGCAGATGATTAAGGGTAATTGTTTTAAATATTCTTTTCAGCGTATCTATATTAAATTAGTTAAAATTAGTTGTAGATACTTGATGGCCTTGTTCTATGGGCCACGTCTCTCTATGTTAATGTGACGTAGGTTAAAGCATTTGATATATTTAGTAATTAGTTGATTTGAATCCCAAGAGGTTTGAATAGTCTTTTCTCAAATATGTATATAAATTAATCTTTTTAAACAAATAAATTACGTCAAAATACGACTTACTAACCGATTTAATCTATAGAAATACCTCCAATATTACTCCCAAAACAAAACATTTAAAAAAGTAAATATGTTTTATAATACTAGCAGGATTCGAACCAGGGTATCTATATTATATCCACTCTATTCGCTTGACCTTAATATAATGTAAATTTACAGGATCTCACTTTAAGAACAGTCCTAAGGGCCCCTACCAATTTCAAGAGTTTATAAAACTTAATATAACCGCATAGGTATGCACTCAGGTTATTTCAGATTCATATTTTCTGGTTTCTGGTAGTGGGGAGGTAGGGGTTTTAATCTTAGGTGGTTATTATACTAAGGGGGGGAGGGGTTGTTCCTAAATTATTTCCAACTCTACCCCCCACGTAAATGCATCTGTTCCTTTAAATTCAAACTTCCTCATCCATAACTGATTAGCTTGGATATTCCATTCCAAAAGTAAGACGTAAATAACTACAATAAATAATTTCATTTAATCTTTTTGTAGATAGGACAGTAATCAACCATTCATGAAATGGCAAAGATTTTATACCATTTTTGCCCAGTTGGTAAAATAGTCAAGAGATGGAGCCAGTTCATGGAACGAATATAAATTTACTATTTGAGCAAATTTATATTCGTTCCGTGAACTGGCTCCATCTCTTGACTATTTTACCAACTGGGCAAAAATGGTATAAAATCTTTGCCCATTTCATGAATGGTTGATTACTGTCCTATCTACAAAAAGATTAAATGAAATTAGTTTTCAGATATTATAAGTTAAGAATTTGTAAACACCCTTACCTACATCCAATCCTAGAATGGACCGATACCAGGGCGTGCAGAGATTATATTTATAGTTTTGTGTGACATCGACAAAGTGTTCACCCTCCTCAGTGATCGCAAGTGGACAGATCACTGATATCGAGACCACCAGGCATCACAGGACCTGAGGATTAAAAGGGAGGTGGCACAGGAACACAACAGGAGATTGTTGGATTCATAAATAGTCAGACATTCTGAGAGCCTGGATGCTTTAGCGAACTAACTGTACTAGTGTTAAATTGAGATAGATGACATAGTATAGTAATGAAATACAAAGTATGACATAGTGATACTCTTATGGTGTGGCAGAAGGGAGCACGAGTAATTTTATAGTTTTTACAGCAGTACATTTTTTTGGACAAAACAAATCAAATATTTCTCCAGTAGAAACATAGAGTTTAGTTTTCTGCACGTGCTAATATCAACAGGTCTTGAATATCAAGGGTGTCCTGGAATATTGTCAAAACGTTTTAAATATAGATAAAAAGTTTTGACAGAATTCCAGGACACCCTTGACAGATATTCAAGATATGTTGATATTAGCATGTGCAGAAAACTAAACTCTATGTTTCTACTGGAGAAATATTTGATTTATTTTTTCCAAAAAAAATACGTATATTCTATAAAAACTGTAAAAATACTTGTAGTCCCTTCTTCCTCAACAACTAAACAATAGACATACAATATACAAGTCGTCTCCCAGACGACGAATAGTGATGTTTAGGTAAGAATAAATATATATAAATATGTGAATTGAATACAGTTTAGTTTCTGGTTGAAGTATAATACTTAGTTAAAAGATTGAAAAAATATGGTAAGTTAAAAATATTGCGAAACCACGCTAGGTACTATTTTAAATATCATTATATATAGACTCAAAGATGGCTGAAAAAGTGACGCTTGTAAGAAGGCAACATAGACTCCCTTGATTATCTTGCTAAAAGTTTGTTAGCTATGGGATGAATATCCTTTTTTAATTAATCTTCTTTCCATAAGAAGTAAGTTTACACGTGTAAATTACCTTCATCTTGCTGGTTTGTGAGGTGAGATACTCCCGCCACAAAAACTGCCAGGTTGAAAAGAATAAACCTTCGTGATACTCTTTACTAATGGTGGAATTATGATAAATCAGCAACCGCTTACTTAAATGTTGACTTGTTGTTGATTACCCAGTGGGTTCACTATTTTAATACCATTACAAATTGGTAAGATATATTCTCTATCAAAGATCGATACTGATATCACCGCACTGAATAAATTACTAGATTAAAATTCAATTTCCACTTCAAGCAAACAATTAATACGGCATTTTTAAATCCCTTTTCTCTTTTAGAGTCCTCAAACAGCCTTCTGGAATTGTCTTTCTCCAACCCAGATGGTCATAAACATAACATATACCGGTACTAACTTTTAATTCATTATATGATTGTAAAAGGGTTTTTAAACTTTAAATTTAACAAATATATATAACAATATTAATTAACCTCTCTATACATTTATATCTATATAGACTGAAAGGTTCTTTAAACATCCTAAATATAACAAAACATAATACAATAATATACGTTTTATAGAAAGAGAGAGATCGTAAATAAACAGAAATTACTAGCAAAAAAAACTGACCAAACTCAATGCATTTTATGTAGCCGAGGCGCATTAACTTTATGATAGTTATATAAATGTATTGGAAACTAATCAATCACAAGATCATCGGGATCTTTTCCAAAGCTCCTCGATACAACGCTAGGACCAGAGAGCCGCTTTAGTAAAAATCAGAACTTAAACATTTAAAACATAGTTACGATTAATATAATAATCAATTCCATTTAAATATGAAATAAAGACAAAAGAGCAAATCATTTAAGAATGAGAGATTATATAGCTTCCCATGTCAGGCGAGTGACTAAAGTGGCTATTGGCGGCCTTTCAATGGATCAATCCATCTTCTGTAGGGGATTATATTAGGTCTGAAAGCCATGTTTGTTTCAAATTATAAGTTAAGCCAACCTAACCAAACCTAGCCTTTAATTCTAAAACTATTAAAGGCTTGGACACAAACCTTTTCTTCGATTGCCCATTTCACGAACCGGGAAAAAAACTCGTCCAGTTCTTGATTTTGGTAACACTTGTATTTTTTCAGTTCATGAACTAACCAGTATAAGCGCTACTCAATTCACGTATTTGACGAACTTTTGCCTAATCCAATAAATGGCCAAGTGAAGAAGCCAGTTCATAAAATGAGCCAAATTGTTCCCAATTCAAGAAATGAAAAATTTTACATTTGGGTTGTAAAATATACAGAATGTTTCCAGGAAAAATAGCTAAATTTTTGGAAATGGTAGTGGATAAAAAAATATCCAAATGTATTTTGGAGATTTAATAATTTTAGCTTCCTCTTCACCTAAACAGCAAAAAACTAAATCAAAACAAGTTTTTCTGCAGAGGTCCTCGACAATGGCTTAGTATTAATTTTCCTGGAAAATGGGTCGGTCGTGCTGGACCTGTGACTTGGCCTCCGCGTTCACCTGATTACCACCATTATTATGTTTTTGAGTGGGGCGCTATAAAAAAAAAGTGTATGAAGTTCCTGTTAATGACTTTCAATCATTACGACAAAGACTAACGCAAGTGTGCAAATAAAAACTGTCGGTCAGCCACTCATTCTGTCATTGATAGGTGCAATGTTTGTCTCCGGGCTGGAGGGCGTCAATTTGAACAAAATAAATAAATAAATGTTTTATTTAATACCTACCTATTTTGTTTTTATTTAACTATTTGCTGTTTGCGCGAAAAGGAAATGAAAACGAGCAAATATCCAAAAATGCATTTTGATCTAGTTAATTGATCCACTACCAATTCCCAAAGTTTAGCCGTTTAGCTCGAGAACACCATCTGTATAAAGGCTCTGGCTACTTCTTTATGTATGAGTCTATTAACTCAAAGGGCCGTATGCAAGAACTTGACTAAGTGGTTGCTTTGTCGACACTAGCGCGGGTTTGCTTGCGTCATAATTGGTTAAAAGTTGGAACGACGGTGTACTCAGGACTACACTAGCGGTCCACTAAGCATTCACTAACGCTCTTGCTTACCACCCTAATAGTAAAATAATAAAAATACATACGTATATTATAAAGTCACTTATAAACATAACATTGACATTGAATTGTACCTACTCATCCAAATCATGCTCAGTCTGACCGCGGCTTATTGTAGATAGATAGCTATGGGTATTAACAAATTGAACTAATTTTTTATCTTTTCAATAGTCGAATAAACGCTTTCTTCTTGTGACAGCTGGTTCTGTGTGACGTCACGCGTTTGGAGAAATGGAGCACCGAACATCGGTAAACAAAATAAAAAAGTATCAGGAGAAAGTCAACATTATCTGCTATGTGGACAGTTAACACTCCTTGCAAACAAGGAACTACTTTTTTTTTTTTAAGAATAGTTATAAGCACACGACCCACGTAGCCAAACCTCAGCGTATCACACCGCCAAATCTGATTGGGAGAGTTATCAGTGGCAGCCAATCAGAGGTTCTCTAGCTTCTTGAGTGGTTGGTGTAGAGCCTAATGCAGTTGGTTGAGAAAGGGGAAAAGCGGGTCAAGAGGGGGCATAATCAACTTTGTCTTGGCTGCGGCCAAAATTTTGGTTATTTCTAAACATGTGCCACTAACAGTTTTTTTCTATTGTAATTTGTAATATTAGAGAAGATAACCATTAGCTCCAATAATGTGTAAGGCCAATTATTAAGTATCTATAAGTCGCGTTAAATCTATAAACAATTACTAATGAAATGTATGCGTTAAATTTTTATTAGTATTTTTTAAGAAGATTAAATAAATAACAAAAAGTGTCCTTACATCATACGCCGTTATTTAGGATAGTGATAAGCTATCAGTTTAGTTTTATGGCATTTTCTCGTGGTTCTGCATGATGATTGTCTTTACATAATCGGCAGCATACGTCTACGATTTGTTAAGAACACGTGAACGAAATTAATGAGCTTATTCCTCGCATGTGTTCTTTAATAGGCAATTAGTCGGGAACAGACCGTTTGATGTGACATTTCTCTTACCTTCTCGTGACAAGCAAGATACTTGCAAATGTCCACTAATGGTGTTACGTCAAAATTTACCTTTGCTTGTTACTGAAAAAAGAAATCACTTGGAAAGTGTGCTGATGAGCGCATTTACTGAATCTTAATTGGAAAACCGGTTTATAAAGAGTATTAATTAAAGTATTATTTCTAAAAGGATAGTGATGTGATAAAAGTAGTAAGTTAACATAATACATATTATATAATAGGAAAAGCTTTCCAAAAGTGTTTCTTTTAATGTTGTGACAAAACATAATGAGTAAATTAGTTATGGAAATATTTAATACGTCTATTCTCAAGGTTAAATGTTTAGGGAAACGGACTGAAACATACTTAGTTATTATTATTATTATTATTTATTATTATTATTATTATTATTATTATTAGTATTATTATTATTATTATTATTAGCATCGCGTCTTACTACCCGTTAATAATATAGATCGGGGTTCAAAACTTGGCCTTCCCGTCAGTGGCAAACAAGAAAATAAGAGATTGACGCCATTGTCCGCGTGTCTACTGGTGTGCTAGGTTATTATATATTTTTGTTTTCTGTTTTATACTATTTATATATATTCTTAATATATTCATTATTAATATGTGATATTAATTTTTCCTCACAACTGTCCGACTCATTATCAGCTGATAAACAATCATCCTGTTGAACAAAGCCTCGCTGAGTTTAATTCCTGGCGCAGCTGCTAGAAAAATGTCTCATTGCTGAAATTAACAATGATGCATTAACGGCTGGGGGACTTGATATTGTGTGTATTATTGAGTTAAGCTAGTTTGTAGGTCATGCTCATATATAGCCAGTTGTTTGATAAAGAGAACTTTAAAACCTTCATACATTTATAATACATAATACATATCTAATAAACTCATACATACATACATACATACATACATACATACATACTACATACTACATACATACATACATACATAAACATACATATACATACATGCATCATACATACATACATATAATACATAATACATACATACATACATACATACATACATACATAAAACATACATATATACATACATACATAATACACACATACATACATACATACATAAAACATACATAATACATACATACATATCATACATACTGCATACATACATACATACATACATACATATACATTACATACATACATACATACACACATACATATACATACATAAAACATACATATATACATACATACATACATACATAAAACATACATACATAAAACATACATACATATATACATTCATACATACATAAATACCACTACATACATATATACATATGTATATACATACATACATACATACACACATACATACATGCAAAATACATACATACATACATATAGATACATACATATGATACATACATACACATATATACAAAATATATACATACATACATGCATACATCCATACGTACATACATACATACATGCATACATACATACATACATACATCCATACGTACATAATACACACATATATACATAATAATACATACATACATAATACATGCATACATACATACATATACATACATACATACACACACATATATACATACATATATACATACATATACATACATACACATAATATACATACATATATACATACTACACACATGCATACATACATAATAACGCCGCTCATTTACGGGATAGCTCAAAAAACAATTCCGTACTTATCCATCCGCACTAGCTTTCTCCACACTTCCCCTTCCTGTACACGCCCTTCTCATTAAAGCATAATTTATAGCTTTCAGCTATTTATATTCCATAGTGCCATTAACTGTCAGAGTTCTGGGCCATAAACCCAGAGGTTCCGGGTTCGACTCCCAGTGCTTCGAGATTTTTTGTGAAGCAGGGGTCTAGAACAGGCTCAACTCAACCTCTTGAGGACAATTATTGAGGAGCTACTTGAATAAATAAGTAGTGGCTCCGGTCTATAAAACTGAGATAAATGACTAGAGGCTCGTTGTACTGACTACATGACACACTTTATCCGCAATTATTGGCACCATCTTCACCAACACGTGGTGGCCTCTTGGTCGATATAGCTCGCTTGTGGGCTGACACCACGGAGTCTTGTTTGCCCCCTTAACAAACCCTTCCTTTCACCTCTGACAAGACGTGTATTAATCACAACTTGTGAATGTGAGGAATGCCAGGCCTCCACCGTGGTTCGGATCCCACGTTAAACTGTAGGTCCTCCATTTCATATCACAATCACCCTACCATTACACATTAGCATAAGTGCGTGCAACCCGAACGGTTATTAAGACGTGGTGATAATAATAACTAATAATTGTGGCTTAAGCTATCTAGCCTAAGTTAAAACAATGAAAAGAGCAAATTGAACAAAATTATCCAAGAAAGTAATTTATAAACACTTTAGGAGTAAATAGTTCCAGGCGTAGTTGTTGCCATCGAGTCCCAACACTAAACTTGAAGATAGACGTGAAGTCGCCCGTTTAAATCAGCAGGTAAAATGTATGATTCGCTAACGTCTAAAATAGCTTTGGTTTGGTAAATAATAAGATTTTAAAACTCTCTGACCGTTCTAACACAACAGAATAATATGATAAGACTCTTTTTATTCTGTTGACAATAATGTCAGCCGTGCTACTGGCCACGTGGTCTAAGGTGTCAGGTTAGCAATAAACTGGCTTTCCGCTAGCGTATGGTCAAAAATCGAATCCCAATTGGGCACTCTGGGGAGCTCTACATCAAATGGGACTTACCTCTTTGTTCTTCCCATAATTTCTTCCCAATAATGCGGATTCACTTCCTCTAAAAAAAATTTTTGCTCAACCTAAGCCATTAGATTAAATCCTTAATAAGCTGTGTTTCAAACGTATTAATAAAATATATATTTTAGGAACCAGCTTTTTCTTTTCTTTGCTCGTTGATGAAAATGGAGTATTTTTATTGGCTTTTAACTTGTCTGTTAACTTTCATCTCCTATGTATTAAATGTTTACACTTCACTAATTTTGAAAGTTTTATTACATCCGCTTCCTTGGTAACAATTTCGCCCACGAATTATCTAATTCAAAAGAGAGTAATTGGTGTGAGATGATATAATATAGACATAATGGGACGGTTATCACCTTCTGCGATAATAAGGTATATCTCTAACCTAATACCTTTAATGCTATCTAAACAGAAATGTAAAAGATAAATTGAGTTTTCTAAACAAAAAATCAAGTGACATTTTGCTATCGATTCATTTTTAAATTATCCTTATCGCACTGTTATATTTCAGCATAAGAAACAATTTAATACTATTATATTATGTACTTAGACTGTTTATTAATTTTGTATGATAGGCTATAAAAAGAGTTTGTTCATCAAATGTATTAAAGAAGTTTAGAATTCTGTAGGGATACCAAAGCTCGTTAAAATACACGTCATTTTTCTTAAACTTAACTATCGTCTTTGAAATTTCTGTGATTCGCACCGACATTTTGACAGTGGCTTAATCATAGCGTCAACGTTGCACGCACACGCGCTCGCACACACGCACGGACACGCATCGGCATTAGCTAATACAGCTACCTCCTTAGCTTTTTCCACCAATTTAAACGCATTATTCACAAAGCAACTTCATAAATATTCCAAGTTGTTCAGGTGTGAGTGTGGGGAACACAAGTTAAGGGCAGTGTTTTTAAGATATGAGTGTGAGGAACACAAGTTAAGAGCAGTGTTTTTAAGATGTGAGTGTGAGGAACACAAGTTAAGGGCAGTGTTTTTAAGGTTGTGAGTGTGAGGAACACAAGTTAAGGGCAGTGTTTTTAAGGTGTGAGTGTGAGGAACACAAGTTAAGGGCAGTGTTTTTAAGGTGTGAGTGTGAGGAACACAAGTTACGGGTAGTGTTTTTAAGGTGTGAGTGTGGGGAACACAAGTTAAGGGCAGTGTTTTTAAGATGTGAGTGTGAGGAACACAAGTTAAGGGCAGTGTTTTTAAGGTGTGAGTGTGAGGAACACAAGTTAGGGGCAGTGTTTTTAAGGTGTGAGTGTGAGGAACACAAGTTAAGGGCAGTGTTTTTAAGGTGTGAGTGTGAAGAACACTAGTTAAGGGCAGTGTTTTTAAGGTGTGAGTGTGAGGAACACAAATTAAGGGAAGTGTTTTTAAGGTGTGAGTGTGGGGAACACAAGTTAAGGGCAGTGTTTTTAAGGTGTGAGTGTGGGGAACACAAGTTAAGGGCAGTGTTTTTAAGGTGTGAGTGTGGGGAATACATGTTAAGGGCAGTGTTTTTAAGGTGTGAGTGTGGGGAACACAAGTTAAGGGCTGTGTATTTAAGGTGTGAATGTGGGGAACACAAGTTAAGGGCAGTGTTTTTAAGGTGTGAGTGTGGGGAACACAAGTTAAGGGTAGTGTTTTTAAGGTGTGAGTGTGGGGATTACAAGTTAAGGGCAGTGTTTTTAAGGTGTGAGTGTGAGGAACACAAATTAAGGGAAGTGTTTTTAAGGTGTGAGTGTGAGGAACACAAGTTAAGGGCAGTGTTTTTAAGCTGTGAATGTAGGGAATACAAGGGCAGTGTTTTTAAGGTGTGAGTGTGGGGATTACATGTTAAGGGCAGTGTTTTTTATGGTGTTAGTGGGGGGAACACAAGTTAAGGGCAGTGTTTTTAAGGTGTGAGTGTGGGGAACACAAATTAAGGGCAGTGTTTTTAAGGTGTGAGTGTGGGGAACACAAGTTAAGGGCAGTGTTTTTAAGGTGTGAGTGTGGGGAACACAAGGGCAGTGTTTTTTAAGGTGTGAGTGTGGAGAACACAAGTTAAGGGCAGTGTTTTTAAGGTGTGAGTGTGGGGAATACATGTTAAGGGCAGTGTTTTTAAGGTGTGAGTGTGGGGAACACAAGTTAAGGGCGGTGTTTTTAAGGTGTGAATGTGGGGAACAAAAGTTAAGGGCAGTGTTTTTAAGCTGTGAGTGTGGGGAACACAAGTTAAGGGCAGTGTTTTTAAGGTGTGAGTGTGGGGAACACAAGTTAAGGGCATTGTTTTTAAGGTGTGAGTGTGGGGAACACAAGTTAAGGGCAGTGTTTTTAAGGTGTGAATGTGGGGAACACAAGTTAAGGGCAGTGTTTTTAAGATGTGAGTGTGGGGAACACAAGTTAACGGCAGTGTTTTTAAGATGTGAGTGTGGGGAACACAAGTTAAGGGCAGTGTTTTTAAGGTGTGAGTGTGGGGAACACAAGTTAAGGGCAATGTTTTTAAGGTGTGAGTGTGGGGTACACAAGTTAAGGGCAATGTTTTTAAGGTGGTGAGGGTGGGGAACACAAGTTAAGGGCAGTGTTTTTAAGGTGTGAGTGTGAGGAACACAAGTTAAGGGCAGTGTTTTTAAGATGTGAGTGTGGGGAACACAAGTTAAGGGCAATGTTTTTAAGGTGTGAGTGTGGGGAACACAAGTTAAGGGCAATGTTTTTAAGGTGTGAGTGTGGGGTACACAAGTTAAGGGCAATGTTTTTAAGGTGTGAGGGTGGGGAACACAAGTTAAGGGCAGTGTTTTTAAGGTGTGAGTGTGGGGAACACAAGTTAAGGGCAGTGTTTTTAAGATGTGAGGGTGGGGAACACAAGTTAAGGGCAATGTTTTTAAGGTGTGAGTGTGGGGAACACAAGTTAAGGGCAATGTTTTTAAGGTGTGAGGGTGGGGAACACAAGTTAAGGGCAGTGTTTTTAAGGTGTGAGTGTGAGGAACACAAGTTAAGGGCAGTGTTTTTAAGATGTGAGTGTGGGGAACACAAGTTAAGGGCAGTGTTTTTAAGGTGTGAGTGTGGGGAACACAAGTTAAGGGCAGTGTTTTTAAGATGTGAGTGTGGGGAACACAAGTTAAGGGCAGTGTTTTTAAGATGTGAGTGTGGGGAACACAAGTTAAGGGCAGTGTTTTTAAGATGTGAGTGTTGGGAACACAAGTTAAGGGCAGTGTTTTTAAGGTGTGAGTGTGGGGAACACAAGTTAAGGGCAATGTTTTTAAGGTGTGAGTGTGGGGAACACAAGTTAAGGGCAGTGTTTTTTAAGGTGTGAGTGTGGGGAACACAAGTTAAGGGCAATGTTTTTAAGGTGTGAGTGTGGGGAACACAAGTTAAGGGCAATGTTTTTAAGGTGTGAGTGTGGGGAACACAAGCTAAGGGCAGTGTTTTTGCTGCTTTTATAGCGAAATATTTGTTTTACCAAAATAAATAAAATATTTCTCCGGTATAAACATAAAGTTTAACTTTCTTCATATAGTGATATCAACAGTTGTTGGATAACTGTTATTATAAGCAAATCGATATTAAATTAGAAACTTTTCAAATGAAGATAAAATGTTGTCATTAAAATACAGGACGCCCTTGAAAGATATTCAGCTTTTGATGTTCCCATATAAGGAAAATTAAACTCTGTCTCCACTGGAGGAATATTTGATTTATTTTGACCAAAAAATATTTGGTATAAAAACTTTTAAACATACTGACCTTAGCTTGTATTCCCCTTACAGTCACCTTTAAAGACTTTAGTATATATAAATAAATACGTAAAATTGGTCAAACCATGTTTAATTTAATGAGGTTACCCTTTTTCTTTGAGCTTGGAAGTGAAACCGAGTATAGATAGAGGGAATCCTTAACCGATACCGGGTGATTCCTAAAATAAAGTAGTTATCTTTTTGTTTGCACATGATTGCAGTCTATTATCCATATACGTGGTGATATTACTTCTAGCTTTGGGTAATTAAAGTGGTAAATGTGTTTTATATATTGAGATAACCGTCATGATTTTTTACCTCAGTCACTGACAGGATTAATTAGATTTTGGACACACATATGTGATCATATGGTCAAATGTGTTGGTCTTGTAATGTCGTTGGTGGGGAGGAGAGTGTTTTTAATATCAACCAGAGGGATTTCAATCATGTGATTTATCACCGTGACCCACTTTGGTGGCCGCATGGCCAAAGGCATCATTCTCGCCGATGACAGGGAGATCGCTGTTTGAATCCTGGTTAGGTGTGCTGAGGGATCTTTTTCCCTCTACCTCCACGCAAATGTGTGTACACTTCCTCTTAAATCCAACCTTCCTCATCACTTACTCACTATCTTAATTAGTATAACCTGAAAAGGTTGTAAGTCATGTTGTAATATTATATATATATATATTTCACTGCGGTTTTTAATATTCTCTCTACACGCTAATACAGATGCCCTTCCTTTTAGCAAACTTTCTCATACCTGCCCCTTAATTTTGTTTTAACGACTTTGGGATTTGAACTTTGGTCCTTAATTCTGGTGGGATTGAAACCTAGTTTCTAATACGGTAAAAATAAGTGGGAGAAAGAAGAATTAGCACTCAACAGGTGCTATAAACACAACTTGTGATAGCCGCTTGTAAAAAAAACAACCTTAATAATGTTTGACAAGAACCTTTTAATAAGTATTATAATACTCAATTAAATACGTTAGTAAATTTGCCAGTCGGCGAAGACAAGGAATTTAGTCTCTTTTTTTTTTACTGAGGAATAAAATTTAAAAAAAGAAAGTAACCCAACCATCAAGTTATTAGGATCAAAATCCTATCTCATACTAATTTCACACAAAGTCTGTGCGAACATGTCTCATTGAGAATCAACATTGAAGAGTAAGTAGGTGCATCACGTAATCTCGGAGTTATTCCTCCTTTTTGTTTGAACAAAAAAAATCATACTCATTAGAGGACCTTGTACCTCAACTAATATATATATATATATATTCTATCTCACTCTGTTTAAAAAAAAAGTGAACGCGAGACGTGTAGTTTCTTTCGCCAATCATTGTGAGCGAAGCTTCTAGTTAGTTTGTGTTGCGTAAGTGTAAGGAGTAGGGTGTGTGTTTACTAGAGTCGCATTCAGACACGTATTTGGATCAACGTCCACTTTCTTTCCTGGAAGTTCTCGTATTAGCTTCCGACTTGTTTAATTGACCAGAGACGTTCGCAATACGTCTTAGATAGCGAGCGTCAAGACTTCTACCTGAGGTCGTTAACACGATTTTGACGCGTACTTTATATGACCTTTGGTTTGAGTACCAACTTCTTAAATGTATTTATTGGTGTTAAGAGTTTAGTGCTTGCTCGGTCTATTAGCATCCCCCACCTTCCTCATATAACCCAAGCTTCGAGTCCTACTACCTGTCCGGGATATCCACATATGAGATGATGAGATGAAAATTAGGAATATACAATATAGAGGAAGTGTATGTGCCTGACGCAATTAAGTGCTTGATGTGGTCTCATCTAGTCAACATCAACACTATATTCCAGTTCCTTCCTGTCTGGTTAAGAGAAAAGCTGTCAATAAATTCCAGCACACCCTTGAGAGTTATTCAAGAACTGTTGATATCACCGCGTGTATAAAATAATACTAGGTTTTTACTGGAGCAAGATATGATTTGTTTTGACAAAAAAAAAAGTTTCTTATAAAAACTGTAAAAACATTTACCTTTTCTCGCGTCCCCTACATCCCCAACTTGAGCTTATGTAACAAAGATAAATCTAACAGACGGCTGAATAAATACAAGTAAAACCACTTTCACAATCCTCTTATTAAATTGTATATAGGTTTGTTAATCTTTTCAAACATACTTTTAAAACCATTAATTATTTTAAGACTATGTCTTATCATTTTATAGCTGCTTAAAGAAACCTTAAAGTGATGAGTTTAGTAGTTAAAAGGAGTTCTATAGGTTCCAGCTTAGATTAATACTAGAAAACCACCACGCGCGGGGGTAATCTCAGCCATTTTGCATGGATTTTACCCTTCCAGTATCAAAGTCGGCTACACTATCCCTTCTACCAACATAGACGCTTGCTTTGTTTCTGCTAACAAGTACATACATTTTAATTACTATAAATATTCTGTATTTTAAATCAAATACTATTTTATAGCTTTAATTAAATATAAGTATACTCATTAGAACTTTTACGCCGGTGTAAAAGAATATAATTAATTTTACGGTATGGTTTTCTGTCGGTTATGGGCCATGGCTTTAAATACATTCCTTATGAGTGGTTTAGTCTTCTTCTTCTTTTTCTTTTAGAGTCTAGGTTTACACTTAATAATATTGTTTGTTTGAGTAACTTTTTATTTTTTCTGTAGAATGCAAGATGATTATTCTTGATGATGACCAAATGCCGTATTAAAACTTAACCACTGGGTGTATAATTCCATTTGCTGGCGTAATGAGGAGGCGAAAAGTTTAAAAACTCGATCTACAAGTGAATGGTGAAGGGCAAAACTATGCTTTCCCTTGTTTAATTTTATTTATCACCACATATTACTACCTGTTCAGGTTTAACGCATATATTATTATTACTCTAATAGGATAGGGGTGAGAAAGGAAACATTTTATAGGTAATTTACCAGCAGTTGCTTGATGTTAGAGTGAGAAACAATTTATAAAAAAACAGTAGGTAGTCCCAACCGGGATTTGAAGCCCAATTTCCCCGTCATAAGCCGGCCAGTTTAGCGCGAGAGTGACGCCTTAGTCCACTCGTACACTGAAATGGGCTTTCTCTAATTCATTTGAATAGATAAGATAAATATGTGTGCACAACTTACATGTTATTTTTCCATCTCTATTTTTCCTCGTTCTTCCGTGCTTCACATCTTACTACCCATCCCGGCTTTAGCATATTTATACTAATGGTGTAGGGATCATAAAGTTAGAAGTTAGAAGAAGTGTAGTTATAATAACAATATAGGGGATACGTGGCACCCATAGAATATATATTATTTGATTTTATGATAAATTAAGATAGTTTTAGTAACTTTTGTAATTATGTCAAATATCCATAATCATATCCAACTATAAATACACATCATTTTTCATAAGGGCCTTTCATTAAATACAAACTTTTCTTGCTGTTAAATTGTTAATAGTGCTAGTGCTATTTTATATATTTTAATAATTTATATCTAAAGTGATAGCTACAGATCACATAACCTAGCGTATACCTAAAAATTAATCTAGTAAGTTTTCTAGCTGTCAAATAAAGTTACTTCCTTTGAAAATTATTCAGTACCCAGCACTGACGCCGAGAAGTGCTAGTAAAAATTACAATCAAGGTACTAAACCAAATTGAGAGTTGAGTCTAATTTGGTTCTCGACCATACATAATGTGTTGAGTGAAAAGACAGGTAAATCGATTACCCACGACGCCAGTTTGCACACGTAACGTGCCTTATAATGAGGAGAGGTACCATGAAAAGATTTGATTGGTTCACGAGGTTAATCACATCACATACACACTGGATCCCTCCGATGGTGAACTGAGACTGAGCTAAAAGGGGAGGGAGGATAATGTGATGCTTTTGTTGTTAGTGCAAGGAATTTAGCTAGTTACCGACAGTTTTAATAGCAACGAGTT
Source organism: Timema cristinae (assembly GCA_039000515.1). Taxonomy (NCBI): domain Eukaryota; kingdom Metazoa; phylum Arthropoda; class Insecta; order Phasmatodea; family Timematidae; genus Timema; species Timema cristinae. The sequence goes on from JBCFYV010011172.1 coordinate 118,819,924, forward strand.
GTCCGGGATTGTTATCTTCACCGGATCAATTGAGATTGATGTAAAATATGGCTGACCATGTTTACTTTAATTATGGTTAAGACTTAGAAACAAACCAAAGATTAGCAATAGAAAAGTGAAAGGATATAATAACTGAAGAAATTAATAAAAAGTTAAAAATTATTAACAAGTTGAAGTTCAATCCTCGGTCCCGGCACAGATTTATTTGATTACCAAACCCTTCCTTCACCTCTGACAAGACGTGTATTAATCACAACTTGTAATGTGAGAAACCAGGCTTTCCACCGTGGTTCGGATTCCACGTTAAACTGTAGGTCCACCATTTCATCTCACAATCACCCTACCATTTTAGATTAGCGTAAGTGCGTATAAACCGAACGGGTAGTAAGACGCGGTGCTAATAATAATAAAGTTGAAATTAAATATACTTTAATATTGAAAAAACACATTAAGCTGTGCTTTCAACAAGCATAAAATATGTGAGATAAAATTTAAAAAAATTAAAAATATTAATGGCATATAACAATAATTACCAATTCAAATGGTGACCATCAGTCAAAAAATACATATACAACATATTAAAATAATTAATATCAGAACAAAAATTGAGGATAACACACAGTTAAAATTCAAACATTGAAGATGACTAGTTAAATGAAATCAAACACGTGAAAGTAGTGTCTTTCAAGTTGTAAAAATAATGTAAATAAGGTTGGAACGAATAAGCTATGATAAATAATTTGTGTTTAAGTAAAGAATCAAATCTTAATCTAGTTAGGTCCAAATTACTCCTTGAGCAGGTAATCAGCGTTTAAAAGAAAGCCGATTAAATTCTGGCCGACATGTTTCGGTACAATTATACCATAATCATGGCGCTGTAAAATTCCATAGCAACATTTTGAGAGTCTTTTGTTTTTCACTCTTTTAAGTCTGTTTTAACCTCACACTAATTCAGTCTCAACATTTAAGTCGTAACATTAACTTGTGTACTCGCACGACAAACTTAGTAAGTTTGTTTACCTTTTTTCGTTTTCTCAATTTTCTCATGTTTTTTATTTAGTTTTTCACTCCCATAGTTTTTCTACTCCCATAATTGTTTCTAATAAGTCTTTAATTTCATTTTACAGCGCCATGATTATGGTATAATTGTACCGAACATGTCGGCCAGAATTTAATCGGCTTTCTTTTAAACGCTGATTACCTGCTCAAGGAGTAATTGGACCTAACTAGATTTAGATTTTGATTCTTCACTTAAACACAGATTATTTATCATAGCTTATTACGTTCCAACCTTATTTCACATTATTTTTACAACTTGAAAGACACTATTTCACGTGTTTGATTTCATTTAACTAGTCATCTTCAATGTTTGAATTTTAACTGTGTGTTATCCTCAATTTTTGTTCTGATATTAATTATTTTAATGTGTTGTATATGTATTTTTTGACTGATGGTCACCATTTGACTTGGTAATTATTGTTATATGCCATTAATATTTTTATTTTTTAAATTTTATCTCACATATTTTATGCTTGTTGAAAGCACAGCTTAACGTGTTTTTTCAATATTAATATTATAATATTAGCACCACGTCTTACAACCCGTTCGGGTTATACGCTTTAAGTACTAATTACGCTAATTGGATTAGAAATTGGGAAGATTGAATTAGAGGAAGTGAACCCACATTTGCGTGGAGGGAGATGGAAAACCATTTAGGAAAAACCATCCCTGTTCACCCGACCTAGATTCGAACCTCGATCTCCCCGTCCTCAGCAGTTAAGCTCAACACGACTAGCGCGTTAGCCAACTACGCCACCGTGGTGGGTTTTTCAATATTAAAGTATATTTAATTCCAACTTGTTAATAATTTTTAACTTTTTATTAATTTCTTCAGTTATTATATCCTCTCACTTTTCTATTGCTAATCTTAGGTTTGTTTCTAAGTCTTAACCATAATCATTACTGCTCCTTACTTATTTATAATTTAGAATGTTTCCTAAAATGATACATGTTTACTTTAATTAAGTGATGATGCCACTTTTAAAAAAAACTCCATCTACTAATCCTTTTTCTCTGGATATAGAGTACATCCCTAATATTAATTTATTATATTGAACCATAGCAAATCCCTTATCACCATACAAGGCCTATTAATGTATTTATTGAAGTTTAAACTACTATATTGTTCTTGTTGAGATATAGTATATTAGTTATTTTATTCAACACAATAAAACTCAATGCTGGTTGCACAAATATCATATGGCTTCTTCAATCACCAGATCGCCAATCAGAATGACCCTCCGCTAGTGACCTTTATGTGTGACGTGCCTCTAAGCCTTAACTTGACCCTGGATCAAAAAAGTTTGGGTTTCAACACATTTAATCAGAGGTCAAAATCTACGATCACTTGACTATAGATTCTATCAAATAATCAAGCAAAACAAATATTGCAACACTGTAAGTGGAAAATCTGATTATGAAAGGAATTAAATTCATACATAAGGTTTGCTATGATGCATAAAATTGTTTCTGGTAGTTTAAGCTGACTGATATTTTTATACTTATTTCAATAAATTGCAATATTGTCCATGATCCATAAGACAAAATACATTAATAAATAAACACAATAAAATGTAGTCAGTGTAAACATCATTTCGAATTTTATTTCTCTATGGTTAAATAACATCTTATTTCTTTCCTGTAGATGAGTTTCATCTCAACCATTATTTATAATATCATTAAATAGTTGATAAACTTCATATGAATACACCATAATTGACCCTAGGACACTTATAAAAATAGATCACACTCAAAGTAAATATGTAAAACCAACATTACTTTTATTAATCCCTTAAATAAAAACGCAAAACTATTTCAGCTATTAAAACTTATGGCTTATGTCTTCCATCAAGGTGATCGGAGAATAACGCATTTGATTGGATAAAATTGACTGGATAGCTTGATCAGTAATTTGATTGACAATCACGTCTTAATTTTAATGATGCAACTGAAGATTAGGTTTGAGACACTGATTTGAGATCAACTTACATCTGATCTCTGATCAAGAACCTGATTATTTAGTATACAATCAGCCTTAATATTTCATCTTTCAATATCATAAAACAAAGCCATATCGATGGGCACATAGACTAATCGTCAAGCTCATCTAGTTTAGTTTGCTCTTGGTGGTGAAGTTAGGGTTTAAATATTAGCTGGGGTTATAAAGACGTTTTATTTTACTAAATGGTTTCCCACTCCACCTACACGCAGACTCGGGTCAGTTTCCTAGTAATTCTAGCTTTCTCATTCCTACTTCATTTGTGTGATTAAATGTAATAACCTGAAATGAAGATAAAAATGAAGAAAAGCTCTACTCTGAAATATTTCTCTAATTACACTAATGTTTCTTCACATTTACTGTACTGTACTTAAATTGATCAAACCATTCTTGTTACAAATTAATAATTTGGTATATAAAAAAACAAAATGGAAGATCATACGCTGTAAAACTTTGAACGCAATTAATAGCATGCATCTACTTAATATATTATCTCGGCAACGCTGAGCCTTGACATTTAAAAGGAAGGTTACTTTTTAGAATTTGGTGAGATATTTTTGAAGATTTTGCATAGTTCATCCTCCTAAGAGGGCGGAGAGGGGTATAAAGGTGTGGAAATAACTCACCAACACATCATCGTATTTTCCCAACCCCAAAGCATACTACCTTAAAATCTTGCTTGGCAGGAAGATAGCGGGACTGCCTTATATAACTATAAACATTTAAGATATAATAAATTCCAAAATGGGGCTCCGGGAAATGGGGGAGCATATAATTTAAAAAAAATTATATTAGGTAAAAAATAAAATTTGGTGGCTAGGTAAAGAGATAGCTCCAGATAAACAAATACATTTTAAAATTTGAAATTTCTAAGAGTGACTTAGAGAAAAGAGGAGAGGGACGTTCAAAATTTCAAAAACTAGTAGTAAATATCTACTTCCAAATGTGGAATAAAACTGAAATTTGGCTAGAAGGTACAAGGACTACTGCATATAATCATAAGAAGCCAAATATTTTAAATTAGAAAATAAGGAAGGAGTGGGAGGGTGTTAAGTAAAAAAGAAAACACCTTTTTGGGTTGGATAAAAAAATATAAATTTGCCAGAAATGTAGCGGGATCACTCCAATAACAAAATAGGTGTCAAATATTCACTATTCAGATAAAGGTATAAGGAAATGTGTTTTTTTTTCAAATTCCCCAAAACTAAAATAATAAATTACTTTTGAGTGTGGTAGAAGATTAAAATCTATCAGGTGGGACGTGGGTGTAAAAACTATACCAACTATCTATTAAGGTCTGATCCTTGGATTTATAATTGTAGAAGTAGTAAATGTGGAAGTGGGGTCCTATAATCATTCTTAAAACTAATATAAAAAACAATTTTGGTGTGATACCAAATGGAAGTTTGACATGTGAAATACTAGACATTCCCAGAAAGCCGAATGACGTTTGAACATATCGAATATCAAAATTGAAGTCCAGAAAATGGAAGAGCTTGAAATTACAACTTATTAAAACACTAATGTTCGGTGTCATATAAAAATTGAATCTGACAAGTACTTAAGTAAAACCATATAAGATCATCAAAAAATTCTTAAAATTTCATAGTGAGAATGTGGGAGAACAGAAAGTTTGTCGGGGGTAGGGGTGTAGTGCGAGTATCTTAAATATTTTAAAAACTATTATAACATTTTATTTTTGGCAAGGAAGAAAATTTATATATTCCTGGTTTGTAAGAAAATCACCCCCACAGCCTACAGTAACACTAAAAGCTGGAAATTTTGGAATTTAAAAATAGGGATCAGAAATGGTTAGTAAAATTGAAACTTTTCGAAATTGTAGAAAATTTTAATTTTGCATAGGCAGACTAAAACAATCTAAAAGCAAACTAATACAAAAACTAAATACCATCTTAAAGGAGAGCCATTGTCTTTGTGATAGCAAAGATAAGAATTGGATAGATTAGCGCCTATCTAGCAGTGACATAACAATTAAAATTGTACATATTCTTGTGACATAGCTCGGTGAATCATGCTGCTCTTTGTAAAATTATTATTCTATGTGTTTATATAATATAGTAGGCCTTATTTATGATATTTGGTGAACTTTGATGATCTTTTTTTTTACAACATATTTGTTTCTGTAACAATATAGCTCATTGTCAGTTCTTTTATCTTATTTATGATCGTGCTCAGGTAAAGAGGTGTTGTTAATGGAGGATTGCGTTTGTTTGTGTACTCAGTTTGTGGGCAAGCTAATATTTTGTCTCAAATATTTATATTATTTTAATTTATTGATTACCAACATTAGACTGTGCCATAATTATTTCCGGATTGCACAACGAGGAACTACCTAAAAGTAGGGAGCCGAATGTTGAACATTCTCATTCGATATAGTATTGGTGCTGCTTAGCGGAAGAACGGTTCAAACTGCTAGTCTGATATAAATGCATAATATTTGAATACTTGTTTACTAAATGGACTCTTACATAAAGCCCTCTGGCATTTTAAGTGGGACATGAATTAAATTTACCGGCGTCTTCATAAACGATACTAAATAAATAGAACAGCCATAAAAATCTTTTTAGTATTTCATATAATAACCCTGATGTAAACACAAAATCTACAATTTTCCTCAAAATCTAGATAGACATTGGAATTAACTTTCCTCATGAAAGAGATTCAGGATAAAATATAGATCTAATTTGTCAAACATGTTCTTGAAGAGTTTACCTTCAGTAGAAGGACGATAAGAGTTTCCGTTAATTGAATTTCACAAGTTTTATTAATATTTTATTTTGTTATAATTAATCTTCCCCGGGATGTTCATTTACATATTTATAAAATCTACAAAGCTATTAGAACAATCTTGTAAATGCCTAAGGAAAAGTTAGTCGTATTCTTGGTCTATAATTAACGCTTACTCTTATATTTCTTAGTGATAGCCCCTTAATTAAAGTATGATTTTTTTCAAAAGTTTTTTACAAAGGCAAGCGTAGTGCTGTTTCACATTATATACATTATTTTACCGAGTATCATTAAATTTGTAAAACTCTATCTTCATCACACTTGATTGCACATCCCATAAATACCGACAATGCCGTAACTACATTCTCGTTTACGTCTGAGAAACAATTTAGCTACGACTTATTCTCGGCTAGAGAATAACTTAATATGATCGACTCTATATATCAGGGACCCGCTTCGTTGGCGTAGTTGGCTAACGCGCGTGTCGTGTTGAGCTCGACTGCTGAGGACGGGGGGATCGAGGTTCGAATCTCGGTCGGGTGAACTGGGGTGGTTTTTCCTAAATTGTTTTCCACTCTCCCTCCACGTAAATGCGGGTTCACTTCCTATAATTCAACCTTCCCAATTCCTAACCCATTAGCGTAATTAGTACTTAAAGCGTATAACCCAAACGGGTAGTAAGTCGCGGTGCTAAATATATATAATATATAACAGGTTTATATGTCGATGTTTTTTTACCGGTACGTTCTCGTGTAAGGCGAGCATTCGTCCTAAATTTTTGGGAAAAGTCCCCCAAATAAGACTCAAGTTTGGGCTAATTTAATATGAAAGAAGATACATTACTATGATATATATCATAACATTGAAAGGACTTCCTCTTCGAAATAATCAAGTTATAGTCCCAATAATGAAGCCTTAATATAATAGTTCATTACCTTAATATGCGTGTCCTATAGCTTTAAGTATATTATTTATATATTTATTTAATATTAGTATTTTATTGACAATGGTCAATAATACGAAAATATAAAAAAACATTAATCTTAAAAAGTATTATGTCTAATTTATATGGCTCTAACCAATGATTTTAGAATGACTATCCCCAAAAATGCCAAGAAAAAATTGTAATTTTATTTTAGTGCCGGTGTTGTTTATCAATATCTCGGGTGACCTGGCGGTCTAGGGGTAAGGTGTCAGACTTCTATGCTGGCGGCCGGGGTTCAATCCTTGGTCCCGGCACAGATTTATCTGATTACCAAACCCTTCCATTACCTCTGACAAGACATCTTGTGAATGTGGGGAATGCCAGGCCTCCACCGTGGTTCGGATTCCACGTTAAACTGTAGGTCCTTCATTTCATCTAGCAATCACCCTACCATTACACATTAGCGTAAGTGCTTATAACCCGAACGGGTAGTAAGACGCGGTGCTAATAATAATAATAATAATAATATCAATATCTTGAGGCTCATAGCAATGTGTTTAGGGACAAAGGCATCAGTCTCTTAAATATTGTTTATTTGATGACGGTGATATTGAGGTTTAAATCTTAGCTTATGTATTAAAGGTGTTTTAATGGTTCCTCCCCTAATTCACCTTCGAGAAAATGCAGGTACATTTTATTTAAATACTAACATTATTATTCCTACCCCACTAGTACAAAGAGGTGAAGAGTCCGTACAGGTAGTAAGACGTGGATAAAGCAAAAACCACTTTAAGAATGCACCTTCCACTTTTGATGTTAATTTTAACATTAACATTATATTTATGTTTTCTTGGAAAATTGCTGAGCTTTCAAAACTTACAATTTAATATATCTAGAATACATTTTGTTGAAAACATTCCACGATATTTTCATGGTTATATTAATTACATTAATATTTTATTTAATATCTACTATCATAGCACTAAACCTTCAATAAATTTTTCAAATATATTCATGTAAAAAAATTAATATGTTAGAAAATCACTAAAAATTTTTTTTTTCATAACTATGATTACTAAGCTCAGAAAGCAAATTAGTTTTCCCACAAAAAAATAAATGAAAAGTTCAAAATTATTCAAACTTGGTTGGCTCAGTCTTAATTATTTAATCCAAAATAAATCGAGTATAATGAGAAGGATTTATTTTAAGTCAATATATCAGCATACGTTGTAAGTTAAAAATTAATAAAACATTTAATAATATCAGGAATCGATCCTGGACATTCAGCGTCAATCCGGTCCGCAACCACTGCTCGCCGCTTGATCAAATGAGGGGTAATAACTTCGAACATGTGCGTTAGGTGTAGCTACGTTCATGAGCTATGGCCGACTTAGAGCGGTATCTTGAATTATTAGATAAAAAGTGATGTTTATAATAAATCTGTAATGTATTGTTAGTTTCATCAATATTTTGACAAGGAGTGGTAAGCACTTATTATTTAGATATATAAATCCAGAGTTAGAATACATCGGGGATTATTCCACCTGCTAATATTATTCTGCAGTTTATATTTTAATTAATGTTAGTACAGTTATTTAAAAATCTTCTTCCTTCTCATTAAGTCCCTTTAGTTTAAATTATTTTCCAGCATTACAATTCTCAAATACAAAATACACTTGTTTTAAAAAGCTTTAATAATATGTTTTAATAAAGGCTAATTTAATTTTATAAATATAAAACAAATTAGATTCTGGACAACTGACCAAAGCAGTAGTTCTCTCCGGTTAGCGTTTTGATACCATCCAGTTTTAATTTTTTAAATGATTCAAATTTTACGGGTAGGGAAATCGTTTAAAAACTCATTATTTAAACTCACGTTAATCGTCTTTTAATCAAGCATGAGCTAAGAAAAACTGGTCGTCAATCAAACTATCCTACTGCAAGTCCGAAAGATGCATTTTACTGTACGTCACGTATATTCAAAAGCTCAGCCAGCCACTTTCAACAGGACTTACTCGAAGACACTTTAGAGCGCGGCCCACGTTCGAGTAGATGTAAGAACATGATTGATGGCAGAGATGGTCCGTGATAGACAGGCAAACAGGAAGCTTAAGCCTTCTGTTGTACGCCGCCTTATTGCTTGAGGAACTCAAGGATCAGGGACTCAAGATGGTCAACAATTTAACGTGGGCACAAAAACTACGGTTTCAATTTTTTTTTTAATGATTTTGATTATGGTGGTGACCTGGTGGTCTAGGGGTAAGGTGTCAGACTTCTGTGCTGGCGGCCGGGGTTCAATCCTCGGTCCCGGCACAGATTTATCTGATTTCCAAACCCTTCCTTCACCTCTGACAAGATATCTTGTGAATGTGGGGAATGCCAGGCCTCCACCGTGGTTCAGATTCCACGTTAAACTGTAGGTCCTTAATTTAATCTCACAATCACCCTACCATTACACATTAGTGTAAGTGCGTATAACTCAAACGGGTAGTAAGACGCGGTGCTAATAATAATAATAATAATAATAATAATGATTATGGTAATTACTCTTTAGACAATAATACTAAGGTTTATTTTTGTCTATAACATTTTGACAGGAAATATAACGTAAGGGGTGGAAAGGGGGGGGGGGCTAGGGAGGCTATCTTGGAGAAGATAGCAAGTAGCGATGCCTCAGCCCATTTCAGCAATACCGACCGACCAGATAAGGAAGCCGGCGTCCGCTTGGGTGTGTCGTTAATTATGATTATCTACCCCCTTTTATAGAAAAATATAGAATGTAACACTCCTTTTCTAAAAATACACATCATATTTATATACTTTTACCTTCCCTTCCCCATACTCTTTTTATAAAGACAGAATATTTAACTTCCGTTACCTAATTCCCCCTCCAATACTGTACCCAATCCTTTTGTTAAAAGACACAAACTATTAAACTACTGACGTCTTATTCATCAAAACCACCGTCCTCCCACAATTCTGAAAGCTACATACATATTTTCAATGATGCCCCCTGTATCAACAGTCTCTACACTTTGAATGTTCAAGTACTAGCCGACGTTGCCCCCCCAGTGGTCATTCAGGAACGCGATTAACTTAATGAAGTCTAAAAGATCCGAGGCGCTTCCTTCAGCACTAGACAGCTCCCTCGCCCCCCTCCACACCCCTCCCGTTCTCCTCTATAACCCCTCTCCATATTTAGTCGATGTAATTAGGTTCTACCCTGGTGCACTGGCTAGCAGATTCTTCATTTCAGTGGATAGTACACTCGTTTTAAAATATTACATACACATTAATTGAGTCGAGCCGTTCCTGAGAATATTATATAAAGTTTTTCTGTTCCATTTGTTTTGTTCCCAGATGTAAACTAGATTGTGGGAATGTAATTTATCAGTTACCTGTCGCTCCAGGGGCCACATAGTCTTAGGCGTTAATCACGCAGTAGACTAGGCTGCTGATGACGGAGAGATCGAAGTTCGAATCTAGGTCGCGTGTGCCTTGTATTGAGGTAGGTTTTTACACTCTCGCTCCACTCAAATATGGGTACACTTCCTATAAATATAACCTCCCTGTCCATAAAGCCATAAGCGGATAAACCGAATGGGTAGTAAGACGCTGTGCTAAAAAAATGTTACCTGCCTCGGTGGGCACGTGGACTAAACGTCAAGTTCCTCTATCCTCTAGTTTGATTTGCCAGCTACTGTAATGTCAGTGTTAGGATCCCAGCCGGGTATACTAGGGGTGATATTTCTCCATCCTCACTCAACGTACAGTAGTCCCATGGCTTCTTTGGTGCTGACTGACAGCTCACAGCTGACTTCTGACAGTCAACATTTAGGTATATACCTAAATTTTGACCGTCAGAAGTGACAGCTGCTAAACATATGTTTTTGCAGATCATATGGTTCAGCGTAGGGATACATAATTTGGTCTGGTAACTTTTCAAAGCTTATAGCTGTGAGCTGTCAGTCAGCACCAAAGAAGCCATGGGACTACTTTAACTTATCTGCCCCGTGGAGGCAGTGAAACGTGATGCACAAAACAAAAGTTATGGTATGTTACTAAAATCATGTGTAATTTTGGAAAAGTAACTACTGGGAAAGTTAGTTCAGTGTCAGTTTTTTCTACTGGTGTAAATGACCTGGATGTTGGGAATTTTGATCAAAAACCAGCTGGGTGCATTGGAATTAACTTTCCATTTGGTCATACTCAATCTAGCTTTCCCATATTATCTAAAGGTGTGTTTATTTCCTTAAAATTCTAATATCATCCTGATTTCTTAAATAATTTTTAATTTGTAGACAACCTGAAGGAACAATAATAATCACTAACAAAATTAATTAGTAGATTATTAAGTGCAAATTAATAATACAACAAAAATATGTTGTTTTTGTACTTTTTTACATGATTATTTTTAGATATGGATTAATTTAAAATCTGCTATTTATTTAATAAAATTGTAGTTTTCCAACAAATTAAACATATTTTCATAATACAACTTTAAAAAATTAAATCAAAACATGTGTTTATAAGAATGTGAAACTGACTGTACTCTTCAAATACAAATAAGGAACCGCCATCTGTATAGTTAGGCTAATCAACAATCAATAATTTAAAATATGATGGTCATAATAATGCAAGATGTAGCAAATAATATTTTCTTGAAGCATTTTATATATATATATATATATATATATATATATAATACTTTCTTGAAGAATTATATATAGGCTATATATGTGTATATATGTGTATATATATATATATATATATATATATATATATATATATATATATATAATATTCATTAGAATATATATATGTGTATATATATATATATATGTATATATATATATTCATTAGAATATCTACTCAATATTCGTGATGAGTTGTGAACATCAGGTGTTAATTATTGCTGTGATTTTATATTCAATTAAAACAGGATTAGGTTAGAAACTACTTGAAATATTCTTTCAAATTTGTACACGACTTTAGATAATTACAATAAGGGCTTGAACGTGAACTTTCTAAACACAGAGTAAAATAATCACAATACCCATTTCTCATTTACCTAATATATTGATAGCGTCTCTATTTTTGCACTACTTCTTACCACACACTAATGCGGTAGTGATGAACGCAGAATGGATAGAAATTGTATCCGAACCTGTTTGAGAGAATAGTATCTATTTTATCACCGCGTCTTAATACCTGTCCAGGCTGTACGCATATTTACTAATTACTCTAAAGAGTTAAAGATGAGAAAGGTTGAATTTTAGAGGAAGTATACCTGCATTTTCACGGAGAGAGAGAAAGTGGAAAACTATTTTGAAAAAAAATAATCCTTAGTACACTCGACCGGGATCTAAATCCTGACCTTCCTGTCATTGGTAGTCTAGTCTAACACGAGAGTCACGCCTTAAGCTATGTGGCAATCGAAGCATGTTGGGCGGGAGGGGGGGGGGGGGGGTGGAGTATAGTAGAAACATATTTAGAAAAAACACATCCCCAGTGCAGTAATTAGAACCCCCACCTCTTCGTTGATGAGTTAGACGTTTCGTTCACGTGACTATTGATGCGGGTAGCATATTGAAATAAATATTTGATAAGAACTACGTGTCGTTCACAAATCTTGTTAAATATATATATATATATATATATATATATATAAACAAATTTACTTATTCTAAAATGTCACATATATACGGAAATTATACCTAATTCCTGCACCAATGTTTTACCTGGGTAACTCAAGGGAACAGTATCGTCACTCAAAAATAAAAAACTCTGATTTGATTACTGTGTCCAAGTGTCATATTTTAGATATATATTTGAATAACTTAATCACGCTCATCACGCAAACAAGCTTAGCCTTTAAATACATCCATTACTGTTTCCATCCTGTGACCTGGGTCAGTATTTTATTCAAGCCATATATTTTTCCTCTACCGGCTTTATAGGCCTCTCGTAGACAAGTTTAGTATAATTTAGGTTAAGAGGACTAACCCGTAAATGAATATCCAATATTCTGAAATATCGTTACCCTGAACCACTTAACCTTGAAGTCGAGTTCGTAATGCCAGTAATAAAATAAAACCATTCACAAATACTAATACTGTACTATTAACCAGCTTTGGTGGCTGCATGATCTAAGCCGTCAAGATCGCAATAGACTAACTAGACTGCCAATGATGGGAAGATAGGGGTTTGAATCAAGGTCAGATATACTAAGTGTGGTTTTCCACTCCCCCTCCATCAAAATGATGGTACACTTCCTCTAAATTCAAACTCACTCATCCTTAACACATTAGTCTAATCAGTACATAATCGTACACTCCAAACGCTTAGTAATACATTGTGTTTAAAATTTTAAAAAATACTACTAAATTAATCAATAACTACAGGTGCCCAGCGACTTGAAAAACAGAAAAAAGTCAGAGAACTTGTTGGTCAGGGAAAAATCATAGGAAAGTCAGGTAATCTTATCAAGTTACTGGAATCATCACATATCCGCTAAAATTTACTCAAATTTATTTAAAATAGTCAAAATAACACTTTTATTTTAGTTAATACACACAGCTAATATATTTTGGCACAGTTGTTCCTGTTGAGCATAGCCTAATCATTTCAATTATCAAAGATAACATTTGATTTTCGTCTTTCCACTTCTCTTTCACTCCTCTGCGGCTCGTCTTCAGCCCGAGTTGAGAAATGGTTATGCGCTTACACGTGAATTCTATTATATTATGGGAAAAATAAACCAAAAAAGAACGTGTCTCTCAATAATTTTAAACTTTACTGATGTAAGGTGATCTTATAATGTCTCAATATGATTTCATTGAAATCTAACTTGGATCACATTGCCTAATAGCTCATTACTTTAGGATGACATTCTTTAACACCTTCATAGAATGACACAATTTTAGAATGTATGTGTGAATAAAATCAGGATAACATTAGGTTGTGATCTTAATCAAGTATATTTTGTATTAGATAGTGATTGGAAAAGTTGAAAAATTACTCTGGAAAAATTGGAAAAATCGGATTATCTTAAAATAGTTTAGTTGGACACCTTGTGAGCCACACGATATTATTATTATTATTATTATTTAGCACCGCGTCTTACTACCCGTTCGGGTTATACGCTTTTAAGTACTAATTACGCTAATGGATTAGGAATTGTGAGGGTTGAATTGGAGGAAGTGAACCCGCATTTGAGTGGAGGGAGAGTGGAAAACCATTTAGGAAAAACCACCCTCAGTTCACCCGACCGAGATTCGAACCTCGATCTCCCCATCCTCAGCAGTCGGGCTCAACACGACAAGCGCGTTAGCCAACTACGCCACCGAGGCGGGTCACACGTTATCGAACCAGTGTCCTCCAACTCTGTATTTGACCTATCTAACCACCCGGCAGGTAGGGAAAGGGTGACCTGCCGATATATCAGCCCACTCCAACGCAGCCATTTTCTAATTTATGCCGGGATCCGGTCTTGGTGGAGTAAGTAAAGCCTTATTCAGGCGGCACAAAAGAGAAAACCCAGCTTTGCTCCAGTTGGTATTGTCTTGCCTAGAGATTTACTGTTAAATAAAACACAAACAAAACAACATCAAAGTGCGCCTGAGGATAAGGAAAAGAATAACTAAGTGGAAGACAAACTTATAAATCTTTTTCACATAAGCATTATAATTGGATGAACACTTCGTTTATCCTGAAAAGTAAGTGCATTAATTTGACTGATAACAGTGTGGCCATATCTTATGAGCTACGCCATAATGTAACCTGTAGGGGTAATCCATCTACTTTACAGGTTAAAGTATTTTTTTTACAGGTTAAAGGACTTTTAGATGAATTGTTCTCTTTCTCGTTAAAAAATAACTCTGATGACGTTCCACCCTTTACATTAAACATTCAAAATTCAAAATAAAACTTAAAAATAAATATACACATTTAGTTTGAACGTTAAAATCCCTGATAAAACATCAGGTGGAACGTAATCATCAACAATTTTGTAAATATAATCAATAAAAATATGACTTTCAAAATATCTGTTTAGTTATATTTGTATTATAACCCTTTATGATTTATTGATGAGTCCAACAAGCTTACAATTAACCAATACTAGAGTTTCGGTGGGCACGTGGCTTAAGGCGTTGGTCTGGTTTGACAATGACGGTGATGTCGGGATTGGAATCTTGACAGGGAATACTGAAGGTAGTATTTTTTAAATGTTTACCCATTCTCATTCCACAGAAATGTGTTTACATTTTGTCTGAAACTCTGCCTTCCTCATCCTAAATCCCTTAAAATAAATATGTGGATAACCCGTATGGGTAGTAATATGTAGCACACATACATACATACATACATACATACATACATACATACATACATACATACATACATACATACATACATACATACATACATACATACATACATACATACATACATACATACATACATACATACATACATACATATGAAATCCAAGTCACTGGTATCAACCTATAATATTTAATGTATGTTACCTTAATATACAGGAATCTATTTTGAGAAATGTCAAAAAAATTACTCTAAGATCGAGTTTGTCCTCTTTCATAAAGGGTTTAATTAACAAATTAAGGTATGATTACAGTCTATATCCTTATAACACTAGCGTTTGTTAATATAATAACTGGTGTGATAAAGAGTACAATAAATACCCCGTCCAACACCCCCTTCCAAAAACTCATTAAAGTTTATTTAAATAATGAAACTTCTCTCAATTTCTTAAAAAAAAAGACAATATGTAATATGGTTAAACCTTGTTTAATATTAGCTCATCTCCATGGCGGTATAAAATGGAGGATGAACCCTTTTTCCAGCGTTGACTTACTGAATTTCTCCACAGTATGCCACATGATAGCATCATTGTATATATATAACTCCAAGCATGCTTATAACCAGTCAAGTGGGTCTTCCACTCCCATTACCCCTTAACACCCTCCCCACTCGACATATTAACAACTTTCTTTAAGTGAAAGGAACCGTATGTATTTCAAGTTTCAGTTGTTCAAAATTTAACAACCATTAACATTGTCAATTATAGTTGATTTGAAATCTATCAGGGTCATATTTGACAGATTTAAGAGTTACTAGATCTATTTACATATATTTAACACAAGTGATGTGCTCTAAAGCCGTCAAAAGAGACACCACCTGTCAAAAGAGACTGGCATATAATACACAGCTTGGTTTATGACTACATTAAATGAATCTAACATATTTTATAACTACCACAGATGGATCAATAGCATTCTTTTTTTTTCTTTCTTACAGATAACTAATTGAGACACGACTAATATCATTTTCAAATGTTTAACATAATAAAAGATGGTCTACGCAAGTTTCATAGTGCTTAATTGAATGAGTGTAGCAAGGCTCTGTACAATTCGAACATTCGGTATCTCGTCTGTCTGTCCGAATCTTTGTTTTGAGATAACTGTCGAATGCGTAGGCCAACTTAACTACATTTCTCAGGTTGTTCCGTTCAATCTTTTAAAACTAGGCCTAACAACGTATGGACTGTACATAGTTTTAAAATCTGATTATCTGTTTCAATATAGTGGTCGCTAAAAAATAAGTCTGTCTGTCCGCAATAACTGAAAAATATGTGGACCAATTTTAACTAACTTTGGCATATAATTTTATTAGTTACACACCAGTGCTTTACATACACAAAGCTATATGGAAGAAAAGTTAAGTTGTTAACAATCAGTTCAAATTTTAGAACTTCAGATAAGTAAACCTTTAAAATCAGCACCAATGTCCTACTAACGACATTAATCTACACTTATTTTAAATAATATGTATGTGTGGCTGTTTTAGTATTAAAATATAACTGTTGTGTACCGGGTGACGTAACCAATGACATAATCAAATTCCTTCAAGTGACGCCACTTTTATATTTTCTTTACATCGGGCCATTTCAAATAGTTTTTTGTTTAATAGCTCATCTCAAAGGATTTGGATCTAGAATTATAAGCAATAGATCGAGTACCTAGAGAGTGTTTTTTTTTTAATATATCGTGAGACTTACGACTTAATCCGCGTAAACGTTTATTCTCTGTGTTGATAATATTGTATACAGTATTAATTTGTTTTCTGTCTAACTTGATCGCTAAGAGAAAATATCTACTTATAATCCAAGGAAAAATTATGTTCAAATTGAAATCCAAAGAGAAAATATAATACTTTTTAATCGATAAGAACATGACATTTCCTTAACATTATGTATTCAGAACTTTTTTAATGTAACTTCTAGTATTTAACGGATTAAGAGTGAATTAACATTTCATAAGCGCTTAAAGTGTATATCAATACTACAAGCCAAGGCGGTAGTTAGTGGAATTAATACTTTCTCTAAGAAAACAAATAGCATGACTACTTCAAAATAGTAATTAATTGAATCAAGATTGTATTGAATTATAATATTTAGCGCGTAGTTTTTGAACCAATTAACGATATCATCTCACGACTTACAAACTAATTTATTATAAGACAGACACAACACCTATCCTCTCTCTGCCACCAATCCATCATTGTGAAATTTCAACTGCAACAATGATTCATTTTCTAGCCACTCTGGGAATCGAACACGAGGCCCTCAACTCAGTTGGTTTCAAGAAAGCAAATATTTTAAATAATTCAAGACTGAATACTGATGTGGTCCGAACTTTCTGATCACATCAGTCTCAGTCCATCAGTCTTGCAAGTGGTGGGAGAGACTGACAGTATGACTGACCGTGTGCACGTGCTCGTCAATATTTCCTTCGGACTCGGTAGCACACATGGACTGCATATGCCTTGTCCTTACATTTCAAGCTGTTCCATGCAGGGGCTGAGACTGGTAAAAATAATGACGTGAAGCCTGACCCTGTACGGTCTAGCTGTAAATACTGATGCACTCTGACTGGTCATGTTGGGGCCCGATTAGATATACTCGTTCAAAAATCTCCATGCAGGCGCTCCCAGGGCAACATCCTTCCTTGGTCGCCCGGGCGGTGGTCTCGACCGTCTAGTCCGCGGGGGTTTGGCGGCAGATTCCCTGTAGAGTCATCTGTGTGAGGGTGGGGGAAGGGGGAGTCACTCCCCACCACACACTGAGTGGTTGGTCAAGACACCACCACGAGGTACCCACTGGCCAACTTAGGGTCAATGCTTCGGGATACCGTGGTTATACCTAAGGCTGAGTTTCTGACCTCCTCCTGCGAGGCTGGCAGTCACACTTTATGGAGGGGATAACTACTCCCTCTGGAAACGAATGGGGGGACTTTACCGAGCTACCCAGTGATGACGGGATCGCCGACTAATAGGGGTTTGTACTCCCAAAATGCTCGCTGGAAAAATTAGATGTGCAATTTTCTTTGTAATGTTAAACAGTGCTTAGATACGAGTTTTAATCAAAATATAGTTTGAAATGATTTTGATAAAATCAAATTTTTTTAGCTCTTAATTTTGTGGTTAAATATATGATGCCTTGAAGGAACCTTATGAAAACATTAGATACCAAATTTTAGTCATTGGTAAAATGGCTTAGGCCCCAGTAACAGATAAATAGACATACAAAGAGACAGAATTGAAAAAAATACTCTTCAAGTTCAGGAGTCGCGAAACGTCGATATTCATCAAAATCTCAAACTCGTATTTTTTATGATTACAATAATTTCTCTCTCCTAGGATTCTCTTTCTTAGGGGTCGTGAGAAAGTAAAATAAAATAAATATAATAAAAATGAGAGAAAAATAGTTTTTGCTGGATAGGATGATGTTCTTTGTTGCCAAATTTGATGTATTTTAACAACTTGATTAAAATAATTTTATTTAATCCATGCACAGTACTTTTCAAATTAAGTTAATTTGTTTAATGAATTATGGACAAAATCAGCTTGGAGCACTAGTCTTATTTAGGGGATTTTTTTTGCTATAAAATAATATTAAACTTGTTCCAAGTAGTTATTTTTGTATTCTAAATAAAGTTACTTGTATCACGTCACCAGTTAACGATACTATCAATATTTATTAGTGTTTAATATTATCCTGTGAATTACGAACTCCCAGGTTGCCTAACTTTGAAAGGGTAGAATGGGAGTGCTCTAGGGGCTGTTAAATGTTTATCAAGCAAAAAAATAAAAAATCAATCACATGAGTAGCATTTTAATATAGTGTAAACTTAAATAGTTGACATCCATTTTCTTCCCATGACAGCATTTTCAGCTAACCGTGTTAGTGACGAACTTGGTGAGATAACAAAATATTTAACATCACCATAGTTGATAGATAACATCGACTGATATAATATATCCACGTCGGGTCATTTCACAACCACTCTTGTGTTTATTTTATTAAACCTATCATCATAGGCATCATCATCATCATCATCATCATGATTTCTAACTTTGAAGAAACTTTAATTGAACTTGAGTTGGTTACCGATTAAATTTTATCATCGTGATTTTTCCTGTTTCATCTTGATATTACTCGTATTATTTACATAACTCGCTTCCCAGTATAGCAACAGATTCTAGTTTCCATCTTGAGTCACGAAGAAATTATGCCTCGTAACTGAAATATTCTTGTTTTGGAATCTTTGATCCTGATCATTAAGCTTTTATTAATGACAAGATAAATGTGATGATTTTTTTAATAAATGCGCTAACATCTCCCTTTAGAGAGTATGATAAATTAAATTAATATTTTAAGTAAATACATTTAACATCATGGCTATTAACGGCTTAATCTGTGGGATAAGGAATAGGAAGGTTTTTTTTAGAGGAAATGTACTTTGTATAAGGGATGAGAACCCAATATATCACATTTATAAACCCACCCTCCGTGCAATCGGCTGAGGTTATGACCTCAACCTCTACGTTATCGATAGCTTATTTTATTATTAGACTTATGTATTAGACAACATGTCCAATAGTTAGAGTAAAACTAAACAACAATTTATCGAGCTCCGAACGGGTTTCATTACACCTCATCATTGTTTATGGGGAGCTAAGTGTTCGAATTTCTTAGACTTACTCCAAGCCAGCTATCAAGATTTTTATTTTACCTTTAGTTTTTCCATTTTACCTCTCTGCTAATGCTGATACATTTCCTCTCAATTAACTTTCTCATTTTTAACCCTTAGATAAAGCCGTTAATGGCTCTTGGGTTAGTAAGAGCCAATAAATTATGGCTTGGGACAAACAACCCTAGTGTGCACTTGGTCATGGTTTTAACTCTGGGCTCTCAAGTCATGTTCTGGGACGTTATCAGCGAAGCCAGATCCAACGTAACAGGGATTAGCCCTATTTGATTTTTCTATGTTAACAACTTCATCTTCCTATCACAAACACACACAAATTTTGTGAATTTACATATATATATATATATATTATATACAATATTTATATATATATATATATATATATATATATGACGAATATCAACTGTATGGTTGACTTCCAATCGTGCCAACACTGTCTTGTTAGAAAGGCACTCGGTCACACCTAAAGGGAATGTATATTGTATACTCCTACCTGTTATACAAGCAAGAATTGATTTATTTCGCCGCAAAACAAACAATAGCCCCTTTCATATCTAGCATCACACTAATAATTCAGATTGCGTAAATTCTTGACTGAGTTCCTGTATAAAGAGAACGATTCAATTGATATATTTAGATGTAATTCTTGTTTTTGTTTTGTCAAGAGTTCGTGTCGGTGTCGTTTTGGAGTTACTTCATCTTAATTCATTGTTTTAGATCATAGATATTTTGTCAGTGAATATTTTTGAATAATGATGAGTCCCATAGTGCGTTGTTCCCGTCTCATTAGATCACTATGATAACCTGTTTTTATTCTGAACGTTGGCTCAAGGGACGTCCAGAGCTTTTAGCCAGCCATACTACATATTGTTACCCATCCGGTCTATCCATATAGTTATGCTAATCGAATGAGGAGAGTGAAATTTTATAGTAAATATACTCACGTTGGCATAATAAGGAATAACTACGTTGGTGTCAATCACCCCCCCCCCCCCATCAGCTGTAGAATAGACCAGATGTCAAGGCTGACGTCACAGTCCCTTTTTACACCGATATGAGTGGCAATACTATATGATGCACACATAAGATAATTTTCTTATTGAGGATCGCGATTTGTCCGAGTGAATATTTTTTATCATAAATAAACCTCAATCTTCTTCCAAGTAAATTATAATACAATTTATTTAAACTCTCATTTCCTTATTCCTAACTCAATATTTTAAATATAAGGGTGATCTGGATGGTTAGTAAGACGGAGAATCTAGGGAACATAAAGGTTTATGAACGACTTGAACTAAGTGCACAGGATGAGGATGATTTCTTGGAGAAAATTCTTGAGTTCATTTTGGCTAGTTGGTTACAAGCGCGGTAAAATCCTGAGAGATTATAATATATTAAAAAAAAGTTTATTCCAAACAACGTCACGTTCACACGTGATGATTTCATCTTTCCTTGTGCCGTGCGTGTCCTTTGGTAATCTTGTGTGTGTCTTTTTATTATTGAAGCTCTCCCTCACCGACACATCCGTCGTGATGTACCCATTACCTGCGCGACAAAAACAGAAGCCACGGGACGAAGACACAACAGACCAAGCGACATAATTGGCTGTCACAAGGCAATGCGAGTCTTCCCGCCCATCCCCACGCTTTTTATTATTTATCATTAGGAATAACTCATTCTACCACCAACACTCAGGTTTTATAAAAAGTGTACCAACTCATTACATTTGTATTTTTACTCAATGAAAATGTCTCCACGATTTAGGTTTATTATTTTATTTATCACGGTTTATTTTAACGACTTATTTTGAAGTTTTTTTTAGAAGTCAACTCACATTAGCAGGATGCGATAATCACAGTGACAAATCTCATTTAGAAAACCAACCTCAGTACACACAGTCGATATTATAACCTATCCTTTACCTCCAATGTAGTATTTTTACATATTAACACTTCAAATCGCGTGATCATTGGTGTGAGACGGGGTATTTGTCAACAGCAACGTCGGATCAGTGACGTCATCAGAATAATGATATACAGGAAAGTTATTGAAATAGTAGTTTGAGTTTTTTATTTTGGGAATAATTTATGTTGTTTCTATCGAATTAATGCCATCTATTTTATATAAATATATGCTATAGTAACTCACATTTCACCTTATTATTTGTATTGAGTGTTTAACTAGCATGAATATGAAATAACGAATAAATGCAGCCTTTGTTTACCCTTCTAGTTAGCTTACACCCGTTTCGTTTGCAGCATGGCCTAACGAGCTACTCTCAAGTTAGACTAGACTGCCGATGATGGAGAGACCAAGGTTAGAATCTCTGTCTTGTGAACTGAAGGTGGTTTTTTTTTTCAAAATAGCTTTACACTCTTCATCCACGCAAATGAAAGTAAATGTCCTCTAAATATCTACCTAATCCTTCCTTCTTAATCCCTAAAACAATTAGCATAATTAGTACGTAAGCGTATAACCCGATCGGATATTAAGACATGGTGCTAAATAAAAAGCTTATCTTGCATGTTTCCAATATGCCATATCTTTTAAGATAGGGTCAATCAGTAGTCGGTGAAGGCAGGAATGCTAAAATGCAAAGCAAATGGAGTGCACAGTTGATTTTGATGAACATGATAGTAAACACAGTACCTTTTATTTAACCATTGATTTGTTTCTAAAAGAAAATGAATATAAGGCAAATTTTGGCAAAATGGGAAGAACTTATACCAATAAATTTTTTATCTATCAAACACCTCTCTTCGATTAATTCTATTGTTTTGTTTGGGTTTTTAATTCAAACACCACACTTACTGAGGTTTTACTTATATTTTCTCGAGTTAAATAACCTGAATATATATTCATCTAACGTAGAAACAATTTCTATACATTTTTTGACTTATGGAACTTTTCTCAAACTGTCACAATATTATAAATGTGTTATTATTTGCACCGTGTTTTACTAACCGTTCGGATTATACGCACTTACGCTAATGTGTTATGATAGGGTGATTGTGAGACGAAATTGAGGACCTACAGTTTAACGTGGGATCCGAACCACGGTGGAGGCCTGACATTCCACACATTCACAAGTTGTGATTAATACACGTCTTGTCAGAGGTGAAGGAAGGGTTTGGTGATTAGATAAATCTGTGCCGGGACCGAGGATTGAACCCCGGACCCCCAGCACAGAGGTCTGACACCTTACCCCTAGAAAACCAAGCCACCTTATAAATTTAAATTAGCAGCGTCATTTCGTATGAACAGCCTTTTATCGTCCATAATACCGATGAAACTCTACAATAAATGCGTAAACTAATAACTCTTTCGCTGCGTAATTTCTTCATGCATAATATTCCTATCTGCCTAGTAAAATTGAGATTTTTTATCAATTTAATTTTAAATTTTTCAAACTCTCTTTTATTTAGTTTTTTTAAATTGGTCAAAAACCTGTTTTTTTACTTTTTCAGAATTTCCTCTTTTTTAATTTTATGAACATTATAAAAATAAAAACAATTCACAGCTTACTAGGAAAACCATAATAATCTCTAACATTTACACACCATTTTGTAGTCTCTTTTGGTGTGTGAAATATATCAAAACAACGAATGATATAAGACTGACATGATAAACAGTAGAATAAGGTCTGCTTCCTCTTATAGTCTTTATTACCCTTGTTTTTGCACTGTGGTGACCTCAAAGAGCAAAAAGAGCGTTCAGGTCTTTGAGACTTTTCATCATCCCTCTCACTACTTGAAACGTCACTTGAATTACTAAAAATCACCTTCTGAATCAGAATCGGCAAATATATATTACATATTTTGAAACTATTCTCATCGGTGATGCTCCTGGCTACACTAGTAACTTTAACTAAAAACTACTCCTGGCCTCCTCTTCCTCTACCCGCCTCCCTAACGTGAAATAATAAACTAAATTACCGGATACGGCTACTCTGAGAATTGAAACGGAGTCTTATAATGAGAGGTTGCTGTAGAGCGAAGTTGTTAAGTCGCCTCATTCCGAGCAGCCAAATTGTTAGCCTTTTGAATGGTAATGATCTCGCCAGGGTCTAAACCCACACTCCGAAGCATCATGTACCTAGCTACCGAAACTTCTAACGACCTGTGAGTTGTTAATTTAATTTGAAATTAAAGTTGATTGGACTACTGGGAAATTTAAACCATTATTCTCTAGATTGACTCTCAGCACATTCCTACCTAAATAGAACTCGCTTGCTTGTTTACTTGTCGGGGGAAAAAAATAGATTGGATACAATGTAATCGATTTATCTTAAGGTGGGGCTGTAGGAAACGCGAGTAAAGAGCAGTGTTTTTTTTTAATTTCTTATAGCACACCTTTTTAAGTGAAGAGAAAAGTTATCATTAGATTCCAGGACAACCTCGACAGATATTCAAGAACTGTTGATATCATCATGTGAAGACCATTAAACTATATGTTTGCTCTGGATAATTATTTTATTTCTTTTGAGCATAATTATATTTTTCTATAGAAACTGCAAAAACACTTCCTTTAATTCGAGTTCCCTACGTTCCCACCTTAATATCTTTAAATTAAGAGCACATTTCTACAAATAAAGCTCAATTTAAATTGAATATGATTAAATATATAAATTGGATATAGTTTTTAAGAACTTACTGTCTATATTAGTAAAGTTTAATACTGATTACACACCAGTGGGCACGCAGACAAAATACGTCAGTCTCGTCTGGTCTGATCTGGTTTGCTATTGGTGGGGAGGTTAGGGCTTGAATCACGAGCTTGGTACTTTGA
Source organism: Timema cristinae (assembly GCA_039000515.1). NCBI lineage: Eukaryota > Metazoa > Arthropoda > Insecta > Phasmatodea > Timematidae > Timema > Timema cristinae. The sequence goes on from JBCFYV010011172.1 coordinate 118,844,516, forward strand.
GGTTTTTTTTTCTTAAATGGCTTACCTCAAGGAAACACAGGTACCATTCGTTTACCCTGAAAGCCATCAAGCTTACCTTGCATGATTTCAATATGGTGTAGCTTATAAGATATGTCCTTTGTGTAATCCATAAAGTAAGATTACCTTTCAGGGAAAATGGAGTGAAAATTTCTTTTAAATTCTTATTTTCTATATATTTTACTTCCTAGAGTAAATATTTGCATATCCTATACGAATAATAAGACACATAACATGAATAGCAAACCATTTATTAAAGGTAAATGTAATATTTTATAAATATTTGTATAACTATATACACCCTAAACTTAATAAATAATATAGCCCAGAGAAAATCTGGAAAACCATGAAAACCTCGACAGTCTTATCTTTGATTGCACCTTTTGTTACTATTTAATTCAATTTTTCTTAAAGATATCAAACATAATTACTAACGTTCTTGTGCATTGAATTAAGTTTACACAAGGAAAAACTATTTACTGTCTTGAGGCGCTATTGCATTAAATAAATATGGTAACACAATGTGAAGAATTATTATTATTATTATTAGCACCGCGTCTTACTACCCATTCGGGTTATACGCACTTACGCTAATGTGTAATGGTAGGGTGATTGTGAGATGAAATGGAGGACCTACAGTTTAACGTGGAATCCGAACCACGGTGGAGGCCTGGCATTCCCCACATTCACAAGTTGTGATTAATACACGTCTTGTCAGAGGTGAAGGAAGGGTTTGGTAATCAGATAAATCTTTGCCGGGACCGAGGATTGAACCCCGGCCGCCAGCATAGAAGAATGTGAAGAAAATTGTGTGTAATTTTTTAAACAATTTTAATCTAATTGTAGTGTTAATTGAATATATTTAAAAGAGTCTACATTGTGTCCTTCAGAGGAAATATAAATTTAAAAGTTGGTAGCATTAATCTAATAGAAAAGGTGACACATTCCCTAAATATACCTAAGTTATGTGGAATATTTTTGTGGTAAAAATAATAATATTTATTTCATGGAATAACATTACCTTAGAGGGACTCATAGGAAGAACCAAGAGTGCCACTTTTGTATAATAACGCTTCATTGCATTAAATCCACTGCAACTGTTATATTATTATTAGCACCGCGTCTTACTATACAAATGCAACTGTTATAATATTTGTTTTTAACACGAATATGCACTTAGAATAATATTATTTTACACCTAGACATAATTATAATTATCTATTTTTAGTTACTTGGTGACCTGGTGGTCTAGGGGTAAGGTGTCAGACTTCTATGCTGGTGGCCGGGGTTCAATCCTCGGTCCCGGCAAAGATTTATCTGATTACCAAACCCTTCCTTCACCTCTGACAAGACATCTTGTGAATGTGGGGAATGCCAGGCCGCCACCGTGGTTCGGATTCCACCTTAAACTGTAGGTCCTTCATTTCATTTCACAATCACCCTACCATTACACATTAGCGTAAGTGCGTATAACCCGAATGGGTAGTAAGACGCGATGCTAATAATAATAATAATAATAATAATAATAATAATAATAATAATAATTTAGTTACTTTAGTGGTTGCAATTTGGAAAAAAAATTCACTATGGAAGATTCTTTACTAAAATATATATTTGTTTAATAAATGCCGAGCTATGTTACTTTAATTTTAAACCTGTGCACTAAAATAATTATACGCTCCTTTATCCTATTGTATTGCTCAAAGTATGAATAGTTGATTCCATATGAGTTTCCCATGTCATTTATCAAACTTTCATATTTTAAGTACAACTCATTGGTTCAGTTGGTAGCATGTCTGTCTACTGAGCTAAAAGTCTCGGGTTCGATTTCCGGCATGGCCGAAAAATGTATCATTTGTGAAATTTGAGTTTCTCCTTTTACAGTGATGAATCAACGGTTGAGGGTTGGATGTTGTGTCTGTTCTGGATTTCAGGCTGATATAATCAGTCGGTTCAGAAAGTGCACGCTAAATACCTCAAATAAATAAAATTAAAATGAAATGATTATTTTAGACGATATACAAATGTGAAAAATTGTGACTGATTTAATTTTCAAATCACATATCACTTTTGTGAACCCTTATTTTATTTACACGAAAATTTAATACCTACATTGGTTAACCCTCATTTATGACTGTATTAAAATTTACGAGCAATTGCAAATTATATGGCTTATAAGTTATGAGTGACTATTTTTTAGGAGAGGGGATAGGGGTGGTAAAAAATGGGATGGGATTAGATGTGGAAAATCAGGGTTAGGTTATTTATTGTTTCGTCTTGCTCATTATTCAAGTAGAGCTATTTTGTAGGATATTGCTTCTTGTGGATCTTAACTACCTATTATTTGATAATAACCATTTTGTTTTTGGGAGATGGTATTTGGTCGTAAAGATTATTTAATCTCTCCTTGAAGATGTCTTTCAGTATCTTGTTGATTGTCCAATTATGAAGGTAATTGGTTCTTAATTTTATTTCCAGTCCTGCTAAAGTTCTTAGAGTTGAGGTTGTTATCGTTAATATCATTTACAGAGTATAGTTCTAAAACTATTCTCTAATGGTGGGTGAAGTATCGTGTCTATGTTGTAACACAAATTAAAATTTACCGTTGCAACGATCTTTCTCATACATAGAACAAACAATAGAGGATCTTAATATTTTATGTCATATTAGATTAGTTTATTTTCATTAGTATACGGTAGTAATTTGACCTCTGTGGTCTAGTGGTCAGAGTTCTTGATACCGATTCAGAGATCCCGGGTTCGATCTCCGGCGCTTCCAGGTTTTCTATGAAGCAGTGTGTTTGGAACGGGGACAAACTCAACCTCGTGAGTACAAATAAGAAGCTAATTGAATAAAGAAGTAGCAGCTCCGGTTTGGTAAACTGTGATTAACGTTGTTCTGACCACATGACACACTCTATCCGCATAAGTTGGCACTATCTTAGTCAGCTGATGGTAGCCGCTCTCTCGGTATGGATCGATTGCGGTCTAATGCCGTAGTGTTTACGGCAGTGATTTTAATACATTTATGATCAAATTAATGAGCACATATAATTATGATATCAGAATACTATCTACAAACTAACTTAACCCAGTATATTGCACATCCACCAGTACACAATTAATAATAGAGATAGGGTATCTAAGAGTATGGTAAACTACTTTAACCGTGAAACCACAAGGAAGAGCTGTTAATATTTAATAGAGTAAGATAAGATCAGAAATAATAAATTAGCTCTAACGAGATATAACAAAAACCTGTTTTATGTCACGCTTTAACAAAGTATTTGCTTTTACTCTTAGGCTATGCTGACGTTATTTATTAAACCCATACATATGATATTCTCGGCTATAATAACGTAATATTTTTAATAAAATAACAGCATTAAATATTAAGGGACTGTGTCATTGTCTTATTAGGTGTCAGCATATCATAAATTGTCTAATACGCATTTAGTGATCTTGATAAATTATACAGTGATTTAATTTATATTACTGCACTCATCGAATGGTTAGAGGAATAAATGTTTTATTTCCCTATGACTCAGAGGTAGACGTTACAATTATGACCTCTTATACTGAGGATAGATAAATCTAAATTATTTCCTATTGTTGCCCCACGAAAATTCGGAAATTTTTTCTATTAATTGTACCTTCTTCATTCCTACCTCATTAGCCTGGTTAAAAACTTATGATTAAACTAGGTATTTAAACGTAGTTAAAAAAAGAGTGAATATGCAATGATATGTAACATTTAAAAAAAAAATATTTTGATGAAAATTGTTTAAATTGAGACTTGAAATATTAATGTTCTGACACATATTAAATAGTTTAAAAAACATACAGTAAACTAAATTTGTGCATTTAAATAAAGTAGTTTATTTTGTTGGCCTGTAGCCACAATATTAGTTTAACTATTATATTTATTCTATCAAGACGAGACAATATTATTTAGTGGGAAATTTATTTATACTTTTTGAATGTCATTATGTGTCCCCCTAAAAACAAAAATTTATTTCCAAGGTATCAAACCATGATCCAACTAAGAGTTCTAATATAATTCGCACAATATGCCTTCCGTTATTTAAAAAAAATCTTTACTTTTCGATAAAGTACAATTTTTTACTCTGTCTCATTTTGAGCAGTAATAAACTCTATTTTTAATATTTTATATTACTATAAGATGCTTTAAATTGTGTTGTCATTTTGACAAGGGATTCAACTCAACAAAGTGGAAAAACAATTTTAATTGTTGATTAATTTGATGTAACTTAATATACACTTTCCAATTTTTGGAAAAGGTCAAATGTATTTTGAATAAGCTTTATTTTCAATGCGTAACAAATTAGCAAATTTATTTCACTGAGATGAGTTCCAAACCCCCCGTTCCCCCACCTCACCTGGTCCTTTGAATTATTTAGTGTTTCGATAAACTGGGTAAGGAGGCTATCTTCTCTTTTGTTCAGCGCCAAATAGAAACTATGCTAACAGCATTCTTCACTCCATTGTTTAAAACCCGTTGTTTGTTTATCTTGTATTAACGGGGTCTTTTGTTTTTCACTTGTTTGTCACAGGGGCTCAGATCTGAACTACTGAAACCACTGGCAAACAAATGGAAAACAAAGTTGAACAAGTCCGTGAAGTTACCATCCTTCCTCCCCTCCGATTTTAAAAACTCGTGTTTTAATGATTGCACTCCTTTGTTCCGAATCGTTCTGCGAACATTTTTGCTTGTTCTGTTTTGATAAACCCAAAAAATGTTTGTAGTGTGGGGGTAAACTTAACGGTAGCCCTCCTCCCCTTTCCTACTTTTAAAAAAATATATTTTTATGGTTTCAACTATAAACTACTTGATTGTTTAAATGTTTGGAGGGGAGGGTACTTCACGGACGACATTAAAATCTGGGCGCACAATTATGGGCCTGGTATCATTTTTCGGGGGGTTTGGGGGTATTATTGTTGAACCTTAACGGTTATAGTGGTATGACACTTGAACCAATAGTAGTTGAAAATCTACCGTGGACAAATCACATTTTTGCTGATTTCAGCCACTAATGGTAGACATTGCCAACGTCTAATGCCTCATTACTATCAAAGTCCATCTGCATCTGTAAATATTATATTTATTCAAACTGGCGTCACTAAAGGTTTTTTTTAATCTTGATTAGACAGAGGCTTCTTTCCTCGAATTACCATGCAAAAAAAAAAATTAATAATAATAATTGAATTATCTGTTAGCTTAGGTCGTATTAAATTAATACTCTTTTATTTTAACAATGTGCTGAAATAAATTCGCAACTGAAGTTAACATAATTTAAACTGCCCGTTTCGTTAAGGTAAGACGTTATTCGCGAAAGCCATGGGATGGGCAAATATTCTGTTCTACCGTAACAGCTCTCATCGGTTCAGCTACCCTACCGCAACAGCTCTCATCAGTTAAACTGTCCTACCCCACTAGCTCTCATCAGTTAAACTGTCCTACTTCACCAGATCTCATCAGTTAAACTGCCCTATTCTACCAGCTATTATTAGGTCAACTGTCCTTGCCCACCAGCTCTCATTAGTTCAATTGTCCTACCCACCAACTCTCATAGGCTTAATTGTCTACTACCCCACCACTCTCATTGGTTCACTTGTCCTACCCCACCAGCTCTTATTGGTTCAATTGTCCTACCCCACCAGCTCTCATCGGTTCACTTGTCCTACCCCACCAGCTCTTATTGGTTCAATTGTCCTACCGCCACCTCTCATTAGTTCAATTGTCCTACCCCACCAGCTCTCATCGGTTCACTTGTCCTACCCCACCAACTCTTATTGGTTCAATTGTCCTACCACCACCTCTCATTAGTTCAATTGTCCTACCCCACCAGCTCTCATCGGTTCACTTGTCCTACCCACCAACTCTTATTGGTTCAATTGTCCTACCACCACCTCTCATTAGTTCAATTGTCCTACCCCACCAACTCTAGAGTAATCCATCCTACCCTCTGAAGAAAGAGAATAGTTATATAGCTGTCTGATTAAAATATCCTCGAATCTAACAAAATAATGAAGATATTCTATTAAACAAAGAATATGTATGAAAAAAAGTGTCATATTCGTAGTTCCTACCTTTGTTATTCATAAAATGCAATTGAAGATAAAGTCATGTTTAGATAAAACCAGTCATCCACATAGGTGGGTACGTGGATTAGGGTTCCGTTTTAAGTTGACGAGGTAAAGGGTTTACTTTCGGCTGGGCTTACTGAGTTTTGTAATGAATGGATTTCCACTATCCCTTCACACAATTACGACATTTCCTCTAGTTTATATCTTTGACATCATTAACTCTTTATGAAAATATTCAAATAGCACGGCAAGTAGTAAAACGTGACTTACAGAATAAAAACAGTCTCTTTATTAGTTTATTTTCATGTGGAATAATTTTTCGATTAAATTACGAGGTGTCAACTCCATGAACGAGCATCTAATGGGGAAAGCGTCGAGACTCTTGAAGGATGAGTTATGGTCGTGACTTCAATTACGTCATCATTAATTAATACCCAATCTGTTATGTATTGTGATCACTGAACCTACCTTGAAATTTGAAACAAAACAAAATATTGACAGGTTGGGGTGTTACTTGTGATTAATGACTTGAAGGTGTAACAGATACAACGTAAGATTAATTTTCTCAGATGTGCTAACACCTAGGATTAGATTGAAGTGGTTTATTTTCACTTCAAGTAAAATGTATGCCTTTTCAAGCAAATTAATGTGTTTTTCAAAGAATGTGTTTATTTTTGTATGGGGTTAACATTGATTTATTTGTACTGTTCGTTAGGTTATTATTGTTCCTGATTAAAGCAGTGTGAATTGGTACTTGAATTCCAAATATTTAACAACATAAATTTCTCTTCAGCTTATGAAATGGGAGTAGCTAGAACATTTCAAGAATAATTTTTAATGATTAATGAATTTCCTTGAAAGCGTTATTACGGTCCCATTTTTCGTAGGAAGAGCCTTCCTTATCTGAAATTTGGAAAAATATTGGGTCTTAGTTCACCTTCTCATACGTCAAATAATTTGATCTGCAGTTCTCACTTTTGATCAATATTAACGATAACAATAAAATAAAACTAATGACATAAAGGTTATCAATTTTGGCCGGAAAAAAATGTTAGCATTTCTAAAAGGTTATTCTTACCAAAATTATAAATTAGTTTCAAACCTTTGCTTTCATAAAAAAAAAAAATCTACGTGCACCACATGTTACTACCCATCTAGGCTATCTGTATATTTACACTAATAGGAAAAGTACGAGGATTGTTGAGAAAAAATATACCTGTATTTAGGTAGAAAGAGAGTAGGAAACTATTTTGGAAAAAACACTTCAATACACCTGGAAGAAGATCAAACCGAAACCTCCTCATCTCTGGCAAACCAAATTATTTGAGACTCACACCTTTGTCTGAGTGAACACCGGTGCACTGAACTCCTAATAATACAAAACCAATGCATCGGTGAAATTTGTAATAGTTCCTAGGTATTATATCTCTATTATAAATCTCACATAGATATATATTTATCCGAAAAACCCATTTTATATTTTCTTTTTCCTAATGTGATAGCAGTATTAAATTACAAATTTTTTTGTTTGTTATTTTATTAATAATCTCTGTCGATCTTACTTTGAGTAATACCGTTATATATATTATGTCACTTTCGTTACTTTGTTCTTTAGTTTAAAACAACAATTTTGTTATCAGCCACTGTCAAATCATTTGATCATTGATATATTATATTATATTTATTATATATAGACAGAAAGAGAAGGGAGTTTGGCACGTGAAAGACGTTTAGTAAAATTTACTCTAAACCTATTAAATATCACGCAGCAAGAATAATACAGCATTAACGAGGAAAAAAGTATATTTTAATTATTTTTATAGTGTGTTCTATGAGATTGACTTTTATTAATAGCCTTCCTGTCTTATGAACCTTAAAGACAAAAGTTTCGCCTTTTTTAGAGCATTCCAATGAACCCACGATCAATTTTAAAAACCGGTTGAATGTTTACGACCGTTATTGTTTAAGGAAACCGATTCAATTAGGTATGTATATCAGACTTAGATCACGCATATGTTTGTTCGCCTATAAAAGGGGTGATTAACCTGAAGTTCGTGCCACAAGATGGTAAGTTAGATAGAGCTCCTGTGAGTGGCATATATCTGTAATTTTAAAACCCTCAAAATATTAAAAATCTTTTTTTATCTGCGTTCTCACTGCCCATCTAGTTTATAAGTATTTAATGATATGAATGGTTTAGGGATCAGGAGGAATGAATTTATAGGAAATGTATTAGGATTTGCATGGAAGAAAAGTGGAAAACAATTTATGATAAAATTACACTCTATACATCTGACCATGATTAAAATCCTGATCTCACTGTCTTCGGTAATCCAATATTTTGCTTAAGTGATGATTAATAATATGCAACCATCAAAGAGTATAACATTTCTTATGTTTCTAAAATGATCAAATAGAGATTTTATAATCATTAATTAGGATTACTGGCCTCGATGAACATGGGGACTAAACATGATTTGCTAATCATATAGAAGTTTGAATTTATATCGAAGATGAGTTTACTGAGGAGGTTTTCTTTTATAGTTTTCCCCTATCCCATGTAAATGCAACCTAAATTTCCAATACTTCAACCTTAATTATCCTTAACTAGTTAGTTTAAATATGGATGTATAGCAAGAGACTAAACACAAACTGTCGAGCCTATTTGTTTATTTTAGGTATGAAACGTGAACCACTTGACTTATAAACTAAATTAAATCTAGAGAAAACACAATGACCAGTCTCTATCCTTTAATTAATTGCTGTGAAAGGGGAAACCTATATTTCACCGATGATAAATATATCGGGCGTGTCGGGAATCAAACCAAGGACCTTTGTCTAAGTAGGAAGACATGCTTCTGACTGAGCTAAGATGTCTTACTGATTTAATTTGATAACAACCTAAACAGCCTTAGTTTTTTTTAAATCAATGGGTGGTAATAAATGATAATATCTGTAGGCTACAAGGGGTTAATGACAACTTCTATTGACACAAAATTATTTAAGCAACCTTGCTGCATATTTGACTGAAAGGCACACAATATGGTAATTTGGTACAGTTGATGAAAATAAATTAGTAGCATCATAATTATAAACATATTGGAGACCCAACCCGTTTCCAGTAACCCGCACGGGTGAACACGTAGATGAAGACGTCAGTCTTGTATTGTTTGGTTTGTCGGTAACATAAAGATTGGGGCTCAAATATCGGCTGGGTGTGAAGATATGTTTTACCAGGCTTACTATAGTTGGGTCATGTAGTCTATATCTGTTATAATTTACGTTTAAAAGGTTAGCGTTAATCCCACATCACAGTTGGGCCACGAGTCTCTTCTTCAGAACTGTAATCAAGGCGCACTGGTGTACTAGCTCTGTGCCGGCTGTTATGGCGCTCCATTCAGGATGATTGTGGATGTATTCTCAAGCTGAGCAAATAACAGAAAGTGATGGATAGTAAGACACACAAAAAATACTAAGATAATCTAGCCTAAAACAAGTCTAATTTAATGTAAGGCAAAAATATCGGTGGGTCTAAATTCATATCTACCCACAGGTCTGTCATAGTATTCCTGGTCAGCGATTGTGGCCCAACTGAGCTATGAGCTCTTGGGACAAGGGGGCCTATGGCCCAACTGTTAGTGGCGGTTTTTATCCCAAATGGTCTTCCAATATACTCATTGTAAATGCGGAGGACACTTTCTCTAAAATTATCCTTCCTCATCCCTATTCTATCAATTTAAATATTTTTTTCCTGAATGCAGAGGATGGGGGAGGGGTGTGTGTGTTATATATATATATTATATATATATATAGTAACATAATATAATATATATTATATATATAATATATTATTTATATATATATAATATATTCGCACACATAACTTATGAAATTTAAGATGTATTTCGAACTAAACGTAACCATACCTGCCAAGGATGTGAAAATTATATAGCCAAAAACTCATTGAAACATTATCACGGAACCTTAAAATACTTAAATCACTGGGAAATCCCCGAGAAACACGCTTTCCGATAAAATTATATTAAGGACTGTAATACATTATATTCAAGTGTTGAGCTGATACTAGAACCAGATTTCATTTAGTTGAAAAATCAAAACCTATCTCAAATCCTTTGAATTTGTGAGACAATATTTGTACGAATTACGAATACAAAGGGTATTGCTTCTATTCCCTACCAAGGATGTTTTAAAATTAATGTTTGATTATTGTATCAGGACAGTACCTATGGTCAGCGCAACCAGGAATGCAAACACTATGTTTGCACAAAGCGTTAAAAAGTTGTTTTCAAGCTTTGTTTTAATGTTATAACTACAAGCAACAACATACAAATTATGTTGTCATAACCAGAAATGATATTATGAAGTAGCCAGTAAAGAATATCATAGAAAAATAATACAGCACCGGCTCTACCGCTCCAAGTTATGAGATTTCACAGAAACATTGTAATCTTTTTATTTCCACTCACCTCACCCCTGCATTGCCCTTCTTGATTTATCAACGTAGGTCTGCATCTCTTATCACTGTATTTGATTTTACCCTTGGTTCGGTTAGTCATACAATTCACTTATGAATTTTGTTTGTGTGTAAAATTGTAAATTGTTTCACGTTTTTTTAAATGTTATATATATATATATATATTATAAAGGAAGTAGAGTAGGTTACATTATGAGAGTCACATACCCTGTACTCATCACACGACATTATTAGGATAAACAAGTCTCGTATATTACGCTGGAAAAAACATTCCAACGTGAATGGGAGAATCTAGAACCGTGTTCAGGACATGAACTGGCAAACCCAATGGGAAGAGACCATTGGGAATACCTAGACGCAGGTGGAAGGATAACATTAAAATGGACCTGAAAGAGATAGGGGGGAATAAGGTGGTTTGATAACAAAAAATAGCTCAAGATAGAGAGATATGTGGCTTACGTTTGTAAGTGTGGCAACGAAATTTGGAGCCCCTACTGTCATAAAGTTCAAGTGAGTTCATAATCCCAGATGGTAGTCAGCGATCGACATGAGGGGAAAATAGAAATATTGCAAACTATTTTTTTAAGGTTTCTAATGTGGTTGCACATAAAAAGGGGGTATTAGAGATTATGTGCCCCTCTAATACTGTGTAACTGTAAGATTCCTACTCAATAAGAATGAGTCAAAACCACAGTGAAATATCTCTTTGTCCATAGAATCCCGATCCAGTAGCGTTCCATATAAGGTAGGTACATTTTAACCTTATTAAGGACTATTGTTACGTAAGGCTACGGAGAGCCAATCATGGGTAGACAAATAAATAAAAATAAATATTCGAATTGAAATTAGAGCATGCATCTTCTTAAACGACATTCAATAGTTGCAAATTTCTAAAAGAGAGCCATAGTTTTATTAATTTAAAATATAGCAATTCATAGAGAATTTTAACATCATATGCATTTTAATAGTACATCGTTGTTTTAATTTTTTAAATAATTTTCTCGTGAAAAGGTTCATGACGTTAACAGAACATGCAAAAATGATTTTAAATTTGAAACTATACGGGCTTAAGAACTATAATAATACGGAGCTTACGGAGCATGTAGACGAATCTTAAGATGGCGTGGAAGGGAACGTGACCCAAGAAAAATATTTTGGAAGATTTTACAACAAAAAAAATACTGTTGACAAAAATAAATAAAATATTACTCCACTAGATAGGTTTAGATAAATTTTATACATTTAGTAATCTGAATAGTTCTTATCCGTCATGATCATTTACGTTGATTATAAAACTTTTTAAATGAAGATAAGTTCAAATTTAGTAATACCCATTAATCATATTCAAGAATTGTTGATATTACCACTTGTAAAACAAAATTAACTAAACGCATCTACTGAATATATATTATATTATTTATCTAGCTATAAATACAGATCTTAACGCTCGTTCCCTTCTACCCACCTTAAGACGGGAAAGAAGAGTGGGGTCGTAACATGGTATAATTGTAATAGTATTTGCTTGTCTTGTAAGCAATAAATCTGTCTAGACCTACACTCGGCTGCTGTGATCGTTGATACCTCCAATTAGCAGACACTTTCACCGGTTGTTACCACACACAAGTCTCGCCGCATGAAATAATGAGTGACGAATGGCCCAAGATAGATCTCTGGTACACCTCTGGCGCGCCAAATCGAACTCTATTCCCAACCAACACCAGGTTTTCAATTTTACTTTATCATATTAGGATGAATCTTTAGGTTTTATGTTGCCATGAATCCACAATATTGGATTTAACAATTCGGGCTTTCCCATTTTCTCGCTGTGGCTAAATGCCCGTTCTTCGCATGGACTACTTTATTATTATTTATTTTTGGATTAAAATGAGGAATTTTTGTTTGAAGCATGTTTGGCATGGTTCTTAGCGCTACCCGAAAAACACCGTGAGGAGGTGACCATGTATCGTTTCTCATGGGGAGCTTTATATTCGGCAGGCTCCTTTGCCTACTGCCTGGGACGTTTAATCACCTGAGCTCGGCTGAACATGTCTCACCCCCTTCCACCACTCACCATCACAACACACCACCCCGGGCCGGGCCCTCTCACTCACACAGACACTACAAAGACCACAAAATTCTGCAAAATATAAACTAAAGACTTCTACCGTCTCTTGGATTTGCATATTAAAACGTAATTATACATTTTAATAAATTGTCTATATTCAGTTTTACACCCCTTAGAAGCATCTACGGGGTTAAAAATAATTGCTATATTTTTTAGAAGATATTATTAGAACAAACTTTTCGGATTATTACCCTATAAACGCTTGATTTCGCCCCCTTAATTACAAAGCATCGAAACAAAACCTCTTTACTTTTCCTAATTAGCTTATAAGGAACACCTGTGCCAAATTGCAGCCCTCTAACTTCGTGGGAAGTGTGAGAATTAGTGATGAGTCAGTGAGTCAGTCAGTCAGTGAGTCAGTCAGTCACGGCGCTTTTGTACATAGAGAGATTTGATATTTAGATGCTACATGCTAATTTATTAAGGAGAAATTGTTACTTTATTTCTAGATCTAAAATTAAGGGTGGTCTACCGATAAATTAATTTTGAACCTCGAAATATGAACTTAAAAAATGGCGCTAATTATTTTGTTCAATATGTATATTTGAGACAAGTATATTACATGTTCCCACTCACGTGTGCATTAAAGAGCCTAGCCGGATATGATTTCGGGACATGATAGCGTTGTTCATTATTATTATTATATTTAAATTTAAGGTTTTTATGGCTTATTAAAAAGATAAATTTAGTTTTAGAGGAATTTCACCCACATCAGATTAGATATATGGTAATAATACTACTCTACTAAATCATACCCAGCCAACAATACATTTCTTTGCCTTCATGACGCCTTAGGCCGTGTTCACGATTGCAGAAACTGAATACAATTAAGACTAGACCATCTCTATTATTATTTTATAGCTTTATACTTTGAACAAATATCTTTTATGATATAAATTAATGAGGATAATTTATGTGCAAATAAACTCACCATTAAACTTACAGCTCTTGTTTTACATCCAAACGATTATGATGGTATTAATATTTTACTATGAGTCATATTGTATATTTTGTTTGAGAGCTACAAAATAATTTACAGTCTATTAATAATAGCTGTGATTTAAAATAAGTGCCGTTCTTTTGAATGATGAATTTGATCTAACACCTATTTAAAATCTCTTTGAAGAGTACTTAACTGTATTAATAATTTAACTCTTCCCCTTCTTTATCCTTTCTCCCACCTCTCTCCCTCCTTTTAACACTTCCACCTGCTCATCAGTTCAGGTGCGTATACGTACATTTAATGTTTATGTTGTTCCACCTTCCTTGTTTATTACCAAACATTAAATGTGATCACAGTGATTAAATTCTTGTTTATTGATGCTAAAATAAGGATTCAGGAATTAAATTAAAACTATAATACTTGTGCGTATTAGGTATGTTATTAACTCACCTATCTGGAGGAACCGAGATTAATAACCAAATATATGTATCGATCATGTAATGATTCTATAGCTATCTAATAACTTAATTAATTTAGAACACTAATCTGCGACACGCTGGAACTAAAGAGTACTCCTAGATATTTTAATATTATTCAAATTAAGAATGGATTTTAAGTATTTCATTTCTTTGAATTTATTTGAATATAATTTAGTTTTATACATTATATTAAATCTATGTAACCTATTTTATACAATATCTGCACTTATTTTCTTTTGTTATTGACATCTGAGATTTTTACTAAATTAACTACTATCTTGTTATTTAACTTGTGCTTCCTAAACATATATTTATGTTGTTACACAGCTTAACATAATAAAATACATTTAACCTTAAACTCCCGACTATACTGTCTGAGAATTCAATTTTTATCTGATGTGACGAACTCATAGAAAAATTCCAAAGATTTCAGGCACAATCAGGTGTCAAACCAGGATTTTATACGCCTGAGGTCAGTCTTTCCTACCATGTGACCCCTATAATGGCCCTTTTCATTTAAGTTAATTAAAGCTTAAATTAATAATGTGTAAGGGAGTAATAATTTATAATTGAGAAATATATCAAATATGATTGAGAAATTAATAATGTATGATTAAGAACCTACCTCCAAAATACATACCCACACGATTAATTTAAGAGATTAGAAAACTAGTAGTGTAAGTTTGAATTGATTACAAACGTGGCTTGCATCAACGAACACACAAACGAATGCATCAGTCTTGTCATGTCTGATTTTCAGGTGACACAGTCTCTGGGGGCTTGATTCCGGTTGGATGTGCAGTACTGATTGTGTTTTGTTTCCTAAGTGGTTTCCCATTCTCTTTTATTGCAGATTTGGACACATTTCCTTTAAATTATAGCTTGTTCGTTCCTTTTCCATTAATGTAAATGTTCGGATAGGCCAAACAGGTATTAAGACGTGATTTACGATGTCAAATATTTAAAGTTCATGCACTATAAGCCTGATAAATCTAAGTCTAAATAAGTATAAACCTCTGTTTTGGCGTTGCTGTTATGCCTTTAAAATTAAGTTAAAGGGAAAGATTCAACTCTATCCAATCCATTCCCAATTAATTTATATGTTGATGATAATGAAATAATAATTTTCAAGACGTTCAAGATAAAGTTACTATATGATTTTCAATTCTTTTCTTTGGAGATGAAACTAAATGAAGCACTTAAATATGTCGTGCCCAAGTTGTTAGCCAACAAACCCAGTGGTTAATACATCAACTCCTCACGTTTAGAGAGGTTATAAAAACAAGTTGAGTGGCATTATGCCAGTGTTTATAAAACATTGGTCTTTTGAGATTTCTTCTAACTCAGTTAAATCATTAACTTAACATGCAAATTATCTTTTAGAACGTTTAATTGATTACTCTAAATACTTGTGTTTCCCAAACTGTGCTACGCGAACCCCAAGTGGTACGTGAAAGGTTTCAGGGGCTACATGACGTTTCAGAAATTTTTATTAGTCATAACTTTTTACTCTCTCTTGACCCCTCGCCGTGATAACTATTGTTATCCTAAAAAAAAAAATCGAACTCGAGATTTTTGTAATTGTTGACTTTTCATGACCCCACCCCTAAACCAAAAAGGTAGTTTTTGTGATGTCGTCTGTCAGTACCTTGGCTTAGAGCTGAAACAGTTTTAACAATAATTGGGATAAAACATTGTATTAAGGGTCTTTGCAAAGTTTCCCCGAAGAGTTTTGGAATTAGATATATAACCCTAAAATTAAGAGTAGCTTACTGATGGGCAAAAAGAGAAAACTCGATTTTTTCAAAATCTACTTCAATGATTTTGATTTAATTATGTATCTAAATTCTTTTTTTACATTATAAACAAAATGGAAACCCTCATTTTCTCATTAAATTTACTTTAAGAGTACTACTACACAGAAGCAGAAATTTCCAATTTTGATCATATTTCAATAACTATTTGAGATGATAAATAATCTATCATCGTAACGATGTAGTACTACTATTAAATAAAAAGCTCTTTTGTCTAAAATATATTTTTATAAAATAAATCGTTTCTGAGCTAAAAGCATATATATATATATATATATATATATATATATATATATATATATATATATATATATATATACACACACAAGTATTTTAAAAGACTTGAAATTCATAGTTATGTTATTTGGTAAAGATGTTACGGTTTTCTCAATGTTTCTGTAACAGTGATATCTGGCGGAGTATTTCTCCAACGATGTATATTATTTCGTTTCACAAATAAGTTTCTATTTTAAGATAAAAGGGAGAGAAAGTATGTATGGTATAGGCCTACCTTACACTTAATAATAATAATAAAGCCTATATTCTTTCTTTGGAAGCTCTTTTCATGTCCCGATGAGATGAGGGTTTGATGAATGTGAATATGACGGGGTAAATCCAATGAAGATCTTAACCTAACTTAAGCTTAAGTAATCAACATGAGAATTATTCCCCTTTCGAAAAAAAATCTCCAGTACCAGCCGGGAGTATAACCCGGAATCTCTAGCTCAGCAGTCAGGGGCTCTGACCACTATACCACGAGGCTGGTTACCATACTATTTATTTTATCATTGTAAGTTTGATGAACAAATTAACACATATTTAGACGCGATGTCACGGAATCTAAGTTATGGCTTCTCTTTGTCACAGCTCTGTTTAGCTTGCCAATAAATATTTATTAACTTTGAAATAATAGTTTTATACTTCATGAAATGGAATGTTTTGGTCTCGCCCTTTTTTTTAATGAGGAGATATAAAGAGTTCTTTGTTTAAGTCATGGCCCCGAAAGGGGTACTCAACTGGCGAGAATTTGGGAAACACTGTTCTACGAAATTCCTAGCGGCTATATTAGCAACCGTAATGGATCTGGGAGGCAGGGCATCGTTAGATCCCTGAGCGGCTGAACTGATATGGTTTTATTCCCCAAACTGGTTTTACTATTGGTACAGCTCCTTAAAATCTATCCCCTCGTCCTATTTCATTATATTATCTTGACTAGTTTATGTTCTTGCTAAACAGCTCTGACATAAAGTATCAAATTCCTTTTTTTAAATAATTCAAATACGCTTTGGTGGTCAAATGGTTTAGCCAGGGTATCACTCTTTCAATATGTAGTGTGCTTGGTGGTGAAAAGGCCGATGTTTGAGTCTAGGCTGGGTCAGGTGCATTGTTAGTAGCAATTAAGGAAGAATTGACGCGCTATTTACTGTGATTTTTCTTGCCCTCTTCACGCTAATGCTGGTACATTTCTTCTAAGCTACCCTACTAATCTCTACTATTTATAATAATGGTGGTTCTAAGAACGAGGCTGGCTTTTGATTGCCTGCTAATGTAGCGTTAATAGTGTAGTTCAGTTAGCGAGATTTAAGGAAAAGTTATCTGTCATTTGACTAAGAAATAACGTCAGATACTGAACTTTACTGGTGAGTTTGAGCTAGACACTAAAACTACTACAGTATATGTTTGTATTTATTTATTTTCGAATATCTTAGTAGTCTGTCTTAAATATATTAAAAAATACTATTTTTTCTCCAGTATTATTTGAAATATCAGGTGATATGTTGAGGTTTACTAAAATTAATTATGCCACATTAAATAGTTTTACTAGATAAACTACCCACTTCAGTGGCCACATGGTCTAAGGCATCACTCTTGCAGAAGATTGGACTACAGATGACGGGGAGATTGTGATTCGATTCCAGTCGGGTGTGCTAAATAATTTTTCCCAAATGTTTTCATAATATACTTCCAAATGCGGGTACACTTAATCTAAATTCAACCTTCCCAATCATTAATCCATTAGAGTAATTAGTACGTAGGCGTATAAACATAGTGGGTAGTAATACGTGGTGTTAAATAAAATAATAATAAGACATCCTAGAAGACATTCCCATAATAATATTTTGTCATATAAAATATATAATTTAAAACAATCTGATAACATTATAAATGGGTGTAATTGTTTATTTGATTTTAAAGACATACATAAGTATTTGCATTTTCAACATGCCTTGCCTGACACATAAAAACACACACAAATGCAAAACATGTCAGGCATAGAATTTATTTGGACTTTTTTTTATTGTAATAGGCTAAATTTGTCACGTTTTAAAAGGGCATTTTAAATTTCTTTATATGTTTATGTAGTTATACGTTTTCTATTTAATATTTAGCAATTAATTTGTATATTAAATTATTGTAAATACGTTAAGAAAGAATGAGGTTATTTGTGCCATTCAACGGTGAATAACAAACCATCCAATGCAACTCTTAAATTTTCACCGCGTGAAAAATAAATCACTCTAATGATATACTGAATTTCCTTTGAAGGGGAAATCAGGGTTGGAATCCCGGTCAAAATATACTGCGCGTGTGTTTTTCCTAAATATATTCCCACTCTACCGAAATGAAAATGCGGGTATATTTTATCCAAATTTTTACCTTCCTCAACCATATTCCACTAACGTATTTAATGGATGGGTATTACTCGAACGGGTACTAAAACACAATATTTTTTTATAATTCGTATACCCCATATGGATATAAAAGGCGCGGAACCAAAGAAACTCTTTAATTTACTAATTAATCGTAAATATTATGGATAGTGTAGCTCTCTGTTGAGTAGCTATAAATGAACCCTGAGCCGGTTTCTTAACAATATCTCTACATCCCAGGGGCCTGTCTAGAATATTACACATCCCAGATTGGATGCCTCTTCTCCCCTCCTTCACAAGCAAGGCCAACATGTGCCAATTTTGATTTTCCCTTTCCCGTCCCTTTAAAAACAAATCGTATAGCTCATTTCCTAGCGCCCTCCTTCGCGTCACAGAAAGACAAGCGTTGTTCCTATCATCTCTTTTTTTAATTACAGTTGTTGACCATGTGTCGGTAAATTTAGCGGGCTGGGTCGTGTCTAGGTTTGTTTTAATCCCACGTTTGAACTCACCTGGGCGACAGTGTTCAATTCACTCAGTTGCTCCGTGTGGTTGGTTTTCAGTGAGGCTCAGTCGAAATGGTACGTAAATTTACAATCAAACTTATTGGTAAAGATGGGAGAAATACAGTTATACAATTTCAAGCTAAAGATGCTACCAATAGAATAAATATATCCCCATATAGCAGTTATGAAGCTTTAAAGCCCAATAAAACAGTTATCATTTCTTTTAAAACTATCTCCTAGCACCTTATTTTTTAAAAAAAAATGCTTTATTTGTTTAAGGAAGACTATACATCTATTATACGCTTCTAACTATTTACTTTGATCTCAAAATTTGCGAAATTTCTCATGAGATAATTTCCCCTTTCAAAATATTAAAAAAAAAAATTATAACACTTAAAACTGTA
The DNA here is from genome assembly GCA_039000515.1 of Timema cristinae. Classification (NCBI taxonomy): domain Eukaryota; kingdom Metazoa; phylum Arthropoda; class Insecta; order Phasmatodea; family Timematidae; genus Timema; species Timema cristinae. Next base: position 118,864,058 of record JBCFYV010011172.1, read on the forward strand.
AGTTTATAACTCTGTGTGGGGACCTTGATGCCTTTTGCCTCCATTTTGGCGTGAGCCATAAGTTGTAAAATAACAAACAACTTTTCAAATAACGCGGGAATATTGGAGGCCTGCAACGCATTTCAGAGCTTGACAACACTCTCGGGATTCAAATAATTTTATGTTTTTAATGGGTTATTATTATTTATTTAATTTGTGACGCAACTGTGAATAATGTTTAAACAAGGGTTAATATAAATTAATATTTATATCAATTAAATAATTTATTACAACAACACTTATGTTTTAATAAATACTAAGTCACATTACTACTTGAGGGGAAATAAACAAATAGTTCAAACAATGGATTTTACTATTTAACATTTAATTTCTTATAACATATGTTATGATGCTTTAGACCATGCTATCACAGGTGCGGGCTAATGTTTAAATAGTTTACCACTTAACCTTCAAATTACTAAATAAATACAAGTAACTATACACATTAAGGTTGGAGCTACTTTAGGAAATCTACTTTCGGTAAACTTATTTTCATTGAGGAGGGAACATTTTTTTGTTTTAGTGGGTTTTATTTTTAATTAAATATCTCGACAATTGGTGAAAATCCGTGGTGTTTCAATGAATCTAATTATATTTTTTGTTTCTTTACAGGATGATCTACCGCCGGAACAAATTGCTCGTAAGTAATCATGAATACAGTAGAGACGGAAGTGCGGAAGATTATTCTGATGCCTTCATACAGCAAGCACGAAACAAATTAAATCATGAACCGACAGTATAGACCACACCATAATTTTAATCGTAATTTAAAAGTGATGGTTTGTCGTATTTCACAAAATATACATGAAAAATATAATAACAGTATCAGTAACACAAATTAATAAATCAACGTAAAACTTAAATGAGTTTTTAGAACGTGTGCAACCACATTACCGTAAACTGGGTGAGAGCCCTTTGATCATCAATAAACCACCCTAATCAAAGGGCTAAGGTAGCAAAAAAATAGTTTTTTGGTATAGCCCTATAAAATCAAAATATCAAGTTAGAACAAAATCTATCAAACAGTTTTGGATCCGTGGCCAGGGAATAAAGATTCGTCATAATCTTGGGATTTGGTTTTTTCACGATCATAACACTTTCTTTTGATATAAGAAAATAAAAAGGGCAAAATCAATTACTATCCGGAGCTTCCTATAAAAATATCACTAGTGCTAACACCATTAAAAACAAATTGAAGCAACATACGACGTCCAGAAAGTAAGATTATTGGTTGCCCCTCGTGCTGTGAGAATTTTTTTTCCAATTTTGGCAACATTGAGTGGTAGTGGGCGTTCTTCTGAATACAACGAACACAGGCGAACCTCGTTAGTATTAAAACTCGCCTTGTAGTGTCCGTTTGTGTGAAATATGTCGATAAGAAATCCCGCCAGTGCGAGGTGCGCGCTGTCATCAAGTTCCTTCTCGCTGTACGAAAAACACCGACTGAAATATTTTCACGGATCAAAACTGTTTATGGCGAAAGTGTTATAAACCGAATGAACGTGTTTAATTGGTTTCGTGAGTTTAATGAAGGCAGAACTAATGTTCATGACGATCAGAGGTGTGGAAGACCTTCCATTTTGACCTATGAGTTGGTGCAAAAAATAGAAAAAACTGTTCTTGAAGATCGCCGCTTGACAGTGGATGAAATTTCTGCGATGTTTCTACAACTCTCCAGATCTCTCTTACACGAAACAATTACAGAAACTTTGAGATTCCAAAAATTGTGTGCGAGATGGGTCCCAAAACAACTGACAGAGCAGCACAAAGTGAATTGGGTCACTAGCGCTCGCGAGTTCCTTGAGCAATTTGAATTGTAAGTTGACGATTTTGTAAGCTCATTGTGATTGGAGATGAAACCTAGGTGACTCATCACATTCGTGAGACATCACAGTGGTGGAAAACCAGTTCCCCATCTGCTAAAAAATTCAAAACCTCAATTTCGGGAAAAAAAATCATGGCCACTATGTTTTGGGATTGAAAAGGGATCATTTTGATCAAATTTCTGCCTCAGAGAGAGACGATTAATGCAGCATAATAATGTGAGACCCTAAAAAAGCTCAAGAGAGCAATTAAAAACAAATGGAGGGAAATGTTGACGAAGGGAGTGCGCTTGTTATACGACAAAGCCCACCCGCACACGGCCAAGGCCACCAAGGTCCTTTTGGACTCATTCGGTTGGGACATTTTGAACCAACCCGTATACTCCCCTGACTTGGTGCCTTCAGACTTTTATCTGTTCACCTCCCTGAAGAATCACATTGGTTGAAAAAAATTTCAACCGACGAGGAGGTGAAAAAGAGGTCTTGAACTGGAAGGAGACGGCGGGAGAATTCTTTGAGGAGGGCATAAACAAACTTGTGCCACGGATCACAACCTTCATATAACGGGAAGGCGATTACGTGGAGAAATAACTGACACATTTACCAACAAAATCCTGTAATTTTGTTTTAAATACAATTTTTTTTAAATAGAAAAATCGAGTACTCTTACTTCCTGGACGTACTTCTCGTAAACATAGATAAACTCTTCGGCTAGTTTTGAATGCAGTGATTTTCAAATGCATTGTTTTACGCTAATTTTTCTTTCCTAAACCATTGAAACCCTTTGATAACCTACAAATTTTTAAATCCTGGTGTTTATTTTATTTTTAACTGAGTTTGTTTACTCTTCCAGGAACAACAAGCAAACAATTGAGGTAGGTAAAATAAAGAGGAAATACTTTTATTTACATGACGGGAGAGGGGTAAACTGTTCAGGAAATTCTACTTTCAATACACTTGGCCAAATTTCAAATCTTGACTCCCCCGTCATTGACAAACCAAACATAAAAAGCATGACTTTAATCCAACGTTCTTACGATGCTCATTATCCTCCTCATATATAATTAGATAAGTCCGTTTCTTGTAATAGAAATTACGAGTAAATGACTGAACAGATTTTGTCAAACACCACTCATTTAAACGGTTAGGAGTCCTGAATGTCGGGGAAAATACTAGTTTTTCACGAAAATCCGATTTTCAAAAAGGATTTTCAGTTTTCATTCTTTGTTTAATCACCATGGAAACCGTTATTTGCTGCATGGCTGTAAATCTGTAAATAAAATAGAGATCTCTCTGGTTACAAAATAATAATTCAATCATCATAAAGGTTGGTCCAACCAAATCACAATTTTCTCTTTGGATGCTGGTCGTAACTCCTCTAAATAAATAATTGAGATGCCTAAATTGGTGAAACATTTAATTTCCATGAGAATGTTGTCGTTAATTCGTATTTAAATCAATAAAATTGAGCATAGCTAGAGAATTACAAGGTTAGGTTGTTAAGTTCGCGAAAATATTGTATATGTTATGTTTCGCGTGTAATAAAATGATGCTTAAATATGTTTTGGTATTTATTTAATCTCAAAAATGATGTAATGATCTTGAATAATGTTTAAAAATAGCCATTATAACTATTTAAGTATAAGATTTGGTGTTAATTTTTTCCAAATATTGAGTTTTGATGTTCATTTTTGCAAATAGTAACACAATCCAAATGCATAAGTCAAGCTATTTTTGTCGTTTTACCGCTTAATTTTGACGATATTATTTTTAATAGAGTAATGTTTTGTTCATCCATCTATATTTTCACATTCTTACAAATACAATAAGTTCAGTTATGTTTCCATGTTGATACTTAATTGTGAGGGAATGATATTTCATACAACCTTAATGTTTTGTGTACCACTCTATATTTTCAAATTCTCTCTTACTATCTAACACTCTCTCTCTCTCTTACGGTCTCACACACACAAACTATCATTCACACTCTCTCCCTCACACCCACACACACACACATCACAATCACACTCCTATAACATACTCTTTCTCATATAATATTCTCTCATTATCTCTTTCTCACAATATATATCCCTCTTTCTAACACACTCTCTACCCTCACATACACTCTCAATCACACGATTTCTCTCACATTATCTTTATTATACTCTCTCTCAAAGGCTATCTCTTTCCCAAAAGCTCTCTCTCCCAAACATTATCTCTAAAATGCTCTCTCTTCCACGCATTCTCTCTCTCTTGAGCGCTCTCTTACAAACGCTTTCTCTCTTAGACTCTCTCACAATCCTTCTCCCTCTCAAACTATTTCCCTCTTAAATTCCTCTCTCAAACTCCTTATATTCAAACTCTCTCAAAATCACTCTCACTCTCTCTCTATCTCAACCTTATTCTCTCTCTAACTCATTCTCTCAATTTCTCTCTCGAACTCCTTCTCTCAAACACTCTGTTTCTTAAACTTTATCTCTAACTCTCTCTCATTCTAAATTGATAAGTCCGGTAATAGAAATTGCTATGAATAGGCCGAACATATTTTGACCAGATAACTCTTAGTTTAAAGGTTAGGGATCTAGGATGTCGGTAAAAAATAGTAGCTTCCAACAAAAAGCTGACTTTCTCAGAGAATTTTCAGCTTTTAATTATTCGATTACATCACCATATAAACCCTGCTTTGTGCATGAATGTATATATGTAGATAAAATATTTCTCTCTGGTTACAAATAATACCAACTGAACTCTTACTTTAGTGGTATGGTGCAACAAATAGAAAGATTACGGCTGTTATTTGTATATTTATCAAACAAATCGATGATATCAGTATATGTATGTATATATAGCTTTGTTGATTTTATCCTCCCACTTCTTTGTCTTTGAACTTATGCTCTTATGTATAATTTGATAACCCCCTTTCCGGTAAGTGAAATTGCGAGAAAAATGTTGAACTGATTTGGACGAACGTCCACTTATTTTAAACGTTATGGGACTGAAATGTCGACAAAAAATTGTAGATTAAAACAAAAACCCAAATTTCCTATAGAATTCTCCATCTTTTCATTCTGTTTATGCAAGCGCCCATCTGTACAATCCTTATTTGTGTACATCACCATGGAAACCATGATTTGTGTATAGCTGTATATGGATGGATACAATATTAGTCTTTGGTTAAAAGCAATAACTGGTTTTTACTTGAGTGTTTTGGTGCCACAAATAGATAGAGAACTTTTAGAGGGGTCGTTTTAAATTTCCCATCGTGGTTCGAAGGGGCCAAATAAACGTTTTGATTCAAATTAGACACCAAAATATATATGTAAAGTGAAGTATTTTACGAGTAAACTATTAGCTAGAAAGTCGAGTGAATGATTTTTATATAGATATTTTCCCAATAAAAAATTTAGAATACATTTTAATTTAATTATCTGCAGATATTTCTGCAACTATCCACTAGTAACTACTATAAATTGCTAATATAATTATTATTTGAGCTAGACCAAGATGTCGTTAAGGATAATTAAAAAGGTCGAGGGTATTTTTGGATGTTATACTAGCAGCGTCCAAGGCTGCTACAGTAAAATAAGTCGTGTTGATGTATTTTTAACATCTTTTTATATTATTTGATAACTTTTAATTTTTATCTCTCATCCTTTGCTAACGCAGCACCCCAACAATGGTTAAATCAAAATCCCTAAGGCAACTGTAAGTAAACAACCATACGCACTAAATAAATAAAAAAATGTATCGCTTCCTATCGCTAAACAACGTTTTGAATAAACTCTAATAATTGTGAAACCAAAAGTGCCTTTTTATTGCAAAAACCAACAGGTTATGGGCCCAGGCACGTAACGACATTAGTGCGTGATTGATTTTGTTAAAATAAATTCACTTGGTGCGATATTTTTGGAGAAAATCCGACGAGACATTTTGAGGTTAGGACGACGCCGCCACGCTCACAATGGACTCGACGAAGATTATCAACGTTGGACTTCTGGAAGGAAAAGGAAACTGGAATACATGGCGATACAAACTGAGCATTTGTTTACGAGGTATCCCCGGAGCGACAGACGTAATTGAAGGCAGGTTAGTCAAACCAAGGGCGTTGTCTGATGAAGCGACCGCGGCACAAAGAGCGGAGTACCAGACATCGCTCGACGCTTTTAATAAGGCAGACAGCCATGCGTTGATCGTTTTAACCGCAAATATGACGGAAGAGACACTTCAGAAAATAATGCGTCTCAAGTCAGCCCGGGAGGTGTGGCTCGAACTGCACAAACTCTTCGACGGCGTCTCCGAAGACAAGGTTTACAATTTATGCCTTAAGTTCTTTAGTTATGAAAAAGCCGTTGAAGATGATATCGCTACGCATGTCTCAAAATTAAAGAATTTGTGGAGCGAACTAAAGCAGGAAATGAGTAACGACGCCGAGCTAACCTCAAATTTGCCAGATTTATTTATGATCTGTAAAATTTTAGGTACGTTGCCTGAAGATTACTTTTCATTCAAGTCGAGCTGGATGCTGATGTCAAAAGCTGACAGGACAATCGACAATTTGACGAACCAGCTGTGTGCCTACGAGAATGCACTGAAAGGCAAACAAGAGTCATCTCAACAAGAAGCCCTCTATGTTAATTCGTCAAAGCAGCCAAACAACTCGCACAAGAATCAGCAAAAGGGTGACAAAAAGAAATTTTGCACCTACTGCAAGAAGAAAAATCACCTAGCAAAGGTATGCAGGAAGCGAATCGCGGATGAAGCACTTGGCAACAAAGCCAGCAACTCGGAAAATCCGGAAAAGGGTGCAAATATGATCCTGACTACGGTAGCCTCGACTGTGATGAACTTGGAGTGCAACTCCAAGTTCTGGTATGTAGATAATGGAGCAACAAGTCATGTTTCTAATAACAAAAATATTTTTAGGACGTTCGAGTCTTTTTCTACAAACCACACAGTGATCACAGCGAATGGCGTGAAGGTTGCGGCTATTGGTAAAGGCGACATTGACATCGAAGCAGAAGTCAACGGCAAGATGCACAAGCTCACGTTGGCTGATGTATGGTGTGTTCCCGGGATCCAGAGAAATCTATTCTCAGTCCTTGCAGCGCAGGATAAGAACAAGGAAAGCAGGTTCATCTCGTCTCCAGAGGTTTGCAACTTCATAGTCAACGGCGAAGTGAAACTGACTGGAGTTCGTGAGCGGTTTGGTGGACTCTACAGGCTGAACGTGAAGAACGTGAACGACATTCCATCCAATGAAGTCAACGCAACAGAAGCAAACAATCTTCTCCAACTTTACCATGAACGATTCGGACATCAGAACAAGCGACACGTGAAATCCCTTCTGGACAAGCTGGGAATTCATGTCAACTTGGACAGTGAACTTTGTGAAGGCTGCGTCTATGGCAAAGCTCATCGTCTGCCTTTCGGTACGAGGTCTAAGACAACGGAACCGGGAGAGCGGATCCACACAGATGTTTGCGGTCCATTCAAAGAGTCCATGTCAGGATACTTGTACTTCGTCCTCTTCAAGGATGACTACACAAAGTTCAGGACCATCTACTTTTTGAAAGAGAAGTCCGAAGTTGCAGAGAAGTTGGCTCAATTCGTTGCGGAAGTCAAGACTCTTGGACACAACATCAAAGAGCTGCTAAGCGACGGTGGCAAGGAATTCGACAACAAGCATGTCAGAAAAATCCTACAAAAGGAAGGAATTGTTCAACGCATTACGATGCCCTACACTCCAGAGCAGAATGGCTCCAGTGAAAGAGAGAACCGCACCGTGGTTGAAACTGCTCGAGCAATGATGTATGCTCATGGAAAGCTGCCTCAGATGCTTTGGGCCGAGATGATCAACACAGCAGCCTATGTTCTCAACAGGACAGGACCTTCCCGAGTTGATGGAAAATCTCCCTACGAGTTGTGGCATGGCAGTAAACCAGGTCTGAAACATCTTCGGGTGATCGGATCTACCTGCTATCCACACATTCCAAAACAACAAAGGAAGAAGATGGATCCAAAAGCAATCAAAGGAATTCTCATCGGATACGACAAAGACGACGGCTACAGGATCTTCTGTGAAGAGGAAGGAAGACTCATCAGATCAAGAGATGTCATCTTCGAGGAAAAGGTGCTAGAGCATAAAATCGACAACTATCTTCCGGAAAGTCTCGACTCTGCTGCTGAACCAGTGGATTCAACTTCTGAAGAAAGTCAAGAAGATGATGACAAAACGCAAAGCGAAGAAAATGATGATGAATTCTGGGATATGAGTACTGTTGATGAAGAAGAAGGTCTAGATGAACAAGTTCCAGATAGTGCTCCAAGTCCAGATGAAGAAGCCATCGTCAAGCGCCTTCGTAATCGTTCGTCGCTCAAACCTCCAGAGAAATATCAGGACTTCGTGATGCTTCTCTCTAGCCCTCTTCAGGAACCTGGATCCTACAAAGAAGCCATGCGATCGGATCAGCAAGATCGTTGGAAAGAAGCTATGAGTCGTGAGATGAAAGCTCTTGAAGAGAACAAGACTTGGGAACTGGTTGATCTACCCCAGGAAAAAGAGCAATCTCGAATAAATGGGTCTACCGGATCAAAACCAACGCCGATGGATCGATTGATAAATACAAAGCCAGACTGGTCATCAAAGGCTTTTCACAGCGGAAAGGAGTGGACTACGATCAAACCTTCAGTCCAGTTGCAAGAACATCAACTATAAGAACTTTACTCAGTGTTGCTGCCAACGAGAAGATGAGACTAGCACAAATTGACGTCTCAACAGCATTCCTCTATGGTGACCTCCAGGAAACCATCTACATGCAGCAACCTGAAGGACATAGTGATGGATCCAACCGGGTTTGCTGCCTGAAGAAAAGCTTATATGGACTGAAGCAAGCTCCTCGATGCTGGAACAAAAAGTTCAGCAACTACATCGTCAGCTTGGGATTCAAGCGAAGTAAAGCGGATCCCTGTCTGTTCGTGAGACGAAAAGGACAGAAGAAGATGTTTTTCGTTCTTTACGTTGACGACGGACTGATTGCAGCTGAAGATGAGCAAGAACTTCAGAAGTTCATCAACGATCTGAAAAAGGAGTTCAAAATCACCTCCATGCCGGCGTCTTATTTTCTAGGATTGGAAATCAGCCGAGAAAGGACGGATCAATTAGTGTGAGCCAGAAACACTACACGGAGACCATACTCGAGAGATTTGAAATGACCAACTGCAAAACTGTATCTACTCCAATTATCAAGGACAACGATGCAGAAGAAAGTCCTCCAAATCCTGACTTCCCCTACAGACAAGCTGTTGGAGCACTTATGTTCTTGATGTGCGGCACACGACCAGACATCGCATATGCTGTCAGCGTGGTGTCCAGAAACCTCGAAAAACCAACCAACCGTGATGTTCAGAAAGTAAAAAGGATTCTGCGGTATCTGAGAGGAACGACAGACTACGGACTGATCTACAAATCCAACCTGGAAAAAGGTGTATTTGATTGTTTCAGCGATGCAGATCATGGTGGCTGCCTAACTACAGGACGCTCTACCTCAGGAGTGCTCTGCCGGTACTCTGGGGCACCTATTTCGTGGATGAGTCAGCGACAAGCCTCTGTTGCCATATCCACAACCGAAGCTGAAATCGTAGCTGCCAGTGAAGCTGCGAGAGAGATGCTGTGGACCAAGCGGCTTCTGAGCGAACTTGGCCATCTGAAGTCGACACCTACTCTGCAAGTTGACAACGAAGCAGCCATCCGGCTTGCACAAATCCTGAGTTTCATCGAAGAACAAAACACATTCGGATCAGACACTTCTTTGTTCGCGAATTGGTCACCGATGGGGAAATCAACATTTTAAAAGTTGACACTCAAAATCAGCTCGCGGACATTTTTACAAAACCATTGTTTTCAGTTCATTTTAAATTTTTATGTAACAAAATGGGAGTTTACAAGTTATAAAATAAGGGAGAGTGTTGATGTATTTTAACATCTTTTTATATTATTTGATAACTTTTAATTTTTATCTCTCATCCTTTGCTAACGCAGCACCCCAACAATGGTTAAATCAAAATCCCTAAGGCAACTGTAAGTAAACAACCATACGCACTAAATAAAAAAATGTATCGCTTCCTATCGCTAAACAACGTTTTGAATAAACTCTAATAATTGTGAAACCAAAAGTGCCTTTTTATTGCAAAAAACAACAAGTCGGAAATAAACCGTAATCATTAAAGATAACATGAAAAAGTATATACAAAACCTCAAAAAAGCATTGCTACCCCGCCAAAAACACTCTACGCTCCCAAATGGGTTCATGACCCATCGGCTGAAGCATGCTTACATCAAATTTTTTTAAAAGTACCTTAGTACAATATTTATACCTTATGATCATTGAGTGAAAAATAGAAATTGAATTGTTTAATATTTTTTTTTTTTTTTTTAGATTTGAAAGGCTTTTGACCCGCCTTCGACCATGAGAAGAAAGGAATGAATTGGACAGTGATGACTGACTATCCGGATATTTGGGACACAAACTTGACCACGACATGTTGATGACATCAACAAAAAGAGGTAGATGCGGATGTAAGAACTGCACATATCACAAAATCAATCCAATTCCTTTAAACTTGTCAGACCTTTCATATTATGTTGAATACTAAACTTAATGTGTGCTTAAAATATACAGGGTCCAAACCTGGTTATCTTGGGATAAAGGACCCAGTGTTCATGGTTCACACCCCTCTAAAGGTTTGACTGAGTTTACTGAATGATAAACCATCTTTAGCTCAAATTCCCTTTGAAGGGAAGTAAAACTGTCAGTTCATGTGACTGTGGCATGTAAAAGAGTCATCTCAACAAGAAGCCCTCTATGTTAATTCGTCAAAGCAGCCAAACAACTCGCACAAGAATCAGCAAAAGGGTGACAAAAAGAAATTTTGCACCTACTGCAAGAAGAAAAATCACCTAGCAAAGGTATGCAGGAAGCGAATCGCGGATGAAGCACTTGGCAACAAAGCCAGCAACTCGGAAAATCCGGAAAAGGGTGCAAATATGATCCTGACTACGGTAGCCTCGACTGTGATGAACTTGGAGTGCAACTCCAAGTTCTGGTATGTAGATAATGGAGCAACAAGTCATGTTTCTAATAACAAAAATATTTTTAGGACGTTCGAGTCTTTTTCTACAAACCACACAGTGATCACAGCGAATGGCGTGAAGGTTGCGGCTATTGGTAAAGGCGACATTGACATCGAAGCAGAAGTCAACGGCAAGATGCACAAGCTCACGTTGGCTGATGTATGGTGTGTTCCCGGGATCCAGAGAAATCTATTCTCAGTCCTTGCAGCGCAGGATAAGAACAAGGAAAGCAGGTTCATCTCGTCTCCAGAGGTTTGCAACTTCATAGTCAACGGCGAAGTGAAACTGACTGGAGTTCGTGAGCGGTTTGGTGGACTCTACAGGCTGAACGTGAAGAACGTGAACGACATTCCATCCAATGAAGTCAACGCAACAGAAGCAAACAATCTTCTCCAACTTTACCATGAACGATTCGGACATCAGAACAAGCGACACGTGAAATCCCTTCTGGACAAGCTGGGAATTCATGTCAACTTGGACAGTGAACTTTGTGAAGGCTGCGTCTATGGCAAAGCTCATCGTCTGCCTTTCGGTACGAGGTCTAAGACAACGGAACCGGGAGAGCGGATCCACACAGATGTTTGCGGTCCATTCAAAGAGTCCATGTCAGGATACTTGTACTTCGTCCTCTTCAAGGATGACTACACAAAGTTCAGGACCATCTACTTTTTGAAAGAGAAGTCCGAAGTTGCAGAGAAGTTGGCTCAATTCGTTGCGGAAGTCAAGACTCTTGGACACAACATCAAAGAGCTGCTAAGCGACGGTGGCAAGGAATTCGACAACAAGCATGTCAGAAAAATCCTACAAAAGGAAGGAATTGTTCAACGCATTACGATGCCCTACACTCCAGAGCAGAATGGCTCCAGTGAAAGAGAGAACCGCACCGTGGTTGAAACTGCTCGAGCAATGATGTATGCTCATGGAAAGCTGCCTCAGATGCTTTGGGCCGAGATGATCAACACAGCAGCCTATGTTCTCAACAGGACAGGACCTTCCCGAGTTGATGGAAAATCTCCCTACGAGTTGTGGCATGGCAGTAAACCAGGTCTGAAACATCTTCGGGTGATCGGATCTACCTGCTATCCACACATTCCAAAACAACAAAGGAAGAAGATGGATCCAAAAGCAATCAAAGGAATTCTCATCGGATACGACAAAGACGACGGCTACAGGATCTTCTGTGAAGAGGAAGGAAGACTCATCAGATCAAGAGATGTCATCTTCGAGGAAAAGGTGCTAGAGCATAAAATCGACAACTATCTTCCGGAAAGTCTCGACTCTGCTGCTGAACCAGTGGATTCAACTTCTGAAGAAAGTCAAGAAGATGATGACAAAACGCAAAGCGAAGAAAATGATGATGAATTCTGGGATATGAGTACTGTTGATGAAGAAGAAGGTCTAGATGAACAAGTTCCAGATAGTGCTCCAAGTCCAGATGAAGAAGCCATCGTCAAGCGCCTTCGTAATCGTTCGTCGCTCAAACCTCCAGAGAAATATCAGGACTTCGTGATGCTTCTCTCTAGCCCTCTTCAGGAACCTGGATCCTACAAAGAAGCCATGCGATCGGATCAGCAAGATCGTTGGAAAGAAGCTATGAGTCGTGAGATGAAAGCTCTTGAAGAGAACAAGACTTGGGAACTGGTTGATCTACCCCAGGAAAAAGAGCAATCTCGAATAAATGGGTCTACCGGATCAAAACCAACGCCGATGGATCGATTGATAAATACAAAGCCAGACTGGTCATCAAAGGCTTTTCACAGCGGAAAGGAGTGGACTACGATCAAACCTTCAGTCCAGTTGCAAGAACATCAACTATAAGAACTTTACTCAGTGTTGCTGCCAACGAGAAGATGAGACTAGCACAAATTGACGTCTCAACAGCATTCCTCTATGGTGACCTCCAGGAAACCATCTACATGCAGCAACCTGAAGGACATAGTGATGGATCCAACCGGGTTTGCTGCCTGAAGAAAAGCTTATATGGACTGAAGCAAGCTCCTCGATGCTGGAACAAAAAGTTCAGCAACTACATCGTCAGCTTGGGATTCAAGCGAAGTAAAGCGGATCCCTGTCTGTTCGTGAGACGAAAAGGACAGAAGAAGATGTTTTTCGTTCTTTACGTTGACGACGGACTGATTGCAGCTGAAGATGAGCAAGAACTTCAGAAGTTCATCAACGATCTGAAAAAGGAGTTCAAAATCACCTCCATGCCGGCGTCTTATTTTCTAGGATTGGAAATCAGCCGAGAAAAGGACGGATCAATTAGTGTGAGCCAGAAACACTACACGGAGACCATACTCGAGAGATTTGAAATGACCAACTGCAAAACTGTATCTACTCCAATTATCAAGGACAACGATGCAGAAGAAAGTCCTCCAAATCCTGACTTCCCCTACAGACAAGCTGTTGGAGCACTTATGTTCTTGATGTGCGGCACACGACCAGACATCGCATATGCTGTCAGCGTGGTGTCCAGAAACCTCGAAAATCCAACCAACCGTGATGTTCAGAAAGTAAAAAGGATTCTGCGGTATCTGAGAGGAACGACAGACTACGGACTGATCTACAAATCCAACCTGGAAAAAGGTGTATTTGATTGTTTCAGCGATGCAGATCATGGTGGCTGCCTAACTACAGGACGCTCTACCTCAGGAGTGCTCTGCCGGTACTCTGGGGCACCTATTTCGTGGATGAGTCAGCGACAAGCCTCTGTTGCCATATCCACAACCGAAGCTGAAATCGTAGCTGCCAGTGAAGCTGCGAGAGAGATGCTGTGGACCAAGCGGCTTCTGAGCGAACTTGGCCATCTGAAGTCGACACCTACTCTGCAAGTTGACAACGAAGCAGCCATCCGGCTTGCACAAAATCCTGAGTTTCATCGAAGAACAAAACACATTCGGATCAGACACTTCTTTGTTCGCGAATTGGTCACCGATGGGGAAATCAACATTTTAAAAGTTGACACTCAAAATCAGCTCGCGGACATTTTTACAAAACCATTGTTTTCAGTTCATTTTAAATTTTTATGTAACAAAATGGGAGTTTACAAGTTATAAAATAAGGGAGAGTGTTGATGTATTTTAACATCTTTTTATATTATTTGATAACTTTTAATTTTTATCTCTCATCCTTTGCTAACGCAGCACCCCAACAATGGTTAAATCAAAATCCCTAAGGCAACTGTAAGTAAACAACCATACGCACTAAATAAATAAAAAAATGTATCGCTTCCTATCGCTAAACAACGTTTTGAATAAACTCTAATAATTGTGAAACCAAAAGTGCCTTTTTATTGCAAAAACCAACAAGTCGGAAATAAACCGTAATCATTAAGATAACATGAAAAAGTAAATATAAAACCTCAAAAAGCATTGCTAACCCGCCAAAAACACTCCACGCTCCCAAATGGGTTCATGACCCATAGGCTGAAGCCATTGCTTAAATCAAATTTTTTTTAAAGTACATTAGTACAATATATATTCTTTTGATCATTGATTGAAAATAGAAGATTGATTTTTTTTTTTTTTTTTTTTTTAGTTTTGAAGAAGGCTTTTGACGCCTTCGACCATGAGAAGAAAGGATGTATTGGGACAGTGATGATTGGGACTATCCTGGATATGTTGGGACACAAACTTGACCACGACATGTTGATGGACATCATCAAAGAGGTAGATGCGGATGGTAAGAACTGCACATATCACATAATCAATCCAATTCTTAAACTTGTCAGCCTTTCATATTATTTGAATACTAAACTTAATGTGTGCTTAAATAAACAGGGTCAACCGTGGTTATCTTGGGATAAAGGACCCGATGTTCATGGGTTCAAACCCCTCTAAGGTTGACTGATGTTTACTGAATGATAAACATCTTTAGCACAAATTCCTTTGGAAGGGAAGTAAAACTGTCAGTTCCATGTTGACTGTGGCATGTAAAAGTACCTTTCTAGCAAAATATTTAAGCTCATTCTCGCTTGCTCGTAGAAAGCCATGAGGCAGTTGGGCTGATAACCTTCTCCACCTGAAATTAGCCTATAACATAAAACGAAATAAGGAATATTTGGAGAAGCGAGACTTTGTTGTGGCCCTTTATTCTACATTGGAAGTTAAAGTAATTAATAGTAAATAATACTAAACCATGTCAAAAAATTGACTGAATATAAAGAGGGTATGTAGAAATTTAACTGGAACAGTATTCCCTAAACAAAAAATAATAAATAATAATAATAATTTATAAATAAATAAAATATTTTATCCATAGTTTGGTTTCTCACCTCTCAAAGTAAACATAAATACATTATTTTAAAACTAGCTTCTACCCGTCACGGCTTCGCCCGCAATAGTTGGTAAAATCGTTTAATTTTTAACTAAATTGTTTTGGTCATAAATCTAACTTTAATTTTTTTCAAATATCTATGTGTTTTCCTCAGCTCTAGCTGTAAATAATTTTGCCGTATTTTAATTTTCACTTTAAAATATTTCGTACTAAAAGAAATATATATAATTTAGGTTATCAATTATATATATATATATATATATATATATATATATATATATATAATATATATATATATATATTTAATTTTTGCTTAGTAATTAGTAAAATAAATAAATGAAATAATATTTTTTTTTAGACTACATAGCTAAAATCACATAATATTTATTATGTATTTGAATGAAACTATGTCACAGTAATCATTATTTACTTTAATTACAAAAAAATTAAATCACAAATTCTTAAATAACATCATTTCAATCACATTATAATCAAATATTTATTATTATTTAAAATCAAAGGTTGGGAATAGTCCTTTATGTTATTCCAGGACAACGTACAAAGTTTCATCCGAATCTGTTCGAATCCGTTAACTTTATATTACTTTACTTCACCATTTTAAAGTTAGTAAAGAACAGTTCAAAACGAAAACTTTCAAAAAATACTATTGAACTTTATCATAAAGGTGACTTCGTATTTACTCGTGAAAACAACCAAATTTCTCTCAAATTTTCGCTCTGTAGAAATATTTTGAAGTTTGGATGGTACGTAAGTTTTCGTTTTGAACTTATCCTTACTAACTTTAAAAAATGGTGAGGTAAAGTAATATAATGTTAGTAATATTTTAATTATTTAATCACATTCATATTTACTCGTAAAATTAAATTAAAATCACTATACATAACTTATCTCTTATATACGAAAAGTTTAAACATTAGTATTGTAAAATTAATGTAATGTTGTTCCAGAACATACTCTACCAACTTACGAAAAAAAAAACTATTAAACTTTGATCATAAAAATAGCAAATGACTGGCAGCACCATCTAACCTGCAAAATATTTCTACAGAGCGAAAAGTTGAGAAAATTTTGTTTTCACGTGTAAATACGAAGTCACCTTCATGATAAAAGTTTAATTGTATTTTTTGTGCGTAAGTTTTCATTTTGAACTGATCTTTACTAACTTTAAAAAATGGTGAGGTAAAGTAATATTTTAATTATAATCCCATTCATATTTACTCATAAAATCTCTTATATATACGAAAAGTTTAAACATTATTAATGTAAAATTAATGTAAAATCAAAGGTTGGGAATAGTCCTATATGTTATTCCAGGACATACTCTATCAACGTACAAAGTTTCATTCGAATCCGTTCAGCAGTTTTGGCGTGACTGAGTAACAAACATCCAAACACACAAACTTTCGCATTTATAATATTAGTAAGATTCAAATTCCTTATTCTCATTTCTTAAGCTATATTGTTTTATCAGTGACAGCGTATTGACACAAAATTCGTTGACTTTTTTTTGTTTAACGTAAGTAAATCAAGTGATGGAAACTTACCACCTAACACATTATTCCAGATTTGATCCGAATTCGAACTAAGGTATTTTAGATCAGTAGTCAACCTGACTAACCACTCCGGCCTCCGGGATAGATAGGCTCAAGACCTACAATTCGTTTCAGGAAATATATCAGGTCAGGCAGCCTCTAAATTTGACAGCCCTGGCGACTGTGTGACGTAACCAATTAACGCGTCCTCTCCTAAAATAGCCATCAGACGAAGCCACCTTTATTCGCCGCCCGCAGAATTTCACCTCTTCAGGTTGTCGACTCAGCCGTCAGGTTTATGCAACCACTCGTACATAGTAGTGGAGCGCTAGGCCGACTGGGAAATATTCAGGCGTTTCGGAACATTATTCTGATCTGAATTTTTAAAACTAGCTAAGTGTTGTTTTGCACCGTGGCTTGCAAACTATCTGCGATATCCACACTGTAAATTAAATTGGTAAAATATTGCATTTTAATTTTACTGAAATAACACTTAGTAGCATATTACGTTAATAATAATAATAATAATAATAATAATAATAATAATAATAATAATAATAATAATGGCTTGCTTGGGCTACATCTCTCTGTAGCTCAGTTTACGGAAAGGTTAGCCCGTACTAATGTACCGTTGCCCAGGGGTAGTCCAAACGTACTTATCGTACATTATTTCCATGGAGGCTATTTCCATGTCCTGATGAAACGAGGGGATGATGTTAGTGAACATGATGAGGGTTGGTGGGAGCCAATGAAGATCTTAACCTAATTTAAATCTAATTAACCAAACCCTGGTGACTGTGAGAATTATTCCCCGTTCGAGAAAAATCTCTTAATACCAGCTGGGAATTGAACCCGGTATCTCTAGCCATTATGCCAAGAGCCTGGTAAGCGTATTAAGTTAAGATATCCTTTGTTGTATATTATTGATCCTGCTTAATATTTTGAGTTATAAATTACAACGGGAATCGGGTTACATTTGAAAAGACTATAAAAATAAAGAGTTACCGTATTTAGTTAAACATAAAACCTTCGGTAACTCCGAGACAAAATCCTCTTTGCAACGACAATTATCACAGTTGCACATAGTGATGTTTAATTATGCATGCTTGAATGCATATTTTAGAACTGTTATGGCTAATAGCAACTGAACCAAATACATTTTCATCCCTTCTTGTACGTGCTCTGAAATTTGACGACTAAATTATAAATTCACGTAACAGACTGCTCTTTTCTATCCTTTATTTACTCATATTTGTAATTCGCATAACTGTATTGACTGTATCACCTAGAAAACATTTCGCTTAAATTTGTAATGAGATTTTTTCATGTATTTACTAATGGGGCAGTAGGGTCGAGGAAGTTAGGCACTGTAATTGAAAGAAAATTTAACTAAACCGATTCGGAAAGCCTGGCAAATCATTTACAAAAACTACACTTAGTTGGCTTCAATTCCTGACCTCGTTATCCCTGTAAAACGTGCCAAGCTACTTTTGAAATTGTTGGGAGAAGTAGTGGGTGATATAAATATTTTGTATGTTCCTAAAGAAATAATTTACCATTTTATTCTGATTACTGGAACAAGTTTAATATGGTTTATTAAAGAAACAATCTATTACTTTTTCTGATTACTCAAACACACATATATTTGCATTTATTATTAACACTACTATTTCAATTTTTTAAATATAAATTTAAATAATCAATTGGTATTTGTACACTTTTCATCTGGTTATAAAAATGATTCCATTTAAAATACACCATATTTTATATGACTCTAGAATCATCCTAAGGTTTTCTTTAAAACTAATTATTGTTTTTTCCTCCAGGCTCAGGGGAGCTTGAGTTTGACGAGTTCGTGACCTTGGCCGGTCGGTTCCTGGTGGAGGAGGATGCAGAGGCCATGCAGCAGGAACTGAGAGAGGCTTTTAGGTTGTATGATAAGGAAGGTAATGAGTCACACAAATTACAATTTTTACATTACATGCATGCATAACCAATCACGCCATTTCCTTACGGGGTAGACAAGAAACTGTGAATATAGCTCAAAAAACAACTTCATACTTAATCCATCCTCACTAACTTTCTCCACACTTCCCTATCCCTGTATACTACCTTCGCATCAACAACATCCATACAAAAAAAAACACTCATTGGGTTCGTTTCACACTAAACTAAAGTTGTAGTCAACTTCAAAGAAGGTGGCTGTGAGATGGAAAAATATATCAATCATAATCGATCCAACATAATTAAGTCATTTTAAAAATAAATCTAAGAATGTTTTATGTACCCCAACAAAAGAAAGTTAAAATTTCAATCAACAGTACAAACATTATTGGTGAAGCAAAAGGATTTCCTCGCATTTGGCGATCAATGGCTGAAAAAACTAAGTTTTCTATCTCTGAATTTTCTTAGATAAATTATCTTTATTAGTAATCTATAGCTAAATAATAAAATGTTTAGTAATGTTTTACTTTAGTATAATTTAATATGAAAGAAATAACTGTGAAAGTTTGAATATTAATATATGATTGATATTTTGGTCAATTACCATCACCGAAAAATCCTTAATAATAGAATAATCTAAATAATTTATATACTGCTTGACCGCCTGATGTCAGGGTAGTCTCGCGAACCATATATGGGGTGGGGGGAGTCAGTGAATTTCTCAACTCTCAATTTCCAAACTCTGAATTTTAAAAATTCCCCAGATGACTAGGGCAACGTTGAGAAAACTGGGGATCTGGGGAATGGAATACTCCCAAGTCGATAAGGGGACCAGGGAGTTCTTCCCCCTTGAAAATGGTAAAACTTGAGGCGATAGTTGGGCCTTGAATAGAGTTATAAGGCAACTGTATTTTTAAAGCTATTATTTAGTGATGGATTTTTCAAGTTACAGGTATTATTTGTTTCGACACCACTATTATTATGTGTAGGAGGAAAACAAGTTTCGGCTCGTAAAAACCTCAAGATTTATCAAGTGATCAACATAAAGCTTTACCTAACCTTATTAAGGAAATTGGTGTCTAGTAATAATAGTAGTAATAGTAGTAGCCTTAAATCTAGTAGGCAGTGACAACGGCGCTAATACCCAACTTAATAGACTAAGATTTCTAAACATTCTCCTACAGAAGTATTTCCTTTCAATGTTTGATGAGTTAAGAAGTTAGGAAATTTTTAAGAATATAGATCAACAGTTGGTAAATTTTAATTTAACTAATGTAATTTAATTTGTCTATACAGACGTGCGATACAGAACTTTCATTATCGAAAATACTCTGCTACAGAGTAATTCTAAAATTTCTCACAACTCAAGATCTCATTGTTGTGATATATAGCACATTACTGCCCCAACCCCTTAATATAATTATCCAACGCTATTCCCATGACAATTATTATAAAATGATAAAGCCACTTGTGGCCACATGGTCTAAGGCGTTAGACTTGCTACCACAGAAATAACAATACCTAACAGAATATGGATGTTATTCCCGCAGGTGACGGCTACATCACGACAGCTGTGTTGAGAGAGATCCTAAAAGAACTGGACGAAAAGATCACGAATGAGGAACTCGATATGATGATCGAGGAGATTGACTCCGATGGATCTGGGACGTGGACTTTGATGGTAGTTACATATATCTAATTAAGTTGGCAATACATCCTAATCATTACTTTCCCTTGGTTAAGTTAATTAAGCTATTTACAGCCAAATATTGGTCCTAAATCCTAAAAAAAAAAAACTTAAAAATAACAAAGGATTGCAGCGTGCAACCCGGAAAACCCCTAATTAATGTCGACTAATTCTTTTGATCAATTGGTGTGGCAACATGACTTTTTATTTTAAAAGAAATAGCTACACCCACATATTCACGTAGAGGAAATTAACATATGGAAAATCACCCCTCAGTAGGCTGAATCATGGTTCCCATATACACTCTTTAAATAGCACCTACCAGTAATCCGGACTATTGCAAGCTTTACGCCTTATAGCAGGCGAATTTTAATGTAGGTTTATTTCTAGTTGAAATGCAAGGTTTTATTTAAAGTAAATGTTTATTTGGTTATTAAATGAAGAGAGGGTAGAAAATAATTAAGTAAAAAGCCTTGAGTAGTTTATTGATGGCCCATAAGTTGTTTGCTGAAATGAGCTGTCTGCTTATAAATCTTCACTTCAAAGTGTTATATTGTTTTTATTAAATTCAAATATTAAAGTTACAGTAGAAATCAAAATATAATTGTTTCTCATAAAATAATGATTTATTTTATTTTATTTCAGAGTTCATGGAGGTCATGACAGGTGGTGACGACTAAATATTAGTGATACCTACCGACAAGTTGCTCAATTTCTTTATAAAAATATTTTGTTCTATCAGATAAAACGTGTATTCAATGTGATTCATATTAGGAAATAATATCAAAGTGATCGCAAGGAAATGCGAATTGAAGTTCCTAGCATTT
Source organism: Timema cristinae (assembly GCA_039000515.1). Lineage (NCBI taxonomy): Eukaryota > Metazoa > Arthropoda > Insecta > Phasmatodea > Timematidae > Timema > Timema cristinae. The sequence goes on from JBCFYV010011172.1 coordinate 118,885,336, forward strand.
GAGTTTTTATTTAAAAAAGCGTAATTTTTTTCAATAGATAGGTTGAGTTTAATTGTATACATCTAATAATCTCAACGTTCTTGAATATTAATAAGGGACATCGCGGAATTTGACTAGATATTTATCAAATAAGAGAAAAAGTCATGGTTAAATTACGCAATGATCAACAACTGTTGATTTTTGTATGTATATAAAATAAAATAAATATATTTACTGAAGAATTATATGATTTATTTTGAACAAAAAAGGTTTTTCGTCACAAAAACTGAAAAGAAATTGACCATAACTTATGTTCCCTTCAATCCCATCTTACTGTTTACTCTACTTGTTTTGTGAGTTGAATACACTGAGGACTATGGAACTGTTCAAATACCAATAAATATGTGTATTTTTTAAATGTTATAATACACCAATATCTATTTTGAAATTTATTTACCAATTACAAATGTATTTTTTTCTGCTATTTATTTATGTATACGTGTCTGAGAAATGCGTGTAGCGTATTTGTGGAAGATAAGCCAGTACTAATGTACCGTTGCCCAGGACACGACCGAATCTATTAATCGTGAATCCTTTCCTTGGAGACTATTTCAATGTCCCAATAATGATATAGTGAATATGACGGGGTGGCGTCAATGAAGATCTAACCTAATTAGCCAATTAACCAACCCTGGTGACCTTTGGGATAATATACTCCTTACTGGAAAAATACCTAAGGTACCAGCTGAGAATCGAACCGGGACCCCTAGATTGCTAACTGGAGAGCTGACCAAAGTACCACGAGGCCAGTTTATACTGTCTATTTTTTGTGATACGTTTTAACTCCATGTTTATTAAGGCTTAATTTTAATATTAGGGATGAGGAGGGTATTTTATAGGATGTGCACCATAATTTAAGTGGAAGGGAGATGGGGAAATCAAAGTGATGAATAGCACAAGGAAACTTACTTCCGGAGAGCCGACCTGTGATTCGTACCACAAACCAAAAGCCACTGTCAATCCAGTTAATTGCGAGGTTGACGCCTCCGGTGCGGGTCCTTATAAAGCCGTATTAAATAATGTTTTTTTTACAATTATTTTGTCATATAATTGAGTTACAATAAGTCACTATAAAATAGCATGTTGATGAAAATAAATTAGATAATAGAGGGTTTTGTTCTAAGATGTGTAATAAAGTCATTATTATTTTTTTAATTCACTTTATTCCACATTTTTATAAATAACTTGCTTTACAGATAGCGCCTAAAAGCTTAGGCCCTAATTTAATATATATTTTATTGATAAAATTACTTATAAAATTAACTTATATTGTGTTAGATTTTGCATATGATCAGCCTAACAATATTATTTCTAGAATTAAATGTAAATGTTTACATACTTTGGATTAAAACGCGAGTTCATTAATTAGTAAAGAAATCAGAGTGAAAGATACCGGTATTGTTAGTAAATAATTATAACAGGGCAAATTATAATAGGTTTTCTTCAGTTAGGCAGAGTATTTATGTTGGTTATCAACAGCCTAAGTGACCCTAGTTCAACCCCGGGTGATAATAAAGATAATTTAATATTGGTGATTTGGAACGTTCAATTATCCATATCTTAATACATTTCCGGCGTCAAGTTAAATGGCTATGTGTTTCGTGAGATGTACCAGGTTAGTTTAGATGGCAAGTCATATGATAAAAGAATGCTCGTTTAGTACAATAAATACAAATAAATCCAGTATAGTGTATAGAGTGCAACTTTATTTCGTTTGTTGAAATATTCTTTTTTGTTTTTTACCAAGCTTACACTTGTTTGTTTTTTTACACTTTTCGATAGTGTCGCAGTACTATAGTCATTCTCTCCTTGTTATTTTTTTTTAACAGATGGCACACACACGTTATTTCTGTTGTGAGTTCACATTCCGTCTGAATTTGCTTTCTTTGGTTCATGTTCAATCGTCTCCTCCGGTCATTACTTCCATAAACTCTGAAAACAATCAACAAAATATACAAGTAGGATTTTATATTTTTACAAAGCTGGCGTTTAAAACAATGATTCACGTATTTAACAAAAGGGTTGTCAAGGTGAGATGGAAGGAAATGCTTTTTTAAGGAACATATTTTTGAAGTTTTTTTAACAAAAATTATTTTGGCCAAAATTTATATAGTCCCTATATATTTTATCACCGCGTCTTACTACCTGTTCAGGTTGTACAGTATACACATATATAATAATTAGTCTAATAGGGTAGAGATGAGAAATGAAACATTTTAGAGATAATCTACCTGCATTTGAGTGGAAGGAGAATGGAAACTATTTAGGAAACACCACCCTCAGTAGACCTGACTGGGATTAGAATCCTGATATCCCCATCATCAGTAGGTCGGTTTAACAAAAACGTGACGTATTAGACCATTCGACCACCGGAGTGGCCTAAAAATAAATAAAATATTACTTCAGTAGGGCATCGGGGATTTTGACCAAGACTTTTTCTCATCGTTTAGAAAGTTTCTATTCCGAAACTAATGAGATTTATGGGTGTATAAAAGTGTAACTAAAAGCATTTACATGAGTAATAAATTAATTTATTTTGGCAAAAATTCTAAAAACTGCAAAAAATATAAACCTTAGCTCGTGTTTCCATCCATACCATCTTAATGGCAAATACAAGGAGCAATAATGAAGAAAGGTATGTTAACATAATGTGCACCCGCATCAGCGTCGATATAGCTGCTAACGTTGCTATTACAAATAATATTAATGTCTTAATTCAGATTGTACATGAAGGATGGAGTGTGGCGTGGGATTAATTAAGATAAGTACAGGTAAAGCACAGCAAAAATAAAATTTAGGCAACCGGTTCCCATAAATTAGGCAGAGATTCATTTCCTAGCCTCTCCAAACTAAATAGGTATTAAGATTTAAACCATTTGGCCAACGCTGCTTGTATTGGAAGGGGTTATATTATATTATATTATTATTATTATATTATATTATTATATTATTATTATTATTATTATTATTATTATTATTATTATTAATGGTAGTTCTGTTTAAAGTGTGAATGACAAAATTAAACTTTGTTAACTATTCACACTTACATACTCTATGGTATTAGTAACTCGAAAGTTCATTACCACACCAAAAAAAGGACGCCACCGATCCCTCTTTTGAGCTGGTTATATCCAGTCTACTTCATTACACCATATCCCTATCTTGATCTAGTTATATCCAGTCTACTTCATTACACCATATCCCTATCTTGATCTAGTTATATCCAGTCTACCTCATTACACCCTATCTCTTTCAAATCCATTCTATTGTCATCCTCCAATCTGCATCTAGGTCTTCCCAATTGTCTCTTCCCATTTTGTTAGCCAGTTACTACCCCGAACAAGGTTCTAGATTCTCCAATTCTAGCCGCATGTCCTTCCCACTTTAATCTGAGAAATTTGATTATCCTTACGACGTCTTGTGACGAATACAAGATAAATGTAACTATTCATTATGTAATCTCCATCACTTCCAGTATTTGAATCCCTTTTTAGAGCATATATTGTCCTAAGCACCTTGTTTTTAAACAACTTCTATTTTTTTTGTCATGTAAGGTTAGAGACCACGTTTCACACCCATAGAGATCTGGATTCTACATTCCTCATCTCTACCTAATTACTGTATATATACGTGGTGCTCAAACAATAATGAATCATAATAATTACATGTTTATTATTAAAAGGTGAGTATTATAAACATACATTTTATATTTCGTTTAAGATCTATCATAAATCTAGAACCCCAAATAAATCTTTCAGTACATTTATTGATTTAACTAATCACTTGAATCGATATCTTCTTACGCCTTACGTTGAAATATCTTAGCTACATTAGTTGTTTATCCGTAATTAATAAATATACCTTAACATAAGTTAGTAAGAGTAAGGAAGATAGTAATACCCATTCTTGTCTATAGAAGAGGGTAGCAAACAATCATCTAAAAACGAGCCCTCAGATCACCCATTCAGGATCGAATACCTGCTTTTTAGGTCAGAGTCATACATTTTATTGGGCTTATAACGGGTAATAATATATTGTAACCACCAGCACAAGTATGGGCAGACAAATAAAGGCTTAAATCTTGCCTAGTCATTTGTCGGTGATGGGGAGATTAAGGTTAGAATCATAACCAGGTGTTCTGAGATGAAAACAAAATAAACTCTCTTCACTTGTTCTAAACTTTTCCGTACTCAATAATAATTCATTGTAGTATATATGAGAATATTCGGTACGGTAAGGGTGTGTGGGATTCCCGAATTTCAGGATACCGCGGGAAAAAATATTTCCCGTTCCCAACCCGATTGTCGGGAAACATATTCTATGATCCTAAAGAATTCAGAAATAGCTTTTTTTTTCATATTTAATTTACTTTAAAACTTGTTTTTCATGTTTTATTTATTATTTAAATATAAATATGTATGTCAACCTATTATAGATATAAATTTAGATTTAATATGTGTTTCAGAAATGTTTATAATTTAAGTATCCTAAGTTATAGTAAAAGTATTAAAAATTGATTAAATTTTATCTTTATATATATTTGTTAAAATTTTCTTTGTTGGGGCCTATATATTAATTTAACAAATTAAATATTGTTAGTGTTTTAAGGTATGTAATATTAGCAAATTTAGAAATAATTAGTTTTACATTTTTAATTCTCATTCTCGTCTCGAAGTAAGAGATTCTAAAACTCCCATTCCCGATCTCGTCTCGATCCAAAAAAATCGATCTCGCACACCTCTACCGGATAATTTGTAAGACCCAAAGCAGGGGTATTTTATTTTCAACCCTCTCTTAGCAACTCAAGATTTTTCACCCATGTGTTACCATCAAAGTCAACGGTGCCCGATCCATCAGAGTCAATTTCCTCAATCATCATGTCTAGTTCTTCCTCCGTGATCTTGTCATCCAGTTCTTTAAGGATCTCCCGCAGGACTCCTGTCGTAATGTAGCCGTTACCTATGAATAATCGAGAAAAATATTACAGACTTTATGTTCTTACATCTAAAATCTCACTTCAATGTGTAATAGAATGTAATTTGAGTTAAAATCCATACTTTTTTCAGTTTTTATACCAAAAAACGATGTTGCTCAAAATAAATAAAATATTCCGTAAGTAGATACTCTTAATTTAATTTTATACGTATTGTAGTTTTCACAGTTACTGAATATTTGTCATCAGCATAATGTAATTTAAACATGAGCTTTTTAAATTAATGAGAAAAAAACCCTGGTCAATACATCTGATTGAGATTCGAACCCCGATCACTCTATCACCAGAAATCGAGACTTATGCAAGCCTCACTATTTATTCCACGGGACCACTGGTGTGGGCCTGACTTACTGACTCTTTTATCTTTTTTTGTTGTTGTTAGGATCAAGTTGGTTGGTAGTGTGACTATAAATTCCCTTGGTTTAGAAAGTACAAGTTAAATGCATGCAATAACCATAATAATCAAACTACGTACACTTAAACGGGTATTATAATTTTTATTGCTACCCGTTTTAGAGCCTTTTCCGCCTATCCGCAAATTATACGAACTTAAAGATACGAGAAGTTTGTTAAGTTTTAAGGAAATGGGTAATTATCTGTCATGAGAGAGTATGAAAATAAACCAATTAAAAAATAAAGCTATAGTAGAGTTATGGTAGGAAGAACCATATCTGACAACTACAAACGTTACTTGAATTATTTTAATACATTCATACGGCTGTGTATGTGATATGCAACCGTAGCTTTTGATTGATAGTATCATTAATATTAAAATAATTGTGTGAAGGTTAATTGTTGAATATGAAGTATGAAAATAAGGTTTTTATTGTCACATAACACGATATTAGATTTTTAAATTTTCTACATTGCATAAATATGTAAGAACATTTTAGATAAAAGAACAAAGAACGCTATATTGTTTTATACTGACTTATATGGATTTAGCTACGCTTTCGTTATAAATGTCATTTAATCATTGTCAGTGTTTTACTGTTTAGAACTGCTTTGAACATAATTTTAATATGTTGAAATATTTTATATTCAGTGAGATATTTCAAATATATTCATGGCATTTCGAAAGTTTCTTCTCCATATGAAATATTTCTATAATGGAAAAGCTAGTTCGAGTGTTGAATTTGAAGTGAACTAGATTTGATCTGTGGTTTAGACCATTCGAAACTTTGCACATATTTATAAAATGTTTTCAGTGTTGTTAACAAATATTTTGTTTCTACAAGGTTCTTGCAATCATTGTCCTACTATGGATGAATCCAGTGCAACTGGTTCTAGCACCGAACTAAGCCCTTGCCCATAATAAGGGGACTATCCCTTGCAATTCCTCTTCGCTCTTGTTTGACAGCGGCCATGTTCGGTTGCACAAACATTGGTAAACACTCTTGTAATGTTCTTCCCACGCAGTGGTCTAACGCCCGCCCTCCAGGCTAGATCAGGCTTTACTCTGTTCTACCTCTATGTTATGACATTAACGACCTTGTTGCAGTTAAGTCATAGCCGCGAGCGATGAATATATCGGACCTTGAACACGCTTGAGAGGAAAAAAACTGTTTTATTGATGAAAAGTCGATTAAAGTTAGCATGCCATTGGCTACGATTATATGCTTATCTTCCTTCATGAACAGTGGGAGGACCAATTAGACAAGACCAGTCCAACTCTGATAAGAATACATTTTTGTAACACCCACAACAGCCACTAGAATCATTTTCCTTTTATTTATATGTCAAAACATATTATCTGCCGCACCTGTTACGTTTGATGGATATTATCAGCAAAAATAATGCATTTTTTCCAAAAGTTTCATTTTACTACTGAAAGTAGCTTCTTGATTTACTTATACATCTTAAGGCTACAGTCAATAAGCATCATAGTCACCACAATAAATGTAAATACGCCTTTATAATTTTAGAACATTTTCTGAGTAAAAATTGTTTACTTTGGAGACAACGTTTTTTAATTTAAATTAACATAGAAGCATAGAAAATAGTTTTGTATTAGATCTAGTGAAAATCAAAGGACTTACTTATGAGATATTTTCTTCAAGATTCCACTACCTTTTAATCGTCTCTAAAATATTTTACTTTTAATCCAAATATTGGATGAATATTTAGTTGGAGATTGAAGTCTACTCACAGCCAGAAGGTTTCGAGTGATATTATAACAGAATAGTTAAGGATCTTTAATTTTTCATAAGGAGTATTTAACAAGTATTTTATATTATTATGACACACACACACACACAAAAGTTAGTAAACTTGAGCTCAAACGTTATATGATTTTTGTATAAATCAATGACTCAAGTCATATTTATTAGATATATAAACGACTTTCTTATGACATCAGAAATCTAAATATAATTTATGTTATCATTAATACATTTAGCGACTAATGTAAATTAGAAAAAAAACTGGATTTTTTTTTTAAATGAACATTTAAAGCATCTTTTACAAAATACAAACTTTTTTTGGTCAACATTGATAAAATTTGACTATAAAAATAGTATTATTTTTATAATCTCTATAAAAAGTGACAGCTGCAGGTCACATGACTTGACATAGAATATGTCAAAGTAGATCTAGTAACTTTTTATAGCTGTCAGATAAAATGTCCACTATTAAGAAAGTCATAGCAGAGATTGCAGCTTCTTTAGTAAAAATATGTATACTATGATAAAAATAACAATAATAAAAGTAATTTAGCCTGCCAAAAAAAAATTTAAATCTGTTTCGTAGAACTCAAGAAATGGACGTTTTTTAAAATTGTAGATTCCCCTTTTAATATATTTAAATTTGAAAATTTCGATCATACCGTCATTTTAAAATAATGTTGGAAAATTTTTTGATTAAACTTCAAGGAATCACTGTCACATTTTTAAATGTATAAATACACTTTAAATATAATTTTTGTGCGTATTTAAAATCCGTTTAAAATGTGTTTTTAATCAAATTAAATGTGAGAGTAAAACTCATCTGTTGAAGTATGCTCTTAAGGACCTTAAGGAACACTCCATTATAGCACCTAGCTTATAAAATCTAATGGTTTACCTTCCTTGTCGTATAATCTGAAGGCCTCTCTCAGCTCCTGTTGCATGGCCTCGGCATCTTCCGTACCTTCATCCACGAGGAACCTCCCGGCCAATGTCACGAACTCGTCAAACTCCAGCTCTCCTGAACCTGTGGGCACAATTTGTATATAATATTACTAACCCCGGGAGTGCGTTTCAACCCCTAGATCAGTGGTTCTCGATCTTTTTTGGTCCACGACACACCATTCTTACCCGTGACTCTCCTCCGCCACATAATGAACGTTCAAGTTGGCCACACTAAGGGGGACTCGGCCATACGCATTCACAGAAACTTCTCTCAGTTGAACATGAAACCGAGCCCTTGGTATGGTGGTCAGTTCAACTTGCTACGAGCCTAGAGGACCAGGGTTCAATTCCTTGGGTATTTTCCTCAAAAATGAAATAATTCCAACGCACACCAGGGTTTAGTTAGTTAGGTGTGTTTCTACTGGTTCCACACCCTCATACTCACTATCACCATCAGCCAATCTCATTGATACATGGAAAGAGCTTCCACGGGAAGGATGTACGCCTCTAAGACAACGGTACATTACTACTGGCTAATCTTCCCACAAACTAGCCTAAAAATGCTCTAGCCTAGACGCGCAATTATTATTATTATTAATATTAATCAGGAAATACGCCTGCGTTTGTCACATATTAAACCATGATTTTTTTTAATGACAAACTCATGTTCCTTATTAATTATGCAAATATTTTTATTGTAAGCCATTGAATTCTCTGTAAAATGAACATAACCTCTTACATATTTCGAACATTTTACTCTTATTTCTTAAAAAAAAAATTATAATTGAACTAAACTACTTTTAATCAGCTTTCATAACAACAATAACATGATGTCTAGAAATACTCAGCACATCTACCTAGTGAATTTTGAAGCATACCTTTGAGAAAGATTGTATTAGATAGAGGGTAACTCAGAGTCGTATTAATGGTCTAGTCTCGGGTATCAGCCATTCTCCCAGTTAACGAATAACCGGCAGTTTAGAAAATTGTCTGGCCTCAAAATATCGACTATATTTACGGCCCTAGGAATTGTAGATTTTTATACATTATTTACCGTAAAATGAGAGGTAAAAATAACTGGAAGAATTTTACCCAATATTTTATTTTGAATTTCCTAAAACCAAAAGTTATATAAACCCACAACTTACAAACAAACCTGACTTATGACCTTACTGTGAAATATTGTATGACAGGGAGTAAAAAAGTTCCATGGGGTCAGCCTCAAATCCAGCCATACCGGCCGAGCGGCTGCCATCGGTTGGCAAAGCTAGAGCCAACTTATATGGCTTAAGGGTATCATGTGGTCAGCACAAAGAAACCTCCAGCTGTTAATATCAGTTTGCTAGACCTGAGCCGTTACTTTCCATTCAAGTATCTCTTCATTTATCCTAGAAAGGTTGAATAGACCCCGTTCCAGACCCACTGCTTCAAAAAACAAAACAAAATCTAGAAGCCCCAGGTATTGAACCTAGAACGTAAGGATCTACTTCCAGGAACTCTGAGCACTAAATCATCATGTCAATCTATTAACAAAATATTTTTAATGGAACAAACTATAAAACTGATTCTAATTTCTTTGTTGTCAAATGTAGAGTGAAGAAAACCATATTTATATAAGTTCTTTGGTTCTAGATTAATCTTGCATCTAATTTTTCCGGCTAGTCGGTAGTAAGATGGGTACTTGGGACACTTTTTACAAGTAAATACACAATTATTTGTTTTAATGGCACACATTACGTTACAGTTGCCTGAACACCTTTACAACACTCCATGTACCATCACTGGTCTGCGCACTCACCGTCAGCATCTACTTCATCAATGATCTCTTTAAGGGTCTCCGGTTCTAGTTGCTGCCCCAGGAGGTTCAGGATGGTGCCCACCATGTCTGTGGATATACATCCTTTCTTCTCGTGGTCAAATGCGTCAAACGCTCTTTTCAAAACTAAACAAAGAAAATATTATTAAAGTGCTTAGTTTCTTAGTTTCCCGCTTGGGGCCGCAGTGACTTTATATATTTATCTCCAACTCGTTTCAACACTCGCCCGTGCTATACGCATATTGTAAAGGAAATGTACTCCCATTTTCGTGAAGAACGAGTGAAAGAAATTTAGAAAAAGAACCTTAGTATATCCAGCAGATATTCGAACCCTGAACTACACATATACATTGGTAAAGAACAGAGGAGATTAGCTCATAAGCCCACATGCTCACCGGTGAAGGTATAATATAGTTAAAAGACACAGGATGAGGTAGCTGAATTTTAAGGAACTCTGTAAGAGCGTTTGCTTGGAGAGAAGATAGAAAAACCGTAGCGGAATATCTCAGTATGGGAAGCCAGTCCCAGACATCTGAAAAGGGAATAATGCCCCGGCTACCTTTGTCATATAGACTAATTAAATTATTATATTACTTGCACAGGTAGTCAATCACATGTGACGAATATGTTGAGCTCTTCTTGTCTGGATTTCCGGAGACGGGGATTTTGTGTTTTGAATCCCGTTCTTGTGTACGTGATTTATTTTCTTTTTCTCTCTATCACTTTCTACGAAAATGCAGGCACATTTTATCTAAATTCTCCCTTCGTCACCACTTCCTTGTTTGTGAAAATATGAGAGCAGATCAGTTGAGTAGGAGGATGTGGGTATTTTGATTATTTAGATTGAATTCGACGTAGGTGTCACTAGGTCTTATTTTATTTAGCACCGCGTCTTACTACCCGTTAGGGTTATATGCTTATGTACTAATTACACTAAAGGTTTTAGGGATTATAGAGGTTATATTTCTATTAAGTGTACCCGAATTTTCGGGGAGAGAGTGTAAAACAATTTTGGAAAACAACTCTCAGTACACCCGACCAAGATTTTAACCTTAATCTCCCCGTTATCAGTAGTCTGCTCTACTGAGAGACCACGTGGCCAACGAAGCGGGTAGGTATAATCTTTTATAGAGCAGGGAGGACAAAATAAAAGCACTTAGCTTCAAATTTAAAAAAAAATCGTAACAAATGAATAAATAACATGAATGATAAATCGGAATTAATTACTTGAGTCACATAAAAAAACTTTAATTTACACATGGTTACAAACATGTATTTTAAATTTTTAAATTATTTTACTATAAACTTCACTGTTTCTTTTACGTTACTAAAAGTGTTCACTTTTATGAAAGTCAAATTTAGCTAGGGGCCTATAGCTAAACTTCAGTAACATAAATAAAATACTGTTTTAAAAGAAGGTATACGTTTTTTAAAACTGTTGGTACATAAATATACTACTGTCTTATAATAAGGTATACCTCCAAAAATTTAAAAAAACCAGTTCAGTCTTAAAAGACCACAGTTTATCTTACTTATATTTATAACTTAATTTTACTATAATAAAAATACTTACGCTTAATTTGTTCTTCTGGAAGGTCATTCTAAAATAAAATAAAATAATATTAGCTATTAAATAACAAACACCTTTTCTTAAAAAAATAGTAAAAAAATAAAAATTTCTTTGAAAATTTAGATATTTAACTAAAATTAAAATCTAAAATAAAAAAACAGTTTTGAACACATTAAATGGTGATATTTTTTTAAACACATTTTTTAACACACATTTGTTTCATGACATTATAAAATAGAGAGTTGTATATACGTACCATTATAATAAGCATTTAATATTAAACATGTTATGAAAAAATTATTACCTTTTGTTATAAAAGACCAACTAGCCCATGCTTACAGTACGTACGAAGGAATATTGTATATATCAATTATATTTTTATTCAAAGAAACTCACTCCTTAAACTTCACATAGCATGCACTGTTTTACCAATTTAGTCAAAAGATCATAGCTAGAAGAACACATTAAAAAAATAATTATTTTGTTAAAATAATATATCCTCATCAGTAAATAATAATAGTCATTTAAGCAAACATGTATTTTTATATTCCCTTCTGATGGAATGATTATGTACATATTAAATAGATAAAAACTACACCCGGACAGGGAATTGAACCCTGAACGTCCAACTTAATGGACTTAACGCTCTAGGGACTGAGCAGTCTATATATAAAAAATATATCCAGTAGTATCTAGCTAATTTGACATCAGCTAATTCAAAAAATTGGATAAGTTTGAACTCACCAAGACTATCCATAGAATTCCTATTCAAATCAATGGAAAAAAACTTTTAAATAAAATTTTAGAAGAAAATATTTGTATAGTTCAAAGTCTATCTACATTGTCAGGTAGTTTTCAAGTTAGTACTCATTTCACACCTAACTTAACAATCTTTATCAAATCACCCCATATAACAAGAATGTCAAATAAAGTTTCATAGAACAGGGAATGTGTTGGATCGGCTTTCAACGCTTCTTTGTGATGATGCGATCACGTGACTCAACATGTGGCGCGTCTTCAATGATTTTAATTCTGCGATATTTATATGAGAATTTTTTCATGTTTTTATATGTGTTTAAATTTTCTTGTTTTTTTTAAATGTATATATTGTGTATGTGTGCTTACAAATATAGTATACTTTTTGGTTATTGATATATTGTGTATCAGCAGATTAAATACTCACAAAATTGATTAATTCAAATTTAGGATATTTCGAATATGATACAACGAATTAAAAAATATATATACTGTATTACATTATTTTACATGCCTATATGAATATATGTTAATCCTGATGACCTTCCACCTGAGTTTCATTAAAAATTCTTAATTCAAAATATAATTGAAAATAAACCAAAATATGTTTTAAATTGTAATTTTCATTTTTATTTAACCATTTTATTTAACTATAAAATCTATATTAACAAACCGGAGAGATTATTTTTCTGTCATGTTCTTTTCAAAATATATACCGCAAGCAGTTTGTCTGAGTTATAAAATTAATTAACCTTTGTGCACTAACGTGTGCATATTGAAACAGGAATTTCAAAACTGGTATTAGATTTATTCTAATGAATTAAAAACCGGGCTAGAGCAAAAAGGCCCCAGGCAAAACAGTGTCTTTAGGCCCTGACCTTAAAGTTACCTTTCACTAGTACGTAACATAATTCGGGTAAAATGTATTTTGGATTAACTTAATTGTGAAATAAATTGTTCTAAATCGGTATAGTTTGAATAGTATAGATAAATTAGTGATTAATTTCAAAGTATAATCTCATTTCATTAAAAAATTTAACTCCTCTAGTAATAATTCAAATTGAAAGATATCGCTTGACATTTAGATTTCCAGAAAACAATTTTATATTTTAACCTTTATGTTTACAAACATTTTGTCCCGTTATGTGTTTGTCTAAGGAAAATCACACCTAAAATGACTAAACGTGAAATTACGAAATGTTATGATTTTAGGTTAAAACTTAAACACACTACCTAAAAATACTTTCAACCGTTAGAAACAATCCCATCTGGGGCCACTTAATTCCACAAAATAATGGTTTGGGCACTCATTGTTTTTACAAAATTGAGAAATAAATAATGATATCGTTAAAAATCTTTAAAAAAACTCATGCTTTTTTAGTTACTTTTGCACAAACTTAAAACGTTTGACAGAGTAGGCCATTCACAAGTTATTTTATTTTTTAATAAAAGTTCCTACGTACACCGTAATAAAAAATGGAATGTTTTAATCATATAAATATCATTTTATAAATATTTTTACTTAGCATTAATCTAAAATACCACTTTTTTACTGTTCTTGCAAATTCGCAAAGTTATATGCTTTTGACGGAAATTTAGTTATGTTTTAAAATATAAACAAATTGCTTGCTCTAGCTAGGGAAAATAAGCTTGTTTCCCGGGCGAGTTAAATAAGAACGTACCATGGTGAACTTGTTAACCCAGCTCACAGTACTGCGACACTAACTAACACTGAACTCCAGTCTTCTTCAAATTGAACTGAAAGCAAGCAATGTTATATGGGTAGAATTCTAGGCACCTGAGTGTTCCCCGGTCGTGAAATTTGCCAAAATTCTTAACCCAATTTAAGGGGAGTAGTTGCGTGATTAGATCTCTTACATATGGGGGGGGGGGGATAGGAGGAAAGGAACCGCAGGGGAAATGAGCTAGGTAACAATAAATAACATTGGCTCATCATGCTTATCTTTCACCCCCCAAAAAAAATAAAAATATCCGAATGAATGTACATTAGTCATGACGTAACTGCAAGAATGAGACAAACTGACATTTCTAAAGTCGTCTTTTGTGTGGAACGGTCTAGAAAGGGCTATAAATAAATTGTTTCATACGTCTCCCCTGTTGAGGGTTTTCTAGTAAAAAAAAAAGTTTAATTGGGTCGCTATATTTATATTTATCTAAACTTTTATAGGATAGCGTAAATGATGTTATTTCGAAAGCTTTACTTTCGGTTCATAGTCAATTTCAGCCTAATTTAACCTAGAACACACTTCTAAACCTATATATTTATGACAGATGTACGTTCGGAGGAATTAATTTGTCCCGGATTTAGGGGCTCTTTCTAACGCATACTATTAAATTACATCTTCCTTGTCAATCTTCCCCAGATATAATGTAATGATGTAATAGAATGTTAATTCTAAAACCACTCCAGCTTAGTACTGTTTGACCTCTTGATTTAGTGGTAAACGCCCCTGATTACTGACCTTGAAATCTCCGGTTCGATTTTCTGTGGCACCATAGGTATTTTTTCTTAGAGGCGAGATGCTATTATGTTCACCATGGTCTGGTTAGTTAGGTTTAAGATTTCCACTGGCTCCACACCTTCATAATCACTATCATCACGTCATCTCATTGTGGGTATGGAGTGTAGACAATCTCCAAGGTAACCCGAGACAACGTTCAGTTCCCACAGAGTGGCTAAAAGTCTACATATAAAGTGACCGAACTAGACAGTGTATCGTTCATGGTCAGATATGCTTTACGCTTCTTCTTTTTTAACTGAATTAATTTATATTTAAAAAAAATCCATTTTAGTATTTGGTAATTAGATGATTTTTTTAAAGAAGCAATCTGGAATTGAACCATGGGCCTCAATGCTATGTCCCCCTTTACCATTGGGTCACAAAATCTGCTACATACTGGTTTGTATAGATATACATATTTATATTTTTCCAGCCCTCTATTTTAAGTCCTTTTCACTTTAAAATTAAATCGGTATAAATATTGTTTACCATTTGTTTTAAATCCATCGATCGACTATTATTTGACAAAATAGTCTATTAAAATTTGAAAATATCTAATTAATTTGACTACCTCGGTTGTATTGAGGTAAAGTTCTAAACCTATGATCATATGTTAGTGGTTTTAAACCTGAGAGGTGATAACATGTAGCCAGTGGCGGCTCGTAGCTAAAATTAATGGGGGTGTTGCTCCAGAAAATTTTTAGCCTTTATTTTAAAATTGTGTAAAAGGAAAAAAATATATATAAAAAGAAAATTTATTCAGGAATTTGATAAAATCTTAACAAAAAAACAAACATTTTTTATTACTTTAACTTAAATTGTTAAAGTTCAAGCTTGATCTATTCATTTAAAAATGAAATTCATTCTTCTTGATTTAATTTGCGCAAAAATTCAATAATTTTCTCCTTGATCTCTGGATGACAATCGAGGAATTTTTCTCCATTGAAAGTACTGCAAGCGCCTTTAATCTTTCTGTTAAATAAAAGAACCAAAAAAATCAAATAGAATAGCTGAAAGCAGAATAATAATATTATTCTACACTCTTCTACACTTTATCACATTCAAGAATATGGTACATGGGTTTAAAGCACAACACACGCTGAGTAAAAAAAAACTTCCTTCCACCATCACGCCAGAGCGGCACTGCGAGAGCAACAGTGCTCTCTCTACCTGGAAGTCCCGCCTTCCTCCGCACTCCCCTCCTATGTGCGCATGCGCACAACAGTCAAACACCCCATCGCTTGCACTGTGAAGCGCACAGTTCCATACAAAGATTTTTGTATCTTCTTCATAACCTGGGGGATGGCTACTGAAGTACTGACATTAAGCTTAAGGAATATACATTGTACTACAAAAATAAATAAAGAATTAAAGAAAAAAGACTCACTATATTAAATGTTATCGATAATATCAAGTGGAAATAGGGGGTGCTGCGTCTCCGCATTACCTATACATGAACCGCCACTGCATGTAGCACAACTTACTTTCGGAGGGGAAGTAAGGCCGTCGATTGTGTCATGTAAAAGAACCCTGGGAGGTATGTGAGATACCTTTAGAGCAAAAATTTGCAGATTTCTCTTTCTCTCTCTTAGAAAAATTTATTACGGAAATCAACGGGAATCTACTGCACTTTCAGGACTTGAAGAGTTGGAGAACCTTATTTTCCAAACAGATCCCGCCAGTGGCTGGAAATATATATATTTTTTAATACCGCGTCTTGCTACCCGCTCGGGCTATACGCTTGTGTACTAATAATGTTCATTAGTTTTATGGATTAGGAAGGTTATATTTAAAAGAATGTACCCACATTTTCGTGAAGGTAGAATGGAAAATAATTTTGGGAAAAACCACCCTCAGTACACCCGACCAAGATTTGAATCTCAATTTCCCTGTCACTGGTAGTTTAGTCCACTGCGAGAGTAGCGCCTTTGACTATACAACCACCGAAGTGGCTTGGGTTAGAAACTGTCCATGATGATAATGATGATATAGTAATTATTTGTATTTATCATGCACTATGATCACATACTATTAAATAATGTTTGTTTAGATGTAGGTCTTCATAAAGTACGTCTATGTATGCGAATATAGGTTTGATTGGTAGCCCTAAATATTTTGTTAATATTTTGATAATATCATGAGAGCTCCTGAATTTTTTTTTACATACATGAATGACATACCCACAGTTTATTGGTGCTAGTATAGTTTATAAACTTTACTAATTGAGATAAACTAAACAAATTTAAAATACTATTGGTCTCCATTATACTATCCATGCTATAGTAGGATATATGTAGGAAGAACCTTTTATACAATATCAACACATTTTTTTTTTGCTGTGAACAATGATAACATTTTACCAAAGTGTTATTTTAAAGAATTAATAGTAACTATAGAAAGGGACAGCTGCAGGTCATATGACTTGTATGAATACGTTAAAGTAGTTCTAATAACATCCCTATGAAAATTGTAATATACCGGTGAACTTATTTATATATTTAAAACATGGTAGAAAGGACAAAGGTACTATTAAATTTTCACATATTCATATGGAAGGTACTATAATTTGTAGCTATCACTTTTTATAATTTATACCAGTAGTATAAATACCTTTAAAATCCCAATGGTAATATATTTTATTATTATTATTATTATTATTAGCACCGCGTCTTACTACCCGTTCGGGTTGTACGCACTTACGCTAAGTGTAATGGTAGGGTGATTGTGAGATGAAATGAAGGACCTACAGTTTAACGTGGAATCCGAACCACGTGGAGGCCTGGCATTCCCCACATTCACAAGATTCTTGTCAGAGGTGAAGGAAAGGTTCTAGTAATCAGATAAATCTGTGCCGGGACCGAGGATTGAACCCCGGCCGCCAGCACAGAAGTCCGACACCTTACCCATAGACCACCAGGTCACCTGGTAATATAGTTAAATGTTTCAATGTTGACTTGAAAAAGTGTTTATTTTTATTTTTTTAAGCATATTTTCTTCCATGTTATTAACGTACAAGACCTCATCCCCTCAAATTTGTCACTCCTCCATTTTTCTTTCCAGACAGTTTACGAGCGTGCATCGCTTCTTTCAACGTTCTTCCTTATTTCCTCTTGACAACTCTTTCTTGGCAGCCTCAAAGGTCTTTTCCTCACTATTTTATCAATTAGCATAATTTTGGCACAATCTTTTCTTGACCTCTCGTCACATGCTTAATCCATCTATGCCCAGATTCTTCTAATTCGTTGAACTTCTTCCACGATTCTTTTATAAAAAGTCTCGTTCTGATAATATTTATTATGTTCTATTGCCTTTCCTTTGGCATCTTTTATAAATCTTATCTTTGAGGTATTTATTCCATTCAATTAAAATCTTTTAAGACATTTAATCGTGGTGGAAAATTAAATCTGCACAAGAGAATCGAGCCCGCTACCTTTGGTTCTACCCCTGATTCATCCCGTGCTAGAGGTCATTCTTCACAAATAGTTTTAAGACAAAATCTGTAATGATTGACATGTAGCTTAATTTTTTCCTTGAGATTTAATTGAATACGTTTGTAGCCAAAGTTAATTTTCAACCTCATCATATTTTTTTTTTGTAAAATAAATGATTAATTTGACAAATACACTAACTGAACCAGTGGATGCATGGATAAAGCCATCACTTTCATCTTAGCTTATTTTCCGATGATTTGAGGCTCAGTATTTAATTTCCAGCCGTGAATACAGAATGGTTATATTCTAAATTGTTTTTCAGGGTTCCTCCATGAAAAATTTGGTGCATTTTTTTAAAGCCCTACATTTATCATCCCTACAACCAGCCCCGTGGTGTAGTGGTTAGTGCACCGGGCTACGAACCAGAGGCCCCGGGTTTGATTCCGGGCTGACAACTTGGGTATTTTCCTCGAAAGGGGACTCACCCCAACAGCCACCCGGGTTTGTCTAATTAGGCTTAAGTTAGGTTTAAGTGTTTACACTAGTTTCACACCCTCATGCTCACTATCACAATCATCTCATCTAATCGGGACATGGAAAGAGCCTCCATGGAAAGGATGTACGATTAGTATATTTGGGCGTCGCCTGGGCAATGATACATTAGTACCGGCTAATCTATCAGCTACTAGGTAACGAATGACGCGTAGTATTATATTATATTATTATCCCTGCACTATCAGAAGAGTAGATCTGCGAATACCCTGGGTGGGTACTAAGAGAAGGACAAAAAATTTGATTGTTTTAACTTCCGATACCATTAGCTACAGTTTTAAGTTTTAAAATAATACGAAGAAGAGATTTTAAAAATTGATTGGAACATAACCTTTTGTGTTTCTAGTAATAATAAAATTCTAAAATAAGTCAATATAAATAAACACTTAGAAACCAAAACAAGGGCCTATTTTTCTTAAATATAGGTTGTGCTTTTTAATATTAGTTCAAAACTTATTAAAATATTTAGGGTATGTAAGAGGAGATGCACCTAAATTTGTTGGAAGAAGAAAAAAATATTTGTGAAGGCAATCAGAACAGCAATCTGACATTATTATTCAGAGTTATTCATGTAATCAACTTTTACAGATTATAGGTTTTTAAAGGCTTAAGTGTAATTCAACTTTAAATTAAATGTAGTAGTGATCACACAACCTGAAGGTAGGTCTTAATGTGTTTCCTATTCATCCGGAGCAAAAGTGACTAGTGTCATCCACCTGTCAATGGTCAGTGAGTAAAGTAGTACTACAAGGGTTCAAATTCCTGTCAGGGTATTATTTTCTTAAATTTATTACACAATTTCATCAAAGCGTATGGCCTGAACGGGTAGTAAGACGTGCAGTGCTAACAAAAATCATCAAAATGTAATTTGGAAAAACGTGTTTGTTTAAATCTCATGTTTTTTCTAGCTAAGGATGTGTATTTGGGTAACTGTAAATATCTATGTACGCTCAATATCAAGAAGTCACTATCAGAAATAAATATTTTAGAGGAATCAACCCTTTTTTTTAAATTAAGTGATTAGGGAATATTTTTTCTTGTCTGCTTCTTCTTAGAACCTCATTAAACCATTAATTCAAATTGTGGCCACTTCATAAGTATTGCGTAAATAAACCTTAAGTTTTATATTTAATTATGCAGCATTTCAATGAAAAAGTTCAGTTATATCATCTTTAACCATGTCAAATGAATGAAGCTACTTCAGTGATATAAATTTGATGTTTGTCTTGGCCTCAATTTTGAATTGAGTAGGTGGCTTTCTCTGCTGACGTCTATCTCTAGTCAAAGATGAGGAGGCCGCTTTTCTAATTCACTTTGGTTGTACTCGGTTATTTTTTAACGAATATTTTTTCACGATTGCATTCACGAAAATTGTTGTCAGTATCTTTTAAAATATACTTTCCTTATCCCCACTACATTAGTGTAAATATGTATACAGTTTAAACATTTATTAGGTAGCGGTATACATACATATTGTAGGATTATACTAGGAAGAGCTTTTTACAAAATTCTTTTTTTTTTCAATCAACGTTAATAGTATATTTCTCTATCGGATATTATTTATAAGTAAAGATAATATCTATCAAAAACTACAGCTGCAGATCACATTATATATAATATATAAGCTGGTTTAGTAACTTTTGTAACTGTCACAAAGTTTCTTCCTATATGGTATAAGTTTTAATATATAGGGAGTTAAATTATATGAATTAAAGAAATAAGTTAAAATAAAACACATGTATCTTCCATCAATATTTAATTTTCAAATATAATTTGATAAATTATTTCATTTGAGAGAGATAATGACTGTATGCATATTCTATCAATATCATATTTTAATAATATATATAATATTTATGCCTAAGGGAAACGGGTTTCAAATTAACGTAGGAATGTGAAGATATAGAAGTCATTTCGGGATTATGTAGTAACTACAGTACAAATATAGTTTTTATTTAAAACAAAAAAAATATTTTCTTATCTAATTCAGCGTTTGGGAATTGAAAATTGTTTCTAAATGTCATCTCACAATACATACTAACGGGTCTATTCTATTGTTGTGTTTACAAGTATCGTATACGCTATCCAAGAGCATAAAATATTTTACCTAAAAAAATAAAATATAATTAGTTACACATAAATATATAAAGATAATAGTAAATCATTATTTATTTACAGATATGTCTTTCATTGGTTAAGATGATATTACGTTCAATCATTTAGAATTGAAATATGGATGTATTGTGCGACTTGTTGAATTTCGTCCATCATAGCACACCATCTTGAGTTGGATCGTTTTGTGTAGTCAGTGCCGTAGAATCTTTTAAGAATTCAACAGAGAGCTTGGAATTCAACTACATTCTTCTTTGAGGAGATTTTTTTTTTCTAGATAATTAGGTTTAATCATCACCTCCTGTCATAACTTCCATGAATTCTGAAAAATGCAGACAAAGACAAGGTAAATTTACTTTCTCATTAAACTAGGAAAAAATTGTAGTATCTAATCTTTTACAACATACAAATTAATTTGCATAGTAAGAACCTATTTAGATAATGCAAACATAATTTTCATGAAAAAAATTGATAACATTCTACTTTACTACTAATATTATTTGACCTTATGGTATCGAAACATGCACCCTCACAAATTACGACTCGTTCAGACCAAGACGTTCATGAATTCTACAATTTAAAGACAAAGTTGGGCAAGATAAGGAACGAAGGGGTGAAAAGGAAGCCGGGATCGTGACATCACTGCTGACAGAGTCAGCACATCTAGAAAGTTGGCATTGCAGCTAGGGAAGAACACTGGATGACGTCATGAAGAATAGGACATAATAGTGATTCTCACTAACAGTACCTGGGAAGCTGGAACTGCAATCTGACGATGATTATTAGTATTATTTTATAAGCATTTATAAAATCCATCAAACTTGCAGATGACATGGATTGTCGTATGAACACGTTAAAGTAGATCTGGTAACTTTTCTAGCTGTCCGATAAGGTTCTTTCTATGAAAATTTAACTGTACATAAAGTTTTTTTTATTCACTCTAATTTAAGCCATACCAGAGTTTGGATGTCCTAAGCTGTCAAGCTCACAGTTGACTGTATTTTCTGAGAGGAGGAATCTTAAATTCGAATCTTTGTGAGATTGGACTGGGAGGTTTTTCCTATCCACTGAAGTGGGTTTAGCTCCTTTAACTACATTCCTTATTCCTTAGATTACGATAATAATAATAATAATAATAATAATAATAATAATGCATGTGTTTAAAAGTATGCACTAAAAATACGACACTAATCTGGAAGAACAAAGTGGATTTTCAAGTTTGTTGTAATTTTAGTGTTCCCCTAACTAATTCCCATACACAATATGGTTTTACATCCTCTCTCTGTTTTAATGTTAACTCAGTTACTTAAAAATTTATCCTACTATTCTTTTGACCTTATAATGATAGTCACAAAAACCTGTATACTGGCACAATAAGTTTAGTCACCTTGACATTTAACTATAGTCCTAACTATTAAGGTGGGTTGGAAAGGTACTCTATATAAGGTGCATATCCTTACAGAGTTTTTCTTTTTAACAAAAATCAATTATTTGGCCAAAATAAATAAAATATTGCTTTACTAGAAATATTATTATTTTATTTTCTTCCCACAGTAATCTCAAGAGTTTGTGTACATCTATCATGGTTACCATGTAATTTTATAAATACTTTTTATCTTTAAAAAAAAATAATTCTGTTAAAATTCCAATATGCTAATGACAAATATTTGAGAACTGTTTGAATAACTATGTGTAGAAAAAATTATAATATACTTTTCTACTGAAGCAAGATTTTAATTATTTAGGCCCAAAAAAGAGTTTTGTCAAAAATACTAACTTAAACTCACGTTACATTCCATGCCACCTTAAACTAACACCTTATTTGACTTAAGAAGTTTTTGCGATGAACCTTAACTGACATTCAAACGTGCACTTACCATCAAAGTCCACGGTCCCGGATCCATCAGTGTCAATTTCCTCGATCATCATATCGAGTTCCTCTTTGGTGAGCTTGTCGTCTAGTTCTTTTAGGATCTCTCTCAACACAGCTGTCGTGATGTAGCCATCACCTTAAACATATACAGACTGACGTTGTTAGTTGAGGGTTAGAATATTTGACGCTGATCTGGGTAACTATAGTTCGCGTCCTATTCAGGTGCGTTAGTGGTGGTTTTACCCACGTGATACTTCACTGTAGTTTTCCCATTTTCTCTACACACTAATGTAGATGCACCTCTTATAAACTACCATCCTAATCCCTGCCCGAAATAATAATAATATTTAATACTACAATAACCGTGGCTTTAAAAGTAACAACAATTAATTATATAAGCACACCACTTATAAACTAATTAAGATTTAGAACAAACAGAACATACAACCCTCAGCCATTATATTCATCACGTTAAAAAGCGGAAACTCACATTTCACCAAGGATACATTATTTGACCATACCAGGAATCGAACCCCGAATCCTTAGTTCAGTATACAGACACGCTACCAACTAATCTAAGGTGTCGGTCTTAAATTCTTCTACATCTTAGACCATTGATATATAAAATAGGGCCGCAATCCCCTTTTATTGGTCGTGGTATGTTTCTGGTGTGGTCGCAATGCATTTAATATAAGCTAACTATAATCTTTTACATGATTAATTTATGAAAATTATTAAAAGAAAGTGAATTAATTCCAATTGAAATGGAGGAGGTGAAATTGGTTGAAACTTTTAAGTTCTTTTTGGTTACCCAACTCAAGAAATATTCTTGTTGACTTTGTTGATAGAAACAACCACATGGATGGTTTATGGTTGATACGGGTATTCGCTTTTGCCACGTTAAATTACCTATCAATCCTGTTGATTGTGTTCTGAAATATCTTAGCCGTCTTCGTATAATTATTTTGTATAGTAAATCAAAAAACTATGATTTGAACGCACTGGTGTTAAAATGGGCCGAGATAGCCCCAAAGATCAAAATCGGGGTCAAAATTTGCAAACGGTTGAAAATATCTATCTTAGGATCTTCAGAGGTATTTATAATTAAACATTTAGCCACGGATAAGGACTTTTCAATATCTTTGACAGGAATAATGACAGTAAATTGGATTCCACCATAAGCAGAAGTTCCTGGTTGATAATAAATCAGACATGTTAAGTGTCTTATAAAACTACTGACTGTTACAATGGATCAACTAGATTTTTTTGTCTACAAGAACTAATTTTGCTGTTCACCTTCCTTGTCGTATAGCCTAAAGGCCTCCTTCAGTTCCTGCTGCATTGCTTCGGCGTCTTCCTCAATCAGGAACCTGCCGGCCAAGGTCACGAACTCGTCAAACTCCAGTTCTCCAGAACCTGTTAGAATAAGCAACATCGTTACTCAACGTTCAATAGATTTATTACTATAAATTTGATTAAAGAATATAACACGCATTTTCTATACTCACAAACATAACCTAGCACAAAACATTCTAATCTAAATTCAGGAATTGTATCTGGGTAAAAGTGTGAACACTAAAACAAGTGTCGTATCCTCTGAAGCTCTATGGGGAGAGCAACCAGGATACTCCTAAACATAAATTCGGTCTCCCCAGCAAACAAACCATTGGAATATTCCTATTTCATTTGTTTTTAGTATGCTTGGTGATATTGTGTAATTAAATAAGAAAGGCAACATTACTAACAAATAACGTTTTTTTTTCTTACTATGGGATCAAACCCATTAATTCAGTGACACCTTTAAGATTATATTTGAATACAGCTTGGAGTCCTTAATATTATTAGTTATATTAATGAGCTAAGATGTAAGCCTTATTAGCTTGTAAAACCCATTTAAAATATCTGAAAACGGTTAGGTCAAATCAACGCCAGCAAGCTTTTTTGGTGTGCCTAACTTTTGCCTGAAAGATGGGGTGTACCAAGTTAATTTTTCCCATCGGGATTTTTCTGTTAATATCTTATCCTTTATCCAAGAAAATTCTCGTGGTTTCTTAAAACAAATTCTTCTTACTAACCCTGTGTCCTTAAATTAGTGTGAAGTACGTGTAGCTCACACGGTAGTTAAGGCACTCAGCGCTTTAAAGAAATGGTTTTCCCGATTCCGCAAGTTGAATTGCAGCTGCACTTACCGTCAGCATCGACCTCATTTATGATGTCCTTGATGATCTGGTCGTCCACGTGGTGACCCAACATCTCCAGGATGGTCCTCACCATGTCCGTGGAAATGCATCCCTTCTTCTCGCGGTCAAACGCCTCGAAGGCTTTCCTCAACACTGGACACCAACAAACATACGTATTTTAGATCAAGCTGGTTAGAATCGGACAGCTTTTCTTCCTTTAATGCATCGCTTCTTAAACTTCCATCAATTGCGTATCCCTTTGGGGGTCATTCCCTGGTATTTATCAAAATAATAATAATAAACACATATCTGCTTTCTTATAAGTATAAGTGGTCATTCGAATTTTACTAAGGTTTTAGTGGTGAGTTAAACAAATCCGTGACAAAGAGAAAGAAAAGCTAGTAAAACTCCATGACATCATGTCAATCTGTACTGATATTTATCGTAATTACAGTTATAAACAAGTAGGTCTTTATTTAGTCAATAAATAAAAGATTGTACTTCTTTGCGTACCCCTTGAAATCTTTCACTTAGATACCTTGGCGGATACACGAACAGAACAACAGTTTGGGAAACACTGCTCGAATATATTATCAGAAACAATGATAAAGTTATATAATTGCTGTGAAAACTTTTCCCTCTGAACATACATATGTTAGCACGGTTTAAGTTTTAAGTAGACTAAATTATGTCCGATAGCTTAGCTGGGTGACCTGGTGGTCTAGGGGTAAGGTGTCGGACTTCTGTGCTGGCGGCGGGGTTCAATCCTCGGTCCCAGCACAGATTTATCTGATTTCCAAATCCTTCCTTCACCTCTGACAAGACATCTTGTGAATGTGGGGAATGCCAGGCCTCCACCGTGGTTCGGATCCCACGTTAAACTGTAGGTCCTCCATTTCATCTCACAATCACCCTACCATTACACATTAGTGTAAGTGCGTATAAACCGAACGGGTAGTAAGACGCGGTGATGATAATAATAATAATAATAATAATAATAATAATAATAATAATAATAATACCTTAGCTCAGTCTCCCGCCTCTGTGGCGTAGTTGGCTAACGCGCTTGTCGTGTTGATCTCTACGGCTGAGGACGGGGAGATCGAGGTTCGAATCTCGGTCGGGTGAACTGGGAGGGTTTTTTTCTAAATTACTTTCCACTCTCCCTCCACGCAAATGCGGGTTCACTTCCTCTAATTCAACCCTTCCAATTCCTAATCCATTAGCGTAATTAGTACTTAAAAGCGTATAACCCCAACGGGTAATAAGATGCGGTGCTAAATATTATTATTATTTTTATTAGCTCAGTCAGTAGTGTGTCTGCCTACTGAACTCAGGGTCCCGGGCTCGATTCTCGGCATGGCCGAAAATTTATCAATGGTGAGTATGGGTTTACCCTTTCACATTGATAAATTGACGGCCAGGGACTGGATGTTGTGCCTGTCCTAGTAATAAGTTAAGATTATAAGACATATGAAGCTACGACAGGCCTAGCAAGCCGGTAATGGAACATATATGGTTTTAATAAAAAACTTACCCAGGCCACAGGCTGGAAACATAATGGATGTATGTAAGTAGAATGAATTGACAGTGACTGTGATCTCGACAGGGAACGCATAGGTTTCTTTTTATTCGGGTGATTTACAACAATGATTTTATAATCATAATACGTGCTAATTTGACTGCACTTTCTATAGTGGCTACATAAAGCTAAGAACATATATCACTCATTATAAAAATATCTCCCAGAAGTTTTATTAAAAAGTATATTCCTCAAAATAAGTTTTAAACCTATATTTCTTCTACATACAAAATGTTTTATAAATACAAAATTAATGATAGCTAATTTTACAAACCCTTTTAAACCAAAAATAAATTATGTTTTGATTATCCTAATATTTTAGCAGAACTGTAATTTTATTTGCTCTCTATTTATTGACATCAAATGCCAAGATTATATATTTTCTTTGTGTTTTATTAACATATAGCCAAGTAATTACTTATAATATAATCATTGCTTTGTTATTACAATCAAACATACAATGCTGTTTATTTATTAAAGTTTGCTTTAATTTCCAAACATGACACACTAAATCATTTCTTAGTATTCTATATAATAAGCCTATATAAAGCTATATAAAAATAAAATATTTTTATTATGTTTCATGCTTGGAAATTTAAAATCAAGTGTTTGAGCACTAATTTATTTAAAAATCGAATTTCAACTTGAAAAAACTCACTCAGCCAAAATACTCCAGTTTGAACTTTATAAAACATCGGAATACGCCCACGATAACTTTACAATTTAAATTTTAAAAACTATTTTAGATAAAAGTTTGATATAAAAATTCCGAAATCAACTTTTATGAGAATAGAATAACATTTTTTATCATAAGTGTAACTAAACTAACATTTTGTTTAAAAAATTTACATCGAACAACGTAGAATTTTCTTCATAATTTTATACTGTATATAATTTTTAAATATTTCACTACTTGTACGTTAACACAAAGTCTAATATTATGTATTATTATTATTAAAAATTATTATTATTATTTCTTGCACCATGTCTTACTACCCTTACGGGTTGAATTAATAGGATGTGCACCAGCATTTGCGTGGAGCGAGAGCCATAAACCATTTAGGAAAAATACACCCTCATTATACCCGACAAGGAATCTAACCCCGAATTTCACATCATTGGCAGTCCAGTTTGAGAGAGCAACACCCTTAGACCATTCGAACACCGAAGTGGGGAAGAGACTATTAATGAAGGTATATAGAGATGCCAAGGATAGTTAAAGGAAAATTCACCCACATTGGTGGATATAAAGCCACGGTACCAATCAAATGGGGCAAACACCTATCAGGGTATCATATTGACATTTGAACCCCAACCAGCATTCCCTTAAAAGAAAAACATGACGTCTCAGAGTACTCTGTTGTCGCTGTGACCATATTTTTGGTCAGATGTCATGGGAAAATTTATCGAAGTTTGAAGCAGATATTTTAACAAATATACAAAACATTTATTATGAAGAAAAAAAATTATTTAATCCCAGTAAACCACTGGAAGTTTTTTTTTTATTCATTAACGTTTACGAATTGATATATTGCAAAAATGATATAAATAAATAACTTTATACGTTTAATAGATTTTCGTCCTATCTATTGCTTATGACCCACCTCGGTGGCGTAGTTGGCTAACGTGCTAGTCGTGTTGAGCTCGACTGCTGAGGACGGGAGATCGAGGTTCGAATCTCGGTCGGGTTAACTGGGGGTGATTTTTCCTAAATAGTTTTACACTCTCCCTCCATGCAAATGCGGGTTCACTTCCTCTAATTCAACCTTCCCAATTCCTAATCCATTAGTGTAGTTAGTACTTAGAGCGTATAACCCGAACGGGTAGTAAGACGCGGTGCTAATATTATTATTGCTTATGTTTATTTTATTTTATTTTATTCTATTTACTATCATCACCTGTTCAGCCTATACGCATTTAATATTCAATTGACAAACATGATGAATATATCTGAATGAGTTTTCAAAACTAAACTAAACTAAACTAAATTTAATGATTATACTCTTCAAAATATAATAATTTATCAAATATAATTCTGGAGGAATAATACTTAAAAACTTTCAAAAATTGATCATTAATACTAGCAGTCATTTTGTTTTAAATTGTTATTCTTTATAATATGTGGTTTTGATCATTCAAACTTCACAAATGTTGGATTAGTGAGTTGTTATTATCACCAATTTTAGAATGATTTGAAAATGTATAGGTACCACTACTTGTATTTTTATTATATTTAAAAATACAATTTTACTCACGGGCTATTTGTTCTGGCGGTAGCTCATCCTGGAATAAAAGTAAAAATTATTTTATTTTACTGTTTAATTTAAAAAAATCATGTAAATAAATTCAATGTTTAACGCAATACATGTAATGGGTGATTATAATTATTATATATTTTTTTATCTACCTTAAAAATATTACCTGCACACAAGAGTTTAATACGCACGCAGTTGATCTTACGCCGAGCTAATAAATTTGATCCATTTAAAAAAGTAAATCATAACTTTTTTTTATGAAATTAGTTTATCTGCTCATTTGAAAGCAATAGTTAATCATAAAACTATGAGCGCAATAAATTTAAAACTTACTAGCAAATATTAATATTATATATATATAATTGTTTAAAAAATAATAACTGTTAGCTTGAAAGAATACTATATTAATAAAATAAAAATATATTTTATAATATGTCAAGTATGAATTACAGCTAGCTAAATTTTATGTAAATTTTAAAGGAATATAATTTGAATTTAGTTTTCCATTTTAATATGGATAAATACAAACGATTTCTTAAAAATATCTAGCCACATTCACAAAAAAAAAGTCACTAGAAATTAAAATGTAGACAATGTGAAATATAATAATCTACTTTATCTTTATTTTTACTGAAAATTGTAGTCATACCTTGATGGTTTACACTATGGAGTAGCTTATAAGGTAAGCTACTCCATAGTGTAAAATGTCAAGGTAAGACTGCTACCTTTCAGTATAAATGGTAATATATATATTAATGTAATAATGAACACTTACTTGACTTAATTAATACATATACTATAAGAACCAAAGATACGGTCAAATTTGATTAAAAAAAGGCTTAATCTGACATCTAGAAAATTATTTACTAGATTTACTTTAATGTGGTCATACCCTACGTAATGTGATCTGTAGTGGTCTCTATTGATAGCTAGTGTCAATATATATTAAATAACATTTATAATAAAGTAAGATATCATCATTATAGACGCAAAAAAGTGTGTAAACTCTAAAAGGCTCTTCCTTTTAAATTGAGCTGTAACTTGATAAGCCTCTATATTTCTGAGTGAGTCAAAGCGAAAGCGAGAACATTTATAAACAACACCATGTCCTGGATCAACTTACCATGGTTGGTTTGTGATGTTACTCCTGTAAGACTTTGAACTGGCCCTAGTTACAACCACGTACGGATGTCTACAAGGTTCAACTTACGGTCCCGCCTCGGCTTTATAGCGGCCCTTGCATTGAGATGGACAATATGAAAATCTCGAAACGAATTCCGCGACCCTCCCGCACAGCTATATTTACCACCGGGTCCCACGAGAAAACACTACAAAGAACGGAGAAAACACACAACTGAGGAAGATGTGTGGGGAGTAAGAAGGACGGCTAGTGTTCCACTTCAGTGCAACAGGCGTATAAGAACAACCTATTATCCTTTTTTTTTTGTTCACTACGTCTTAAGTACTCGTTCGGGCTATACGTATACATTAATTAGGCTTATGTCTTAGATATTAGGATGATATAATTTAAGAGGAAGTGTACCAGTATTTCCTTGGAGAGAGAGTGGGAAACTATATATGAAAATTAAGTCAAGTTCGCCCGATTGGGAACAAACCCCAATCTCACCGTCACTGGCAATCGAGTCAAACGTGAGAGGGATGCATCGGCCGTTAGTATTAAGATGGGATGGAAGGAGAGGCGAGAAAAGCGAAAGGGTTTTTTCAATTTTTATAGCAAAAAAAATTGGCCAAAATATATAAAATATTGTTCTAGTACAAACATAGAGTGTAATTTTCCCCAAATGGCTATATCAAAAGTTCTTGAATAACTGTCATGAGCATAATGGCATTAGATGACACACTTTTTAAATGAAGAGAAAAAATTGTCATTAAGTTTCAGGAAACCCTTGATCGATATTCAAGAAATGTTAAGGTCACCATGTGAAGAAAATTAAATTTCATGTTTGTAATGGAACAAACTTTTATTTATTTTGAACAAAGAAGGGTTTTGTCATAACAACTGAAAAAAACACTGGTTTTTTCTTGCATCCCCTTTCTTCCACCCTAAACACTTTTTTTGCTTGTGTACCCCCAGATATAAATTATTTTTAACTTGTACCCCCAAAGTTGTTGGTGGATAAAGCAAGCTATACATATTATAGAATATACATCTAAAATAAATCCAACCAAAATAGTGTATTATATTATAAGTTTTAAATGTGAAATATATCTGTGCATGGATATATTTTAAATCTTATGTACTTTCTAAGATGTCTTCACGTACCCCCAGGGGTACGCTCACCCCAAGTTGAGTACCACTGCGTTAAAGCATGTGACCACCGATGCATGTATCCTTTAATCGATACTTTTCTTTTGAATGTTTTTATGCTTATTTTACGTGCACCACGTCTTAATACTCGGCCCGGTTATTTGCATGCTCTACTATTGTGGTAAGGATGACTACGGTAGAATATAGAAGAAAGCTAGCCGCATTGGAATGGGGGGAGGGTGGGGGTGAATTTGGTGATCTTGCATAGAAAACCACCCTCGGTAAATACGGTAGGTATTCGAATCTCAATCTACCCCTCATCAATGAACCAGAGTAGACACATTTGTCCTCATGGCTCTTATAATATCCACTGAATGTGGGTTAAAACTTTCCATATATAGTTTACAAATTATCGTAAATAAATATAGCATGGAAATATCAGTAGAAAACTGCAGTAACGGCCTTTTCTTTGTAAATTGGCCTCTATCAAGTAACATTTGTTTAAATAGCAAAATACTAAATAGAGCAAATGAGTTTACATAGCTTGAATATAAAAGTATACCCGCCTCAGCGGCCGAATGGTCTAAGGCGTAACTCTCGGGAAAAATACGTAGCACAACTTCCTTTGGAGGGGAAGTAAAGCCTCTGGTCCCTTGCCAACTGTGGTATATAAAAGAACCTGGAAGGTATGTGAAAATACCTTTTACCGGCAAATAGGTAGGCCCTCTCGCATTTGCTCATAGAAGTTGTGTGGAAGGCAACAGGGAACCCCCACACTTTGAACTCCCTCAGTACATGAGATTTCTACCAGATGGTGCAGGCAGCAATAACCAGCCGAAGGACTAAGTGCATGCTCAGCCCCGCATGGAAGAAATCACATCAAATCAACCTTCGGGCTGTTGACTTAAGAAGAAGATTCTATGAACTTAGATGTAACAAATATAAAGAGAATAGAAAGGTAACGCCACTTGGAGAAATTTGATTATGTCATTGGGTAAGTCACCCACACATCAGTTATACATTAACACGAGGACTGCCAACATACATGATTGCTTAAATAAGTAGAATAGTAACGTTAATTTAACATTAGCATGGATTTTAAAGGTTTTATTTAATAATTAAAGTTCCAAAATGTGTTTTAATTTTCAACAACTTATTTCGTATTCCAAATATATTTGGGAATGTAGCTCCTGGTTTGTTTACTGAGTGACTTCACAACTCGGCCAATAAGACATCTCTCTCCATACAAAGCTACCTTCTATTCTCTTTACATTGGGTAGAACGATGTATGTATGGTAGATGGTTTTTCAATATGGCAGCCGCTCAAAAGTTGTATCGTTTAATAATAATTCCAAGCGATCAATCGATTACCTAAGGGGTATTTTTTTTAAATGTTAACATATATTACGAGATCGAGATCTTATACCACTCGAACCACGGTTATTTTCAATAAATGTAATGATTTATTAAAAAATACTATTAATTTTTTCTATCAAACTTGATCACCAGATAAAAATAAAAAATGTAAATCCAAGAATAAATTATAAAAAAATATTTTAACTTTAAACCCATAAATAAATTTTAAGAGATTAGTAATGATATTAAAATGTGGGGAGCGAGCGCTACCGTTCACAGAACTTTGAAAGTTAATAATAATTTGAATTATAAAAGGTACAAAAACACCCGAATACGTCTCTATAGAACCTATCATGGCCAATACTCTGTTACATGGGGGGAAATTTGGACACTAAGTATTTACAACACGTGAAATATATGAGAAGGAAGGGTTTTAACAATTAACGGGACCATAAAAGGAATTAACAATTTATTAGAAAACTTAAAATAAAGCCAGATATGAATTACATAAACCAATTGACTGGGAATAGGACAACAAAAAATAATTGTATGTTAACTTTATAAGGGTACAATATCTTTGGATCATTCACTGAAGAGTTGGAAAGAAGTAACCTACCAAAAATAAAAACCATATGAAAAGAATAAGTCTTATAACATAACTATTATTAACGGTTTAATATAAGTTGATGGGAACATATTTTAGATAAGGTCATACTAGCACTAGCTTGGAGAGAGTAATAAAACACTACAGTGATAAACTCCCTCCTGTACACCGGAAATCCAATGTTTTATGAGTTTGACACATTAAACACGTGACGTGTTTCTAATTACATTGATAGCAAAACTGTTGTAAAATAATTAATAATTGTATTTGACTAGTTTTTCTTCTGACTTTGTTTGATGTCAAAGTTACTGGCTGCTTACGTGAATAGTTTGTTACCCATTGGCCAATCGTTCCAGCCGAGTCCAACGTTCTTTTCACTTTACGTTTGTGTGATTTAGTGCCGGGACCGACAGCGAGATATCGTGGACACTAGCCAATGTCCCCATCTTTTCTTTTTTTTACCAATATCTCTTTTTACTTGTTGTGTTATGTGGCTGAACAATATTTAAATCAACAATTACCTCACAAATGAAATACGATTTTAATTATAAAGATGTGTTTACTTTTAAGCAATCCGATTGGTCCAAACACATAATGTAAACTTATTTCTTAATCATATGTGTTTATAGTAGATAGAGAATTTTTTTAATAGTGTGGATTGGCAATTTTATTTTTGAACATACTGTACATTTTCAGTTTTGTATAATTCGTCATCTGGCTGGTTTCTTACATAGTTGAGTATATAATTACTACTACTGGTGACCTGGTGGTCTAAGGGTAAGGTGTCAGACTTCTATGCTGGCGGCCGGGGTTCAATCCTCGGTCCCGGCAAAGATTTATCTGATTACCAAACCCTTCCTTCACCTCTGACAAGACATCTTGTGAATGTGAGGAATGCCAGGTCTCCACCGTGGTTCGGATTCCACGTTAAACTATAGGTCCTTCATTTCATCTCACAATCACCCTACCATTACATATTAGCGTAAGTGCGTATAACCCGAACGGGTAGAAGACGCGTTGCTAATAATAATAATAATAATAATAATATATAATTACTAAGCCATTTTTTTTAAACCAATGTGTTTTCCTTTTCCTAAAAAAAAAAAATTCTCAATATTTATTCCTTATGTAACTTCCTAAAAACACAAGTTTGGGTTTAGAAAAGTGCCAGTCCTAGAAATATTTCTATTAACAGTGCTAACACGCTGTTGGTGAAAAGAGGACCGTTACCGTTCGCTCAAGATATTTTTTTTATTACCGCGTCTTATTACCCATTCGATGTGTACGCTTATGTACTAATTACTCTATTGTAATAACTATTATTAGGGCTGAATTTAGAGAAAGTGTATCCGCATTTGTGTGACGGGAGAGGGGAAAATAATTTTGTCAAAATCACCCTCAATACATTTGACCAGGATTCGAACCACCATGTCCCCATCATCGGCAGTGTAGTCTATTGCGAGAGTGACCATGATGCCAAAGATGCGGGCTTCCTCCCATGGGTGTAGGGAGAATTTAATTTTTGGGAGGTTTTAAAATCTCGAGTTTATAATATTATGCTAAACCCTAAGAAATAAGAACATTGTTATTTTATATAATAGTGATTGAACTTTATTTGTATAAGAGGGTGGGGGAAAATAGGGGAGGTGGTAGAAGATACAAAAAAATATTTTAAGGACTTTCTTCCCTCCTCTCCTTAGTTATTTTAGAAAATTGTGTACTCCTAGAAGTTCTTTGTAGGGTTTTTGAAAATTATAGCCTACTCTTTAAACAGATATTTAGAATAATGCTTCCTTATAAAATATTTTGAAATCTGGATACTTTTATAATAAATTTTTAGTAATCCTCCTTAAGAAAAGTTTTGAAAATTAGATGCCTCTAAAATCTGTTTTAATAAGTGCTCGTAAGATTTTTTAATATAGATTAGATCCCCCATAATTATTTAAAGTGATCCATCCCTGGCGATCTCTTTTGAAATAGAGAATGCCATTTGGAAGCTATTTGAAGTGGTTTTTCCCTGTTGATTTTTTAAAAAGTGAATGCTTCTATGAGTTATTTGAAGTTTTCTACAAAGCCATCTTTAAACTTCATATTAAAAACTTCAAAAATTTGGGGTTAAGCCCCAAATACACAACTCTCTCCCTTAACCCATGTTTCTTCTAGTTATTAGCTTGATTTGTTATACTGAGGCCCACTCCAAGCTGTAGTGAATCATTCACACGCCTTACTCAGCAATGTGATCTTCCATTCTCTATTCATCCTGATACCAATATTGTTTCTTACAGTGCATTCATTCTTAGCTTCTTTCGCAAGGTTTATTAGTTTAATTCGTATATATCAACTAATGTATCCGAGACGATTGTATACAGGATCAGTCTTGATATATTGGAATCAAGCTCATTTAGGAGAAAAATTAGGATCTAGACGATGGAATCCAACCTGAAACCTTTGGCTTTGAGAGTCAATGTTTGGTAACTGAGCCATCCTTGGTTCTTGTGAGCGGAGTAGAGAATGGCATGGCCATTCACTATCAGGGATATTTCAAAGTTATTCATTTCATTTTTATAATTCATTCGTTCGCGAACTACAGCTTTAGTTAATTCGTCAGTAAATGAGCTACAGTTGTGGTTTAGTCGTTATTGAACGACCTATACAGGATCTCATACAAGTGATATTATTAAATCATTATAATAAATATTGGGACAGTATTGGTTTTTGTTTACAGTGGTGGGGCAATGTAGAGTCGTGGGTACTAGATTTTGATAAGAAAAACCTTTTAGAAAATAAAAGCACATTTTATTGCGAGCAAGCAACATTGAGAACATTGAACTATATAACTAGTTTTATTTTATAATAATTGATAATATCTATCAAAAGTGAGAGAATCACATAACTTGACGTATGAATAAGTATATATATATATATATATATACATATATATTATGTATATATAGTGGCTTTTCTAGCTGTCAAATAAGGTTCATCATACGACAATTAAACTATGGTTTTGAAAAACAATCGAAATGTCAAAGAACTCCCTTTTGACCAACACAAGACTCCCATAATAATACAAGAGAGTATTTAGGCTTAATCACTTTGTTTTTTCAGAGTTCAGCCAAATAATAGCGAATTTTTACTGTCTCGTCACTTCATAGATCACTTTGAATTAGTTCACATCGAGAAGCTGAACTAGTTTTATTAGTTTAGTTGGAATAATAGCTCATATTTAACTATTAGTTCGAGAACTATAGATCTCTAGACCAAAATAACTTTTCACTATTCTCAGATAGTGAGCCTCATTGTAATAACTCTCACGTGATACATATGAAACAAAACTTGCTTGCCAGCATTAAATACATAATTTAAGAAGCGTGGCGACTGTGATTGTAGATAGCTCCAAGGGGCCAATACTTTATCTAGTTATTATAATTAGACGCAATGCAACACCTAGTGAAAAGTGTCTATGGATACGAGACCAACCACGATGGCTTAGTGGCAGAGTATGGGGGTGTGGGGGTTCAAAATCAAAGATCCTAGGTTTAAATTTCCTTGTTCATATTTCAGTGGCGTAACATATTAAGCTTTAGCCACCCCGTAAGATTTATTTTCGGGCCCCCTTTTCCAAGACATCTAACACCTTAATTAATGATGTTTAACAAATAATCAATAGTCTTAAGCAATTACTAATTTAGTAATCATACCTTATAATGACTGTTTTAGCCTCATTTTTGTGTTGGGAACCTCATTAGTCAGTCATCTTGACTGCATGAAGATAAATAAAATTATTCTTTTTAAAAACGAATTAGATAATTGAAATAATGTTATAGCTTGGTTATAATTTACAACACTTTTTGAAAAATATATTTAACAATCTTAATTACAATAATCAGGAACTAAGTTATTTGATTACAATTATATCCAACAAATTTATTGTAGTCTAAATTTCTCTTTCGTGGGCCCCCTTATATCACTGCCCCCCCCCCTCCCCCGCCTACGCATTGCAGGGCCTGTGGTCCTGGGAGTTATGCCACTGTCAGATTGTCCTTTCCACCCTAATTTAAAAACCAGTTATAAAAAGTAGTTAGCAATTAGTTTTTGATACAAACAGGCAGATAATCTACAGTAAAATTATTTGCTAAGCTAATAATACAAATTACAAAACCCATGAATTAAATAATTTAAACAGTAATGAATATTCTAATTACAAATGGCCTTAATTCAAAAGGTTGCCTTTTCTAAACTGTCTTAAAAGTGAGTAAACTTAAATTTTCCTAAAATCACATCAGAATATAAATTTTAAAACCAAAGTTGGTTTGGTTTTGTTCCGTTTCTTACTACCCGTCCAGGCTGTAGACATTTAACAACACTATTGAGGTATGTATGAGGAAGGCATAGTTGAGAGGAGCTGTATCTGAATTTTCATGAAAGAAGATTGGAAAATCATTTAAGTAAAACACTTTAATAAACACAGCTGGTATTAAATCCCTGACCTCTTAGACAACACTGAACTATAATACACGAGATTGACACTTACATTTAGTCCGCGCACCCATCAATGTGGGTATCAAGTTAAGTTTATTAATGAATTAACATTTAACCTAAAGGTTGGGGTTGAGAAGATAATTTAGAAATACTGCACTAATATTAGCTTACTACCCACCCCTGTGGCATAGTGGCTAACGCGCTAGTTTTGTATTGATTTAGACTGCCAAGTATGGGTAGATCGAGGTTCGAATCTCAGTCAGATGAACTGGGGGGGGGGGTTCCTAAATGGGTTTCCACTTTACCTTCACGCAAATGAGGGTTATTTCCTTTTATACTCAATCTTTCCAATTCCTAGCCCATTAGCGTAATTAGTACTTAATCGTATAGCCAGAATGGGTAGTAAGATGCGGTACTAAGTATTATTATTATTATTAATATTAGCTTAGAGTGAGTATTGAAACCCACAGTGATAAATCACCTGTAAGAAAATCATCTCGAGTGTACGTCTAAGAGATGTGAACCTCGAACTCTTGCCACAGGAAATTTAGTCTATTTAAGCCTAATACTTTTGACCATGTGTCAACTGGTGCAGATAAAAAATTGTATTAAAATTATAATTTAATGTGCCACAATTTAAACCGAATACATAAAAAGTATTTAACTATAAAAAAGAATTAACTTTTAAAAATAACTAACCATATTCTTAACAATCTTACTTCTATACATTTTAAATACACGCTCCACACGCTGTCGTGAGCGTATAATTGTATTTATTAAAGCATACAATTGTTTGCTTATGACGTCACTGTCGTAGCACAAATATATTTCGAGAGTGGGGGGAAAATATCGTAGTGCGCATGTGTGGACAAAGTTAGATTATAACTGTTTTCGTTTTATACAGGGACACCAACTTACAAATATGTTGGCATGCAGCCTAATAGCAAACAATTGAATCTTCTTTAAAAACAAAACAAAATGAAAACGTAAGAAAAGACCAAATAAAATAAAGAAGCAGAGAACGAGAATGAAGAAAAGGAAAGGAAGAAACAAGGAAGACTTGTTCAGCTGACGGATAGTCACGTGATTTTAATATTACTACTCTATTTTGGAGGGTTGGAGGGAGGTCAGTTAATTTTAACGTGCACTTTCCAAAACCCATCTAAGCCTAGGACAAAACAACTTATAATTCACACCCTGCCCTGGCAGCTAGACATGGATTAGAAAGCTGAACGAACTCGTAGACCAAAATTCAACTTTAGTATCACCACGGTCAGGATTTTTATGACCAAAAAACGATCAAATATTGAACCGGTGCTTCTCCTATCTAATAGAAGAAGTGATGATTACATTTACAAAAGAGTTAAATAAGGAAGATTTGGAAGGTGCAAGCGTTGGATAAATATACAATTATAACAAATCCATTTATTTAAATATAAACAAGTTAATAGAATTACATAAGGTTCAAATGGGTCAGTCCTTTGTTTATTTAGAGAAATTAAATCAGTTACCATAAATTTATGATTCCCATCTGGGAATTAAGAATGAACACAAATAAAGTCGAGTCTAAGGTTTAGTCTAGTAATAAGTCTAGTAACTCTTCAATTTAGTACTAGAGCACATTCTACTAGGAAGGTGCGTCTACCTTAATAAGGCGGCAAAATAAATAGAAAGCAAATATTAATAATTTAAACTTAGGCAACAATATAATAAATCTACCCAGCCTCACGACTTCTAGACTTAAACTTGAAAAGCATAGACATTAATTATATTTAAATATTAGTTAACGATATCCAATTCTAGTAAGTCCTAATTTCAAGAGTTACTAAGATGGTAGTTAAATGAACTTGCTAGCTAGAGTTAACTCCATTGAGAGTTCCAAAACACAAAGATTAATCTCCTAGAAGAGGAACTATTATTTTACAAATAGTAAATGGTGAGCTACCAGGAATCTAGGCTGTAAAGATACTATGGCTGGTCTATTCCTTATTAATACCACCTAGACATTCAATAGTATGTTTATACTTCCACCCAATCTTGGGCACTAAATAGTTAGTGCAAGCAATAAATGTAGTAACTAATAAAAACGGTGCCTGAAGGGGGCCGGAGAATAAGCATTACTCCTGCGGGCCACTACTACGAACTTGTTCCACAAGTTGCGCACCGTAAAAAGGTACACTAAAAAGAAGCAATTGTTACTGATATCCGTCACAGCCCTAATTAGGTCACTGAAAAAAGTCTTAGATAACCTGATCTCCACCAGTAAGTGATCCTAAACATGGCCATACAGTTTAGGGAGTCATGACTATTCCCTAGTATATAATACTATGTTTTAAGGACTTAGAAGAAGAAATCAGAAACACTGACATAATAAATCATGTCATATAGACCAAGATACATAGAGCATAAAGCTCATTATTCAAAACTATGGCTTAATGGCTTGAAAAACACGTTAGAAACACTTACAATTAGTACTATATCATATGGACATAGAAAAAGAGTAAATATCCTTACTATCAAAACTATGTCTTATGGGCATAGAAAAAAGAGTCAGACACTTACAAACATAACAATATCATGTGGACATAGACAAAGAGTAAGAATTCTAAACATCAGATCTATGCCTTATGGGCATAGAAAATCAAGTCAACTACCAATGTCATATGAACATAGATAAAGAACGAGTACTACGATTCTAACGCAGATTCTAACTTTCAAATACTCATTGTCTCAGACGAGACTTCATCTACGTCAAGGTGGAGAGACCGAAGCCTCACACATCGCAGTCACAAGTAGCTTGTTCGCTGATGTAGGTTAAGGTTGAAGTTGTTCCACGGTCGAATTAATTAAATAGAATTCGATATGTGAAGCGAGGAGTGACGGTTATATACACACAGAACTTACGTACTCTGAGAGGGTTTCCACCCGGCCACAAAAGTGGGGAGGTAAGTTACAGAATTTTGCCGAATGGCAACTAGCGCTACAAGACTGCATGGTGCATAGCTCTGTCATTTCATCAAGTGGGCCTGCGGGCTGGATGTCGTTTTGCTGATAGTCCTGGCATAGTCAGCTGGGATAGTTTTCCTGAAGTTTGGACTTTTCCCGGCAACCTGGATTCACCGTGAGTTAATACCTACCACACAATACTAGAATTTATTAGTGAAGCTAGCCCCCTCCCAAAGCTACCCTTTCCAGCCTATTTGCAATGTTTCACCAGGAATATGTATTTTACAACCTTACAAGCAGTTGAGCAAAGAGGATACAAAGTTCATGGCCTACATTGGACTCTTTTTCAGACAACTGTATGTTGAAAAAATTGATGTTAGAGCATTTTTGTGCATTTGTGCATAATATCGATATTATTTTAAAATACTTATTCAACATGAATGCCTCAAATCACTCAAAAATGCCAAGAAACGACTCAAAAATCCCTTTAAAATGACTAAAAAACTCTATAAATATACGTTTCTACATGAGATGATCATGAACGGAGTTTTTAAATTTATGAGTATTGTATTCGACGAACAAAAACAATTATTTGACCAAAATCTAAGCCTTGATCACCACCATCTGGATTCAAATCATGGTTCTCTAGACCTAAAACTGATCCCACTAACTACTTAGCCATAGGATAATCTGTATAAACTGGTTTGTATGTTTCAGTAAAAAAAAATTAAAAAATTAAAAAATCAAAATGGTCTCGTAGTTAAAAGCTTCGGAAGACAAATCAACAACCCTAAGTCCTCAACAGTTACACGAGAGCCAAATGTCAGCTCATCTAGAATGATGTATTCCTGAACATATTCAGGTTCATCTAGAAGGACGTATTCCTGAGCACATTCGGAGTCATCTATAGAGGTGTGTTTCTGAACTCATTCAGAGTCATCTATAGGGGTGTGTTCCTGAATACATTCAGAGTCATCTATTCAGAATCATCCAATATGGTTTTTCTAAATAACTTGGCGGA
Source organism: Timema cristinae (assembly GCA_039000515.1). NCBI lineage: Eukaryota > Metazoa > Arthropoda > Insecta > Phasmatodea > Timematidae > Timema > Timema cristinae. Next base: position 118,926,802 of record JBCFYV010011172.1, read on the forward strand.
GGAAATCACCCGAGATGATCAATTTCTTACTCAAGAATACAAGGCCTAGTCTGGTTTGATGGTGACCGGTAGGTCAGTGATTGAATCTTAGCCGCTTGAACTGTGAGTAATTTTTCTTTAATGAAGTCCCAGTTTCCTTTCAAGAAAATTCGAGTACATTTCCTTGAAAATTTAATTTCCCCATTGCTACCGTATTGGTAAGGTTACAAACGTGTGTATAGACTAGTAGTGAGACGTTGTGGGGGGAGGGAGTTAAACAACAAACAAACTATATATTATATTTTAATAATCATATTTAAATTTTTGGACTTGTTTAGTTTCTGACTTTACAGGTGGTTTCCATGAAAGATGATAAACTTTATATAAACTAACGTCCTTATACCTTAAATTAAGTTGTTGATAACCTTTGATTAAAACGTTGTAGTTATTAAGATAATCTACACTCAGACAAACTAACATGTTTTTAAATTTATGAAAGTCTCACAACTTAGTTAAGTCAGTAGCGTGTTTGCCTGCTGAGATAAAGGTCCTGGGTTCAATTTCTACTATAGATGAAAATTTTGTGAAATTGGTAAAATATGAACTTCCTCTCCCACAGTGATGAATTAACGGCAGGGGTCTGGATGTTGTGTTTAATATTTATGTTTGTTTATAAGTCGTGTGTTGATATAATGTGTCAGTTCAGAAAGTGCACGTTAAATACCTCACAGAAATAAAAAAAAAATCTTGTTAAATTGGTTAAAGATTGCGTAAATCTTTTTTTATGGTGTGCGAAAACTCCATTGAAAACATATACAAATTGCAATGGATTTTATAAAAAAAAAGAGAAATAATAGGGAATAGAAGGGGGATTCCTAACAAAATGTATCCCTCCTCAAATTAAATTTAGAAACTATTTGGAGAAAATAAGCTAACAAAGTTTCGTCACCTATGTACAAACCACTTTCAAAATATCACGACTAAAATATATTCTTTAGAAATATTCTACATTATTTCATTAAACAGTATATATACCCCAAGCTCATATAAAAGTAAAACAAAAAACATACCTGGTTTTTAGTTGGCCACCGCTATAAAACATGTTTCAGAGCAAAGAAATCAGCTGACGGTAGGTTGGCAACAGTTCAGCGATTGCGAGGTTGCCAGTTCACCCTCAAATGAAAACCAGAGGTACTTCAAGACACACAGAAAATGTGCTATATTAACTCGGTCCAAATTCGACATCATGTTGCTTTGATTATTTTCTTCCTTGTCTTTCTATTGATACAAGTGTTTTGGATGCTATTATGGCTTTAGTGTTGGGTTGGAGAATCAAAATAAGAAGAGAAGAAGAAATAAGAAGTGGAGAACACAGTTTAATTTGAAGGTAGCGACTCAATTGTTTCCAGAGATTTAACGTGATTTTTTTTTCTCTAAATAACTTTATTACTGTATTGAATCAAATAATATTGATATTTTGTTTTAGGATCCAGAAATGATTGGAATATACTTGTGAAGTTTAACTACACCCTATCTACACAATCACAGCAACATTACAGACTAAATTGATTATTTGTGAAATGTGTAATTTTTCTAACTAAACTTAATAAAATCAATTGAAAAAATGAACCAATATATTTTATTTCGTACAATTTTGTTTATATGTATCCTCAGTTCGGAAAAAATATAGTACCTTTCATATTTTCCCGATATACCTTAATTCTTAACTATTAGATGTTATGTAAATATTCTGCGGGATAGCCTATTTATTACAAATGTGATGACAAAGTTGATAATCTATTGTTTCTGACAAACGCGCATACTATCATAGAGAGTCTAATATATATATATATATATATATATATATATATATATATATATATTATATCTTATATATAAAATTCTCGTGTCACAATGTTCGTTCCCGTACTCCTCCGAAACGGTTTGACCGATTCTCATGAAATTTTGTGAGCATATTGAGTAGGTCTGAGAATCGGCCAACATCTATTTTTCATACCCCTTAGTGATAAGGGTTGTCCACCCTTAACATTTTTCTTTAATTTTTAGACATTTTTTAATTTCTTAATTTTTTTTATTATGTCGCATTAAAAAATACATACAACCCTAAATTTTTACCCTTTTATCACCAACCCCTATTTTTTAATAGCCATTTTAGTAATTTAATCATTTTTCATCCCCGGTCGGGGGTCTATATATATATATATATATAGACTATGTATTTTATATATATGTATATATAATATATATATTTTCATATATGTATCTATATATATATAAAAAGAAAAGTTCTGACTCATCAAGGCCCAACCCAAACCCTTGGACCTAGAAAGCTGAAATTTTGCACAGAGGTTCCCTTTATGATGTATACAAGGAACAAGGACGGATTTTTTGAAATTCCCACGGGATAGGGAATAAAGAGTATTAATATAATTATTATAACACACTGGGTAACGGGCAGCGTTGGGAGTTGGGATTATGTATTTCTTATCCCACAGGTCACGGGAAACGCCGTGAGGGACTGCTAGTATATATATATATGTGTGTGTGTGTGTATTTGAATATATACTGTAAACCATTTAAATTACTACCTAATTCTTGGCATGCAATTTTCATTGGACATGTTTGTAGTTATCTATTTATGTGTATTAAGAAACTTTCTGATAGACTTAAATAATATATTTGAACTAGGAGATGAGACCAGGCTCTTTGGATTGGCAACCACGCGTTAAAACACAGGCGATTGGTTTTGAATACCTGTCATATTTAATAGGCTATTTTATATGTTTACGTGGCCGAATGGTCTAAGGCGTCACCATCGTGTTAGACTAGACTACAGATGACAGGGAGATGGGGTGTCAAATCCTGACCAGGTGTATTGAGGATGTTTTTTCCAATACAATTTTATACTCTCTCCACAAAAATTTGGGCTAGGATACCGATCGGGTATACTGAAAGCTTTTCTTTTCTCTATTGATTTCCAACTCTCCCTTCACACAAATGCTTGCTCTCTTCCTTTAGACCTTCCTCGTTGCTACTCTATTTTTTTAGCACCGCATCTTACTACACGTTTGGGCTATACGCTTATGTACTAATTAAGCTAATGGTTTTAGGGATTAGGAAGGCTATATTTAGAGGAAATGTACCCGCATGTGTAGTGGAAAGAAAAAAAAATCCATTTTGAAAGAAAAAAACACCCTCAATATACCTGACCGAGATTTGAACCTCTATCTTCCCATAATCTGCATTATAGCTTACTGCGAAATCAGCGCATTAGACCATGTGGGCACCGAGGAGAGTGTGTTACTCTATTAATGTAATTAAAATTGCAATTGTCTTAAAAGGTAGAAAGACGCGAGATATAACTAAAAAGTATTACTGCTTGATAGTTTAAAGTTTATTTTCTAATATATATATATCTCACACGACTTACAAACTACTTAGGTATACAACATACTTATGGTATGATTTTGGTTGGAAGAAGCTTTGAGTAAATACAAACATACATTTTGCGGTCAATATTGATTACATTTCACAATATTAATAGTGTATTTTTATGGTTACTGATAATATCGATAAAAAGTGACAGTTTCAGACCTTATGACTTGACGTATGAATACGTGAAATAAGACATAGTTACTTTTATAGCCGTCAGATAAGGTTCTTACTATGAAAATTGGACGGCATCAATGTACACCCAACACAAACGTAATGAATTGTAGTATCTAAGTAAAAAAAGAATCCACACACATTAAGAGATTATATATTTTGTCCTAGTCGCGGATAGAACCAGTGTCGTTAAGGCATTAAGTCAACCACCCTAACCACTTACTCATAGACGTGAGTGACTATAAACGACACCAAAACTTTTGACGCTTCTAGAATATATTTTAGGAAGAAAATCATTCTATACAATCACAGCAATAAAGCTTTATTTTTTGGCAAAGGTTGTGTGTGTGTGTGTGTGTGTGTGTGTGTGTGTGTGTGTGTGTGTGTGTGTGTGTAACATCCCAGGCAACGACACACATCTAGTCTTAGGTCGACACAAAGCTTCTCTTATGACCGTGAGCTACTCACGCTATGAGCACGTGAATCGCACTTAGACCTGGTCTAGGATAGATTTGTTTGTCCCTAACCCCTCTCCACACTCCTCTCATCTTAAGATCCGCACATGTGTAGACAGAAGTAAGACAACCCGAGAGATGCTAAATATATCACGCAGCCCTACTGGCAGACTTCAAGGGATTTGATGTGTATAGTCCATCCGTGATTCTTTGGACCTTTTATTGAGTATTGTAACAACTACTAGCCTGTATAAATGGTCACGCAGTCTTACTGGCAGACCTCAAGGGATTTGATGTATATAGTTCATCCGTGATTCTTTGGGCATTTTATTGAGTATTGTAACAACTACTAGCCTGTATAAATGGTCACGCAGTCTTACCGGCAGACCTCAAGGGATTTGATGTGTATAGTCCTTCCGTGATTCTTTGGACCTTTTATTGAGTATTGTAACAACTACTAGCCTGTATAAATGGTCACGCAGTCTTACTGGCAGACCTCAAGTGATTTGATGTGTATAGTCCGTCCATGACTTGTTAGACCTTTTTTTTAGTATTCTAACAAAGACTAGACCATTCCAGTACCTTCATCGGCGATCACGCGGTCAAAGGTGTCAGGCTGTCAATAAACAAGACTGATTGTTTCTTCAAGGTGGTCTAATTTGAATCACAGCCGTGCTCACTTAGAGTATTTTTCCAGGTGTGATTTAACATTGTGGTTTTCCCATGTTATATCCGTGCAATGCAGGTGCACTTCCTCAAAGTTAATTCCACAATCTTTCGGCCCCTTATCGTTAGTCGTTAATGGCCTTGGTTTTAAACTTGATACTAAAAAAATGCACTACTAGTCACGTGGACAAAGGCGTCAGTTTCATCTTGTTTAGTCAACCGGTGATGGAAAGGCTTTAGATTCGAATCCCTCCAAAGGCCTTTCAAAATGGTTTCCCAATCTCACTCCACACAAATATTATACCTTGTTCACCCTTTAAACACATGTATGTAAGTAAACGGATAGCCCGGACGGGTAGTAACCAGTGTAGCACGGAAACCACTTTAGTATCGGATCTATTTTTATATTTTTAAAAGTTGGTTCATGTGGTTTCTAGACAGGTCGTGCCAATTTTACCAGCTGTAACCGGATGTGTTAGCCATGAGTGCCAGCACTTATGAGAGGGGGGTAATCACCACAGGTCCAGGAAGTACCTCGACCAGGGGGTGTCACAATGCCCTGCTGTGTCATTGTTGAAAACAGTTCTTAAATTGAAAATCGAGTATTTGCATTACAAATAATGTTCATGCAAGGGTATATTACACTATATATATATGTATTTGGTAAGAAGTGATAAATGTCATTTGCACAATATCTTTTTGAGTAATATTGTACTTTTTTGAAGAGATGATATAAGTTATATCCCATATAATTGGTGTGATACGCTTGAATAGGGCCACTATAAAATAAAATAAATGCATTCTAAAATGTAGATACCATTATTATAGTGTTTTCATCCTTAGCTTTATTAATATACTGTAAAATTGTGTAAGTGAAATTAAAGCTTACACATTACCAATATTGTAATAAACACTGTACAGTGGAGGCTTGATTATCCGACATTCAGTTTTATCCAACATTCCCTATTTTATAACACAAGTTTTATTTAATTAATTTAAGATCCATTATTAGTTTTACATGAATAAAATAATAATTCTATAATTGATTGTATTAATTATACCATACTGCATAATAATTACTAATAAACCTTTTATCATACCCAGTCGGAACTTCTATTTCTTTGTATTTAATTTGGGTGTGTTAGGATCTCGCTCCCTCCATCCCCAGTTTCCATATTATCCGATATTTCGGTTATCTCACTACCTGTTGGCCCCGTTAAGTCAGATAATCCAGACTCTACTGAAATCTGTACAAAGCTCGAGCATTCGGGAATATAATATCCTGATTTTATCATGTCTAACAGTACGGCTTTATCAAAATTAAGTTAATATTATTTATTAACTTTAGGTTCCCCGCTTTGCTGGCCTTATGGTGTAACGTATCATTCTCACGTTAGACTAAGTTACCAATTAAAGAGATATCAGTGCTCAACTCCAGGTCAAGTATACCAAAAGTGTTTTTTCCTTAAATGGTTATCCACTCTCCCTCCAGACTCCAGATATATTCACACACTTCCTCTAAACTCACTATGGCCACAGACAAATAATATACCCAGACACTCAACCCCAGGTTAAAAGGGTTGCACTACTTTTGGCAGCTTGATTCCTTCAACACTAGGATCGCTGCGGTTAGTCCTATCATCACCCTGCAGTGACACTAGTGAAGCCCAGTGTTGAAGAAGTCAAGCTGGCAAAAGGAGCGCAGAGGAACCCCGTAAGGTTGAGAGTCTGTTTCTTACTTGTCTGTGACCATGGCTAATCCCTAACAAACTACACTAGGGTGATAAGTAAACATGCGTAATACGCGCTGCTAAAAAAAATATTGTGGTTCGTGACGTTACTCCCTTTCTTGCAGTGCCTCCTTGTAAACGTTTTTGTAAAGCCTAAGTGAGTAAAATTTGTTATTAAGTTGTTATTATTACATATTATTATGCATATACATATATTTAATATAATGCCATAGCTTTCAGCCTAATTCAAACTATATCATGCAAAAATGACGTAAGCCTAAGAACACCCTAATCAGCAGTCGTGTATTCATTCGTACCAGGTGATGCATTTAAAAACATAGTTTGTTTTGCCAACTAACATAACACAGAGTAGTGGCGAAACTATTAACATAGGGGGTGACCTGGTGGTCTAGGGGTAAAATGTCAGACTTCTGTGCTTGGGTCCGGGGTTCAATACTCGGTCTCGGCATGTATTTATCTGATTATCAAACCCTTCTTTACCTCTGACAAGAAGTGTATTAATCACATCTTGTGAATGTGTGGAATGCCAGGCCTCCACCATGGTTCGGATCCCACGTTAAACTGCAGGTCCTCCATTTCATCTCACAATCACCCTGAAATTAACTTACACATTAGCGTAAGTGCGTATAACCCTAATGGGTAGTAAGACGCGGTGCCAATAATAATAATAATACTAATAACAACATAGGGGAGACACCCCTCCTTTTTTGGTATATAACAGCGAGTTTTAAGACCCTTATAGGAGAGGGTGGCTTCAGAAGAACACCAGATTTTAGGGGACTAATTATATGTGCTCTTCAAATTCAGCTAGCAATTTATCGTACCTTGTGGTGAGAATATCCAACATCTTGAGTCCAGTTAAGTACGGAGAAGTGTTTAGCTAGACTGTCGAGAACGGGGAGATAGAGGTTCAAATCTCAGTCGGGAAAACTGGGGGTGGTCTTTACTCAAATGTTTTCCACTTTCCCTCCACATAAATTCAGGTTCACTTCCTCTAAATTCAACCTTCCAAATTCCTAGCCCATTAGCGTAATTAGCACTTAAGCGTAGAGCCCAAACGGATTGTAAGACGCGGGGCTAGCTTTAAAAAAAAAGTATGGAGAAGGACGCCCTCACCCTCTTCGATGTCTGAGATAGACCATAGCCGTGCAATATCTGGTGGTCGGGTGTTCGACATCAGCTAAAGTTAAAACGTAGAATATAGGTCAGAGCACGGGTTGCTGAGCAGGGACAATGAGAGAACGAGGATCTTTTTTAAGCTCTTTCAATTAGTTATAAATCCTACATCCCATTATACATTATTAGATTAATTATGAAAAGATCAAAACAAACCCCACAATTAATTGCCATTACCTACCCATCCCACTAAGATATCCTGACAAATCAACCCATGGGTTGTGGAGTAGTGACAATAATATAGCTAATACTATTTTAAATTATAAAGCACGTCTTAATATCCATTCGGATTATACGTTTATGTACTAATTATGCTCGTGTGTTAGGGATTAGAAAGATGGAATTTAGAGGAAGTGTACCTACATTTGCGTGGAGAGAGAGAGAGAGAGAGAGAGAGAGAGAGAGTGGGAAACTATTTAGGAAAAAACTCTCCCAGTACATCCAACTGGGATTAAACTACGATCTCTCCATCATCGGCAGTATAGTATATTGTGATAATGACGTCTTAGACCATGCGGTCAACAAAGTGGGTTGCATATAAATATGTTACTAACATTTGTACTGGTAGGATACAAATTAATCTTCCTAACAAATAGGGTGGGGAAGAGGTTACATAATGATGAGTTAAAAACCCTGTACTCATCACAATACATTGTTAGGATAATCAAGTCTCGTAGATTACATTGGGCAGAACATGCAGCGTGAATGGGAGAATCTAGAACCGTGTTCAGGGTATTGACTGGTAAACCCAATGAGAATATACCATTGGGAATACCTAGACGCAGATGGGAGAATAACACTAGAATAAACCTTAAAGAGATAGGGCGTAATTAGGTGGACTGGATAGAACTAGCTAAAGATAGGGACAGGTGGCGTACTTTTGTAGGTGCAGCAATGAAACTTTGCGTTATCTTGGAGTAAGTAAGCAATTCCAATAGCAATTACACATAAAACGAGCAATCTACTCTGAAATAATCATTCACACATAAACAATTATTCTCATTTTAACAGCCGCGATCATTAGGACTTCCTCCACGAGGTTTTAGTTTGAACAAATGGGTTTTGAAGTGCAGTGGTCATGAAAAAGAAAAGCCCTAAATTATGTCAATTCCTTTTAATATATCTTTGAGGGGAAAGTAGAAATAAAGCCCTAAATTATGTCAACTTCCATTAGAAGATAAATGAGTTGAAAGGAGAAATAAGGCCCTAAATTATGTTAATTCCTCTTAAAAGGCCAAGGAGGATAAAAGGGATCAAAAGCGCTAAATTAATATGTAAATTCCTTCTAGGTGACGAAAGAAGTTATAGGGAAAATAAAGCACTAAATCAGGCCAAATACTTCTAGGAGTAAGAGGAGGCAGAAGAGGAAATAATGTACTAGACTGTGCCAGCTCATTCTAGAAGACACCTTAGTTAATAAGTATTTTAGCTTTTGGAAAAACCACTTATCTACAACCCCGGATTTAAATAATCATTCTGAGGTTAAGAAACAAAAATAAAAACACGTTTTATCGTCATAATCACAGTAAAACTAAGAGATTTCAAGTTAAAACTAACTGTTGCGCATAAGGTTTTTTAGGAAAATAATTTCATAATATTTTTTAGTAACTCTAAAATGTAAAGTAAAAATAAAGTAAGAGAAAAGTAAAAACAAAAGAAAATAATAATAATAATTATTAGCACCGCGTCTTAATACTCGTTTGGGTTATACGTAATTATGCTAATGTGTAATTGTAGAGTGATTGTGATATGAAATGGAGGACCTACAGTTTAACGTGGAATCCGAAGCACGGTGAAGGCCTGGCATTCCACCATTCCACACATTCAAAAGTTGTGATTAATGCACGTCTTGCCAGAGGTGAAGGAAGGATTTGGCATTCAGATAAATCTTTACCGGGACTTAAGATTAAAAAAAAAAAAAACCATAGTTAAACTGTGGCTATTATTTATTTAATAAATAAAAAAAATCATAGTGATAAAATGACTTTTTAATTATTATAAACTAATTTAAATAGTGACCAAGAGGGTGTATAAATAAATAGAAACAACTATAAATAAATTAATATAATACAGTATCTCAACTAAGATTTTACATTTATTTATATCTTATATATATATTTAGTATATCTATTTTATGGTACATATTATAGAGTGTATATATATATATATATATATATATTATACATAGAGTCAAAATCTTTTTCTAATTACTAAGCTTTATAAACAAATATATACCTGTTTCAAATTATTAAGTTTTATATACGGTACACACATTCGTTTATAAAGCTTAATCATTTTAAATACATATTTGTTTATACTATATATTTTAAAAGAAACGGGTTTTATATGGCCTAAAATAAATTAAGGCACAACTATCTTATGAACAAAGATACACCTCAAATTGACAGATCAATCACAAATTTTTCTATTTAAAAATCACTCGACAAATGACCACCACATATTACACAATAATCTCACTGAATAGTTTGAAACTGTAGGGGATAGGGTTTGAACAATTTTGTTTGTGTATCGTGGTACAGTTTGTATGTCTGGAAATGGCTCTTCTGAAGTCCTCACGCTCCCAAGACACGAAGTCCTGAGCGTCTTCAATCAGACGGGACGTAGTCTCCGCATTTAGGGAATCCCCGTGGCACAGGTGGAATGTCGTGGTGTTCTCCGACCTGTAGTACCACGCTCATACCAGACACCAGATGGTACAAGAAATGGCAGTGGAAATACCAATAGCCTATCAACACACAAATAAGAATTAGAGAAAAGCGTAAGTTATTCATTTGCTGGTAAATAGACAAAAGGTTGTGATTATGTGGTAAAACAATTAGTTTCAGAAGAAAATCAAAAAATTTCTCTTATATAAAGCATTAAGTTCAGATAACTTATAAAATTCTAATAAAATAATTCAATATTTCTTATTTACAATAAACTAATTAATCCGTAAATGTGACTAGAGATGGACTTAGTATATTACTGTGCTTACAACTTTTGAATAATTTTGAACAGTTTATATTTCTTTATTGAAAATTTATTCTTCTGTACGGATTACCTATTTATAGTTCTGAGACAAGTACTGTGGGGAGTTTTCAAATTATTATTTTTTTAATTGAAAACTTGCTTTACATATGGATTATATATTTATAGCTCTGAGGCAAATATTGTTGGGGAGTTTTAAAATTATTTTTAATTGAATAGGAGTAAGTATTAATATAATTTTGACGTCAAGTTTTTAAGTAATAGCATGGCCAAATTGATGCCAAAATGGTACAAATTTTAATATCTATTTAATATTTCAAAATTAATGTGAAATATAGGTTGGCTCTTCTAGAACCTACAAACCCATCTACATGCTATAATATACTAACGTGTGTTTTTCTTTCCACATCCTCAAGAATACCCTAGATTACCTAGAAATCTTAAACTTTACACACTAATAGCCAGTGCTCAAAATGGGCTGAAACGGACCGGAACGCTATTCTGGTTGATAAGAACAAGTATTACAAGCGTTCCGGTTGATACAACACAAGTTTAAAGCGTTCCACCTGCACACTAGAACGCTACTTTTTCGTTCTTCCCATCGTTTTCCAAAAATACCTCTTTTCTAGTCTGAACGAACCCAGATCCTCCTACGCGTTTTTGTAGTGCATTGTATTTTGAACGGACCTAGATGATACTTACTACGCGTCTGTGTAGTGTTTTGTATTTTGTATTACACTGGGTTTTCCAAGAATTTGCTTCACAACAGAGACGATGATTCCTATAACAAGACAATGACTTCAACACTAATATTTTTACATATGCTAATTTTCCCTTCCTCCTTTGTAGCCTTTATTGTGGGGATTATTTTTGGAAAGGGCATTTGCTGTTTCTGTTCGTAAGTAGAGTATTTCTACCTTCAGCTTCAGATTGTCTTCCATAGTGTAAATATCGTAAGTACTGTACCCATTTGAAGATTTGAAGAACCAGCAAAAAAAAAACCTTTCGCAATAATGTATTTCTTTTAAGAAAAAATATGTATTTAATACAAATACTTGGCTATCATACTAAACCTAGTAATATAGCTACTGTAAACTTTTAGGTTTAAATTATGTTGCGCGTAAAATTTTAATTATCTACTCAAGTTAGTTAATCTATTTCTTGTTTCTTCAAAATATTTATTATATTGAGTAAAATGAAAAATGACAAATGGTATCCGCTTGTCTGTGACTAAATCTTTAGAAATGCTAAGCGTATTTAATAAAAACTGAGATTTATCCGCAGTCAGAATTAACATGCAAATTAAAGTCCCACTATAAATTGTAATGTTATTGATTTACCCCTAAAGAATATTTGAGAGCATTGACAATAATATCGTCCTAATTTTATAAACGTATCTTATTTCATTTAAATTATATAGTATATTAAATGGTGCTTAAAGCACTTCTTCTTCTAAGAAGGCAAAAGCCACTGATCAGTGACGTCACGCACGTGACGTTAGTAAAGTCAAGTTGACAATATAAGATTTTTAAATAATAACTTCCTCTTCTGGAAAGTTCGAATAGAGATTTTAAAAAGTAACTTGAGTCAGTTTCCGGCTCTCGAAGCTTCTAGTGACACCGAGATGTTTTTGTCTTGTATTTTAATTTTTTATAACACGACCTTCTCGAAGCTTCCATGAGCAATGGATATATACGAAAGATGGTGCAATTGAACCTCACTAGGCGTACAGTCTTTGAACTACTCGGAACTTGATCTCCTGTCCGCGATCCTTACGATCATACAATAGGCCACGTATATATTTCGACGACATGATCTATTTTCTCTAGAAATAAACCGAGATTTAGAAATAAAAGCATGTCAACATAATAAGTGTGTATTAATTATACAATATTTAAATCACCAATAACTCTTTAATTGGCGCTCGATCACGGGGCTATAAATACCAATTAACTCACCACATCAAAATACCGGACCGCTTTAATTAGTGCTCGACCACGGGGCAATTATCAGCTAACTAAACGGTATAACTTCAATCGACGCCCAACGTGACGAAACAGATCCATAATTCATCGAACGACGCGGAGAGAGACGTCCAAAACATCATAATTAGCGCCCATCGCGGTGCACGAATATTTCAATAACACTTCAATTGGCGCACGACGCGGGGACCCGTAAACAGAAACGCTACAAAATATATGTGATGTCTAAAATATGCAAATATATACGAAGTTTCACCGTGCAGGTAATAATGCCAATATATGTTTTAAAAAAAACATTGTCATTGTGTGGTCAGGAATAATGCTTCAATAAATTAAAATTTGCACTTAATAGAAAGGGCTTTACATTAAAGAGTAGAGTATCTGGTTGTTTCTGCCAATTATAGAACAGTGTTTGCTACAAAAAATTATACATTGAAACAAATTTTTTCATATGTATTGAATAATAATAATATAATAATAATAATAATAATAAGAATGATTTTTAACATTCTGATAATTTTTCTTAACAATGTAAAACAACAAAAAATTCAAATTTTCTCGTGTATATTTTGCCTCTTCTATGGCAACATTTTATAGGATGAAACTCCTTTCTACTTCACAAGAAGTGATTTGGGAATGTATTATCATTCATATGTTTGATTGTTATTCAATTATTCCACTCTAGTATTTTCCCCACAAATTATAGGTATCCTTCACATGTTCTGATGTTTCAAGTGTTTTATTTTTTACAAGAATGAAGGAAATGTGACACAACAATGCTAAAGTACCGGTATGAAGAAAGGGATAAAATTAAATAAATACTAAGAATATAAAATGTATGCTATTATTTATTGTAGATAAAATAAATAAACTTAAAATGTAGAATTATTTGTAAAATTGTTAAAATATTCGAAATATGCGGAAAAAAAGCAACAAAAAAGATCCATATGTAGAACATTTAATGTTTTACGTATGGAACTTTTTTGTATGAAATGTGCAAAAGAATAAGATTGGCATGCGTATAAATGCGTATAAATCTTAACACATCGGTTTACAAAATACTTTTACTAAAATAGGTGTCATTTGAAACGGAGATAAATGCAGCGTGAATATAATAAGCGTAACAATATGTTTTATCGCAAAAATGACTTACAAGTTTGATGAAATGAACGTATGTAAAAACCGTTGCTTGCATTTCACGTTTTGCTACCCGTTTCATGTAAAGCCGGATCAATATTTTGGCAAGTTTTATAAAATAATGTATCCGTAAATAATTGAGACAGTCTAATTTAAGAGTATTTTGATTAATTTTTTGTAGTGATTTTTCTTGGTGAGAAATGTGGTACAATGTAATGTTTGTATTTTAATGTCAACAAGATTTATTTATTAATTCTTATGCTAAAAATAATTAGTTTTGAAATTGATTATGAACGATTTTAATTAAAAATGAATACTAAATGGTTTTAGATTAGTGCTTGCCTACATAGTTAAATATTGAATATCAGTTTACTGTAGCAGTGAAGTTTTAGTTTCAATATAAATCATTATTAATTAATCGTAACTATCAATTAATTAGATTCGTATAGTAAACTGCAATGTGATATTTTATTTATTTAAATTCAATTAAATTGGCATGGCTCAGCATGAAACTTATTGAAGTGTGTGTAGACAATGCAATAGGGTCTATAAATGTAATAAATAGCTTCTTGCTGTAAAATAAGGATTTATTGATTGTTAGTTGTTACAGTTCTGGTTGTTAACATTTCCCAGTTCTATCACTATTTATAGCATATACCAAGGGATGGAACTCAACCTCTTTCATAAGTTTGGGGTGCGTTTTCCACCTTATATTTAAAATAATAAGCTGCGTCCTAATTATTCAAGTTTATTTTGTCTGTCACTGACAGGCTTATTTAGAGAGGTCTATTGTACTAGTATTTTATAGTATAACTTGCAAGCTAATTTGAGCAAAAAAAGGTTTGTGTTGTATTACTTGAAACAAATCCCCAAAGTTTATAACTATTGAATCGCCAATAGTATATCGTATGAATCAAAGTAATGTGGCAGGTAAGGACGTGTAAAAAAGTATCCATACTTGACTAATACCGATATTTTTCTTTCAGTGCCAATACTTTTCTAATCGATGATTTTGTTTAGATAGTAGGTGACCTGGTGGTCTAGGGGTAAGGTGTCAGACTTCTGTGCTGGCGGCCGGGGTTCAATCCTCGGTTCCGGCAAAGATTTATCTGATTTCCAAACCCTTCCTTCACCTCTGACAAGACATCTTGTGAATGTGGGGAATTCCAGGCCTCCACCGTGGTTCGGATTCCACGTTAAACTGTAGGTCCTCCATTTCATCTCACAATCACCCTACCATAACACATTAGCGTAAGTACGTATAACCCGAACGGGTAGTAAGACGCGGTGCTAATAATAATAATAATAATAATAATAATAATGTTTAGATAGTACTTTTACTCGTGTGATTATTTACACCTCTTTATTTAATCGGTAGCTAAAGAGACACCCATAATGTAATATTTACTAAGCCCTGATTGCCTGACTAAAATATCTTGGTACTTTGTTCGGAAATGACCTAGACATTTAGCTAGGCCCTATATTATATTATTATTAGCACCGCGTCTTACTACCCGTTCGGGTTATACGCACTTACGCTAATGTGTAATGGTAGGGTGATTGTGAGATGAAATGAAGGACCTACAGTTTAACGTGGAATCCGAACCACGGTGGCGACCTGGCATTCCACCTATATTATAATAGCGCTTTATTATATATTATTAATCTTATATTTGTTGATTCAATCAACGGCTTAGGAATGCCTATATTATGATGTGAAAGTTGTATTTGCTGCTACTAAACTAATACAAAATGTCTAAGGTTGTAATAATATTAACATTAACATCTACTTACATAAAAACCGTTATTTTAACCGTGATATGCGGTAAAATATCTTGCTTTCTCTTTCGACTTCATTCCCACCCACTTCGGTGGCCGCATGGTATCTAAGGCGTTACTCTCGTAATAAACTAGAATGCCAGTGGCAGGGAGACTGGGTTTCGAATCCCAGTCGGTTGTACTGAAGGTGATATTTCCTAAATGGTTTTTCACTCTTTCTACACGTGAATGTGGATACACTTACTCTAAATTTAACCTGCCTCATTCTTAACACACGAATGTAAGTTGTACATACGCATATAATCCAAATGGGTATTATGACATGGTGTTAAAAAAAAGATACTGGTGCCTACTTTTATAAATACTGTTCTCTCGATACTAGAAATTGGATAAAGTATCGATACTTTGTATTCGATGTCACATCCTTAGGGGTGAGCCTCACCAGGGTTATCTGCCTTGATTCTGACTACCGCGAACCCCGTGGAAGGTATGGCTATAGTGTCCTTGAAGGTAGGAGGTCCGTCCTTCTCTCTCTTGAGCTCACCAGAGTGCAGCTCTCTCTGCACGTCTTCCGGAGTCTGACCTCTCTTGAACAACCCCACTGCCAGTACGGCGAACTCGTAGCCGTGAAGGTGGAATGGATGAGTCAAGCCGTTGGGTACCTCAGCTGTAAGCATGCCGGAGTGCGGATAAGTTGACAAGTGAAGATCAAACGGTCCTACATTGACTTGTCTCTCTGAAGATGCTCACCTATAACTGTCGAAGCACGTTATAGTTAATAGAGTACACACCCTTACCGACAGGTACACAGTTAAACTCGTCTAGGTTTTGATAATCAAGAACATATTTTATAGTATCTACGTTTACTAAAAAAAATTCTTCATCTACAGTAATGTGATCTGGAGCTGTCTATTAAACGATAATTAGCAATGTTCCTTAATAAATGTTTTTAGCCCACTTTGGTAGCCGCATGGTCAAAGACATCACTCTCGCAATATGTAGACTGCCGAGGAAAGGGAGATCGGGGTTTGATCCAAGTCGGGTGTACCAAAGGTTTTTTTTACTATATAGTTTTCCACTATCATTCCCTGCAAATATGGGTACACTTCCTCTAAATTCAATATTCCTAACGACTAACACATTCAAGTAATTAATTAGAACATGTGTACATAACCCAAACGGCTAGTAGAACGTGGTGCTTGAAAAAAAAGTATGTATAATTTAATACATCACAAGGTATGTATTGAAAGCTACGATAATTATATCTATATCGCAATTGTTTCCGATGCATTGAATATCATTGGTCTGGGTGAATTTAAACGGTGTTATTACGATGGCTTCTGTTCTCTAAAGGTTAGTGTCCACGGCGAGAGTAATGACTCTCGAAAGATAATACAACTATCGCGAGTGACTTGCAGTGTCGTGTCCACATGGCGATAATTTAATATCGTGTGCTCACTCTCAGATAATACTGCGAGTCCTGTCTGCGAAACTCGCGTGAGTAACTCTCAGGATCGTGTCCACGCCGCGTAAGCTTAGGGCCACGAACTGGCGGACAGCCGCTGCAGCATTGTTGGTGCTACTTGTGGAGAAAAGGGAGTGTGAAAGTGTTGGGTAAGGGAATGGATAAAAAAAAGACGATATGCGTTAGAGGCTTGTAACATTTCAGCTCAATAACTCATTACGGAAGATGTGGGACAGTTCCACAACTTTACCCTAATGGGAGCTGGCGATAAGGAGTATTTTATTCAGAATCTGGCATCTATGCTTGGAGTAGACATGAAGAAATTAAATCAATTAGTCAACACGGTCAACTTTGTACCAACTCTCAAGCTTAATTGGCTTGTCGTGGATAAAAATATACGGTGTATCGATTGAAGGTGGAGCAGAATTTATTTGGGAAAGAGTTATCACTTACATAAATTGAGACTACTGTGTTTTTCTCCCTTTTCTGTTTGGAGCGTTAAGTGATGCAGACATTGAAGAACTACATAGGAAGACATTTCTGTTTACTTGTGGGGACGTCAAGCTTGGTGGACCCACACATGTAAATTTTGAAGAATATACCAGCTAAGCAACAACACATACAAGATCAGCAGCATCACCACTGAAAAATTAACACAATCTATTAAATAAACTTACAACGCTCGAGCGTGGACCAAGCGATGCAGACGTGCCAACGTCGGTTTGGAGTTTTTAAGTAACGCAAACGACAGGTGGTGTGCCCAAACAAGATCAGCAACACCACCAAAGTATCAGCTAAACAATAGGCCAACACTCGTGCATTGTCCTCTTCAACACCAACGACCACTCAAGGCATTTACTCTTACAGTAGAAATGGAGAATTAAATCAATTAGTCAACACGTTCGACTTTATACCAATGTTCAAGCTTAACGAGATTGACGTGGATAAGAAATATACAGTGGACCGACGGTGTGGACAAGTTTTGGGAGAAGAGTCATCATCACCCACCTAGATGGTGACTTCTTGGTTCAACCCCTGCAAGATACGCACACTCCTACCAACACAAACAAACACACACACAGATCAGCATTACCACCGTTGGATCAACAACCGAGTCAGAACACCCATGCATCGACAACATCAGCTACATCTTGCAATAGTTAAATCAGAGTGGAAATAGACGTGGTATCGGGGTGACGCAGACACTGATGCCGTAAAGATCGGTATTCGTCCAAACGTCTTACCAGTGTTGCCGTAAATTAAATAAATTATTATTGTGTTTTATGTCGTACCATTGTATATTTACACCGTGTAATTTAACATATATTATGATTGTGTGAAGAGGGTATTCATTCTTCAATATGAACTACATTACAGGGGATGATTTGTACGAGAACAGGGACAACTCTAGCAGCGATAGTTTATTTTGACCTCCAACAGAACTTGACGAGTACTTATCGAATTTCCCGAAATGCTCCATTGCCGAACTATGTACAAATGCTTCGAAGAGGGTGATGCGTAGTGATTCCAAGCCATGGAGCTACTATATATAATAGCTCCATGATCCAAACCCCTTTGTGAAAGTATTAGAAGTACATCGAATAAATAAGCTAAACATAAACCATTCCATGTAATAATAATTAATCAATCAAAATGTATAATCTTTTATTGAAATTATCGAATAATTAATAATTTTTTCCTTACTTTCCTCAACAAAATTGACCAAACATGCTTTTGGTTGGAGATGTTTTTACACTCTCCCTCCATACAAACGCTGCTCTCAGTTGTCAAGGTTACGTGATGCCATATAATAGTTTTACCACCCTGAAAACGCTGGTACAACTTAATTTCTACTGGTCTCATAAAATACCATACTTTCTGGGATTCGAACTCACGTCACTATACTGAAGGCGGAAGTCACTTGTTTCTTCTATTGTGAAGTATTTATTATTTGTTTACCGGTGACGTAGACGGAATGTATATTTCGGGTTGACTGATTTAGAGATAACACCAGGATTGTGAGAGTGAAATTCTAGCGGGACTTTATTTGCACTGGGCAGTGGTAAGTAAACATATAATTTTACATTCTTTAAGAGGTTTTAATTTTAACGGAGTGATTGTTGCACATTTATGTCCTCGGTGAGGTTTAAACCTAGTCCTTCCTGACCACCCACCCTAGGAGTGATTATTTCTTAAATGAAAGAAAAATGTTGATTTAATTTGTGAATTAGTCGGGAGAATTATTATAAAATTACGAATTAGTTAATGTAATAGTAATTTAGAACATCGATTAAAGGAGGTGGGGGTAAATATGTCTGAAATTAGAGAAAAATATGATTAAATTAGTGAATTTCTGGAATTTAAAAAATAAAAAATTACCAATTAATCAATATAAATAAAAATATATCACGTCGTGACATTGGAGAGGGGGAGTGAGAGTGTCTTTAGAAATCTTAAATATGTCTTAAAAATGAGAAAAAGATAATTAAATTAGTGAATTAGTCAGAAGAATAAAAAAAATTAAATTGATAAAAAAAAGGTGTGTGTACTTATGTACGCGCGTGAGAAGTTATACTTCTTTGGCATCATTAAAAAATAGTTTTTAATTGCATGCAAATAATTAATTACAATAAAATGATAAACGGACTGGAAAAGGATAGTCAACACAGTCAATAAAGTTCAGTTTAAATTTGAAAAAATAAATAAATAAATATTTATTTTCTTACATTAAGTGTAACATAAATTCTCTCATTATTCGAATGTTATTTTTAAATTATGTCCACTGCCATAGCATCTTCCAGTAATGACTGAATTGGAACTTCAGTTATCAGTGGCTTATGATAACTAAAATATGATACGAAAAGTTTTGCAGTAACAGCGTTGAGATATCGTGCAAATACAGCATCTATGGTAGTGCCATGTCGTGTAGTCTAAATCAGAGGATTATTATTCATGGCTAGATTCAAGTCATTTTGGAGGAAATCAATAAGTGGACGAGCATCTTCACGGGAAAAATTGACGTTGAAGTCTCCACTTAAAATTACCGGTAACTTGTCTTCTCCTTTACCAAGATATTCTCCTCCAGCTGTTGTATATGGCCATAATATTCTTTTCAGGAAATGAATGATGTCGTCCATTTTTTGATTTGGAGTAATGTAAATTACCATCAAAACAATTTTGTTGCCATCTTCCGTTTTGCATTTAGCTACACAAAACTCACCAACTGATGTCACTGTTGAACTTGCTGATTCCGCCTGTCTTACAGTCATATCAATGTTTGGAGTAATGATATTGGTAGTGTCGTGCATATTCTGATAAATGGCAACTCCTCCAGCTCGAACGTTTGATCGCTTATATTGTACTATGCAATTTAAATTTGGTATACTGATCGACTCTTCATTGGCTAACCAGGTTTCATTTAAAAGTAAAACATTCGATTTTTGCATAATTGGATCAATGAGATCAATAGAATGAGCATGGAGACTTTGACAGTTAAAAGTATATATTGTCAACCCTCTCCTTTGATTAATAAAATCTAACAGATCATTGGTGATAGTTTGTAAGCGATTAAGCGAGAGTGTACGGAATTCTTCTTGAAGACTATTTATAGCTGTGGATGCTCTTTGGCCATGATAGAAAGTTTTATCATTGTCTTTTGTTGTAATGTACAAACCTTGAAGACTAGTCACCCGCGTCAATGCAACATACACTAATGACAGTTGATGTTTTTTATCATATTCATAAACAATCTCAGTGTATGTACTTCCCTGAGATTTATGAATCGTAGTTGCGCAAGCGCAAACTAAAGGTAGATGTGATCGTTTAACATTTATCGTTTTGTTGTTATTAAGTGGAATAGTTGCAGATCTTCTTCCTATCGGTACAGCAGTTGTACTAATTTGATGAGAAGCTACATGTCCAGCAACTTTTTTCTTTATTTTTTGACCAATTTTTTGTGAGTCTGGGAAATCAAGCCATACAACATTCACATCTCCTACATCATTAAATTCAAGATGAACTAATTTTCCAACAGCTCCATTTGCTAAGCCATCTGACACATCGATGTTTGTTGTAATCATATAAAAAACATTCGGCACAAATACGGTTTCATAATGCAACCCTCCAGTATCAATGAGCGACATTTAATATAATTTTTGACGTACAAAAGCTGTTTGTTCTGCTGAAGTACAACCAACAAATACGTCTTTAGCAATTGAAGTAGTTTTATTTTGAGCAGCACTTAAAATTCGGTTATTACCGGTATATCTTGTGACAGCCTCGTTTGTATTGAATAATCTGATTCCATGTGGACATTCTACTTCGGCCTCTTGAGTTGTTACAAATCGCGATTCCAATAAAATTAATTCGCGATCGTCGAGTTGTTGACCATTCCCAATTTTTGTCAATATTGAAGAAAGCTCTTGGTTTGCCTGCCGCATAACTTGATCTAATTCATAAAATTTGAATCCACGCCATAAAATAGGTCCAACAATTTTCTGATTCTGCTATTTGTAAATTGGAGTAGATCGTACTGGTGGTAACTGGCGTAGATCTCCAATCAAAATAACATCTAAACCACCAAAATTAGTTTTGAAATCTCCAGTAATATGCTTCAATCTTGAGTCAATCTGAAGAAGTAATTCAGCACCAATCATACTTATTTCATCAATGATTAACACTTTGACGTATTTGAATAGTGCTCTATATTGATGAGCTACTTCAGTGCTTAGTGGAAGTAATCTCGACAAAGATATTTTTAGGGCAGTATGTACGGTAGTTCCGTCAATGGCAACAACAGCTTTGCCTGTTGAAGCACAGGCGATGTACGAGTTACAGCATCCATCATTCTCATTATATCGATTATAAATTTCCATGATAAGTTTTATGACGAAAGTCTTACCACATACAGCTGGACCCGTAAAAAATATTTGAAATGGACTATGGTTTGGAGTTAATAGATTTGAAATGACATGTAGCAAGAGCTCTATTTGCTTATCATTTGGCATACTCATCAATTCGTAAAACTCTATATTTGGCATTACATTTTCTCGTTTTTTAGCGATAGGTCCAAGTTTATTAAGTACAGCTAGACGAAGATCACTATTCATATCGGAAAGAGGATTGTTATATAAATTTTGAAATGGATTTGGTTCAGATGCGATGTTAGCAACATTTTGTACTTCAGTTTCATCATTGAAACCATCTTCTCGGTATACATTTCGAGAAATTTCAATTGCTTTCTGGATATCCAAATTAGATTAAAATTCTTTTCGATTATTTAAAATTTCATTTTCATTCCTATTATATATATCGATAAATTTCATTTCAGCGAGTATTTCCGCATCTTTATTTCGGAAAGGAATATGTAACGTAACCATTTCACGTTTATATTCATTAAGATCCTGTCCCATATCAAAATTTCGGTATCGGATAACACGTGGCTCTTTTCTTTTTGTGTAAGTACCATCTGCTTTAATGGTGTAATTAGCAACAAACTGGGCAAGAGTAATATTTTCCAAATCTTCGTGTCGGTGTTCATATTTGTCAAACCAATTTTCTTTCCAAATATTAGTTGAATCTTCTCCTACGCCTATTGCGTCTAATTCTTTTTGTGTTTTTCTTATACGTTGACGATCACATGGCCACATAGTAGGAATAGTGGTGACAACAGTAGAACACTTTGACATCGGTTCTCGCAAGAGATACCAAGCCCCCTCTTGACTTGTTATCTCAACACTATTGAGCATATTTACACCTATTTTCCTTGTAATTTCAACGACATCAAACTCTGGATGTTCATTCATAGTTTCAATAATCAATCGCTGAAGATGATAATGCCTATGTTAGTTTTATTGACATACTCTGCGACATAACTAGCACATGAATATTCTTCGGTAATGAATTGGATATCCATATTGGATTTAACAATGTTAAATATAAAGGGGTTAAACGGATTATGCCATTTTTCACATGGTTGACGCTTGACAAAAACTCGTGGCCTCTTAATTCCAGCTCGAAGTATATTGTGATAATCATCATCTGAATTAATATTGTTACTCTGATAAAAAGAATCAATATCAGGATAATCATTATTTTCCAAATTAATTCGGATATCTTTGTAACGTTTAGCATAATTCTTGAAACCAGGCTCCTCTTTCTGCATAGGTAATAAAATTGTAGTAGATCGACAAGGCATAAAAGGTGCTTCAAATCTGCAATGCTGAGGTTGATTAGCCACTATTTTCTTATAGCATGTGAATGTATGTTTATGTCTTTGTAATTTAATGTTACCTGATGCTTCTAGAGATGAAACAGATATCAAGTAATCAATTAATGCGATAGAATCCAATCTATTTTTATCAAGTGCATCCATTGGAGCATTAGCTAGCCACAATAGTATATGTGCATGTGGACTACAACGAAGCTGGAACTCAATACGTTTAAAATAATGAACAACATAATATTTCCCAAATGGACTGAATTTTGGTGATTGTAAAAGATTCATTAATACATTGACCAATTTGTTAAAATATATAGCACAAGTAACTGCATCCTCATTGACAAGAGTTGTTTTTTCAAGATAATGAAGAAGCTCGGCCATTTCTTCTTAAATAGTCTCACCGTTGTGTTTGAATTTGTAGAGCTTTTGGAGCATATCGTTCCATCCAATTTCATTGGCACTGACAGTAAGAAATATAGTCGGTTTTCCAAATTGTCTGATCATAGCAAAAGATCTTTTTTGCGATCCATCCAATACCATGTTGAATTTGGAATTGATCTTAGAAACGCAAGATTGGTTTCAATACAATTATGAACGTACTGATCATCTTCTATTTGTTTCCGAGTAATTTTGGTATCTTTACCAACGTGTTTGAATGCAACTGAGAGAGAATCACGAACTCGCATCCTCATAATCTTCATCGCCATATATAATAAATCATACGGTGTAACTGCACGACGATCAGATCGTCTTAGCTCACTAGAAGCCTTCACGAAAGGGGTTACTTTAACACCATCCCTAAAATTACGGAACTGACCCAAGTAAATTGCGGGAAAGGAAAGTTCCTCTGCATGTTCATCAAATAATAAACTTTCAGGTACATTGTCTTCACCAGGTGCAATACGTAAGTATTGTTCTTCATTCCACAATAATGTCTGCTGTTGAGCCGTAAAACTTTCTTCTATAGGAATATGTTCGCTGAAATCTTCTTGCTGAATTTCACCGTGAATTTGATTATCATTTAAGAATGACTCATCAACTTTAATATCGTACATAGTATACAATGGTGACGGAATTAAAAATCGTAGCCAACTTTTAATAGTACGCTTATTAACAATACTTTGTAAGTAGCTTGATCGATGAATTTTCTTACGTTTGATATGTACATTTATACAATAGTCATCATCAATATTCCTTGGAAAAGATTTAACCATATTATAAACTGAAACAGGAACATTAATTATTTGACCGAAAATACCGTACTGACCATTAGCATGCCTCAATCTTCTGATTTGCATGAAAGGAATACGAGGTGAAATTAGTCTTTCAGAAACAAGATCTAAAGGTGGTAGATGTTGAGGTACATCTGGATATTTAAAACCATTGAATGTGGACATTAAAGGAATATTCTTCTTGTTTAATGTTTGCACGCATATGTTGCAAAGCTTCGTATTTTTCACTGGTATATTAGGTATAATTTTTGTTAGAATTTCATTATGTTCAGGAGACGGCCTTTTCAAATCATCTTGAAACCACAACCTGTCACATACTGAACATGGATATCCAAAAGGATTGTCTAGACACTTTTTTTAAATTCCTGATGAGCTCTTTTTAATCGTCGAAAATTACTATACGGCAAAGAAGTATCTACGTCTATTTCAATTTGTTCATCAATGGGAGTATTAATAAACTGTTCCGGAGAATTGGAATGAATGGCTTGTCCGTCTGGTGGAGATAATTCCTGATCCATAATCGCGTCTTGATTTAATAAATCACCCTCCTGATCGTGTACAATGTCTTGAGTGGATAAAATATGTACATTCGGGGCATCAGCTAATTAATGAATAGTTTCTTGTGCTTGAAGCAGTTGGTTTGGCTTCATGTCTGCAAATAAAGTATTTTCTGATGTACGGTGATCACACAGCACAGAAGAATTAGCCATATGCACCTCAGCTTGTACAATTATAGAGTTGCGATTGTCGTGTGTTGAAGTAGATAAAAATGAGTCGTGTAAATTATCACCATCATGATCAGCAATACCAGTACTGGACACCGTTGAGACAGCTGGTCGATTTGTACTAGCACTGGTGGTAGCTAACTGAAATGATGGTTCAAAAGTCCTTATTCGTGAATTTGAAGTTGACAGGATAGATAAAATCTCAGTCACGGATGATTCGTTTACTTGTGAAAGCATTTTTTTTCGCAGCCTACAAGCACGAGTATATTCTGCTCCTGTTTTTATATTGGTTTTTTTACTGACAAGCCTTGCCGAATTTTTTCAGCTTCCTTGGCAACTTTCTTTCGATTGTAATAGTTTTACACATTTCCGCATTTGTTTTACCCATCTTGAAAACTGGAATAGAAATTGAATAGTACCATTAATAGTCATCAAATCTAAACTAAAAGAATCTTAGATTGATGAATAAGATTTATTGTAGAGAATTAGATATTAGAAATTAATAATAAATATTTAAAATAGAAATTTAATAATATATATATAATTATTAAAAATAAAATTTAGAAAATAATAAATATATATGACATAATTTGTACTAAATATTATAAGATTCTTAATTTTAAATATTTATTATTGATTATTTAATATTTTAAAAGTAAATGAATAAATTTAATAATAAATTCAAAAATTGAATTTTAGTTTATTCATTCTTTAAATATTTATTATTTTCTTAATTTAATATTCACTTTTCATTTTTATCAAAAAGTTTTCATTAAATTTGTTCATTTATTTTTATAAATATTTATTATTTATTCAATTTAATAATAAATATTAAAAATTAATATTTTAATTTGATGTTCGATTTAAATTTTTATCACAAATTTTTTATTAAATGTTTTATTAATTTTATTTCTTTATTTTGTAAATATTAAATAACCAATAATAAATATTTAACAATAATAATTTAATTATATTTAGTATTAATTATGTTAAATAATAATATTTTAATTTATATCGATAAATAATACATACGGATAGTTAACCTCAATTATATTGGAGCACTTGAAAAAGTCTATAAGCACAATTTTTTTCACTAATATTTACGAATAGTAATAATGGGTGTGTGTTCTTATGTACGCGCGTGAGAAGTTATACTTCTTTGGCATCATTAAATAATAAAAAATAATTTAATAATATTTAGTATTAATTATGTTAAATAATAATATTTTGATTTATATCAATAAATAATACATACGGATAGTTAACCTCAATTATATTGTAGCACTTGAAAAAGTCTATAAGCACAATTTTTTTCACTAATATTTACGAATAGTAAATAATATTAATCAAAATATTCAATTTAAATCACCACTGGGCCTGGATTCACCAAAGGGAGCAAATAGTTGCGCCAGCGCAAGTTTGAAATATGTTCCAAATCCCTATTCACTAAAAGGAGCAGGCGCAATTTGAGAGCAAAGTTGCGCCTTTTATTTGCCACCACTCAAGAGTAGGCGCAACTATTAAATCATGATTGTCACTTCAATAAATTTAAATGGCGGCATATTATTGTATTGGCTTAAAATACAATTAGTTACATAACTGTACTCCAATTAATAATGAATTAATTAAAATAACAAAACGTATGTCAAGCACAAAATTTGTTTCAATTTAGACAGTGGTAACAAAACAATTACGTACCTTTTATTGTTGGATTTTTACATTCAAACAACGCAATGGCATTTCTTGCAGTGTTACAAAACAAAACTACGAACTGTGTACTCTTCGTCTAGATCCAAAGAGGTTTGTATTCCTCCACGACCAAAGACATCTCGTCACTAAATATGGCAGTTAGTATAACTTTAAAATAAGTTTTAAAGTTTCTATAAACATTAATGTTTTATTAATGGAACTTAAACTTTAAACTAATAATATATATAAATACAAAATTTTTTTTTTTAAATTTATATCAATAAATAATACATACGGATAGTTAACCTCAATTATATTGGAGCACTTTAAAAAGTCTATAAGCACTATTTTTTTCACTAATATTTACGAATAGTATATAATATTAATCAAAATATTCAATTTAAATCACTACTGAATATAATTTATTAGAACATATATAATTCGCACTTGTATGAAACTAAAACACGCGTTGTGAATGTAGAAACTAGAAACATGTGGATAAATATTATATATATGAAAACAGTGATCAGAGGCGACGAGCGTACTAACATGCGCGACTAACAGAGGTTCTATTTCTATTTTGTTGGTAGCTTTTTTTTCGAGACTTAATGAGCGGTTCAGCTTCAACCTGTTACTTTTGTGTTACAGTGATGCGCGCGCATCTTAAAATTTTACTCTCATCATTTTTTCATAACTCGCCTAAAGAAGTATAACTTAAAAATACTACTAATTATTTAATGTAATCAAAATACTTTGTGACGTGCCATGGGGGGGGGGGGGGGGAGGGGGCTTTTGGAGAGCTTAAATATGTCTTAAGTTATAGCCAAGGTTGATTAAATTAAATAAATAGGTGACCTGGTGGTCTAGGGGTAAGGTGTCAGACTTCTGTGCTGGCGGCCGGGGTTCAATCCTCGGTCCCGGCACAGATTTATCTGATTTCCAAACCCTTCCTACACCTCTGACAAGACATCTTGTGAATGTGTGGAATGCCAGGCCGCCACCGTGGTTCGGATTCCACGTTAAACTGTAGGTCCTTCATTTCATCTCACAATCACCCTACCATGTTCACATTAGCGTAAGTGCGTATAACCCGAACGGGTAGTAAGACGCGGTGCTAATAATAATAATGATTAAATTAATTAATTAGTCAGGTTTTAAAAAAATAGTTAATTGGTTCGAAAAATTATGAATTAATTAATGTAATTGAAAACACTCCATGGCGTGTCCCGTGAGGGGAGGGGGAGGCTCTTAGAGAGCTAAAAATAATGTGCCAGGTAGTCCCGGACACTACTCAGGTGTTCATCTAACCGACTGCATTGTGATCTACTCTTTTTACATGGTAGTTCAGTTTCTATTCTTCTTCTGTCTATTTGTCCTGAGATATCCTATACGCCTTACATTTTTCTAGGTACTAGGTGATTTTTTAATACTCTTTTTATTCTTACTTCCTCGATATTTGTTATCATTCCAAACCTTCTTCTTATTTTTTCCACTATCTTCCCCTTAATGATCCTCTTTATTAAACAATCCCTACGTAGTGTATGGCCCAAACAAGACGTTTTTTTCTTCCTTATCATCCCCATCAGGCTCCTATCTTCTCCTACCTACTCATTTCTCACCCTGTCCAACCAATTGATCTCCTCAACCATTCTCCAAAACTAAATTTCAAAATCCCCAAATACTTTTATTCCCTCTTTCTTATTGACCACTTCTCAGATCCATACGTCACCACACACCACATGAAACATTTTGTAAACCTCTTTCTTGCCTCAATCGAGATTCTTCCAGATGTCAGCAATCCCCTCACCTTACCACATTATCCCTTTTCCATAATTATCTTGAGTTTAACTTCTTTATTCGTACAGTTTCGATTCCAAGTCACTCAACTTCTTAAATATTTAAATGCCCTTAATTTTTATAGTTGCTATGACTTTATGCATATTTTTTAATGAAGTATTTAATAGCATTTTAACATAATATGATATCTTTGTGAAGTGATCCCTCACTAAATGCATACATAATAGTCTCGGCTATTTGATTCTTAATAATATATATTCCTGAAAAAAGTTAAAATATTTTGTTATAGACATACAAACATCTAAAATAGAAAGATTACATCAGTCTTTACAAAGGATTAACTGGAAAAGAGAGTAGTCGGATAACATTTAAACACGTCAAATAATTTTTCGACTCACTATGATCGACCAACAGGAATTCGACAACCGCCCCTAGAGGTATCTTAATGACGTGGAAGCATTCCTTCAACGTGCTATCATTTCCTGAGCAGAACGTCTCCGGATGTATGTCTTCTAGTTGACTAAGGATGGGGGATGATGGCAGCATGTTAGAGATGTTATTCAATTGGCCTGCTACCAATACTGGAAGAGGAGGCTCTGGAAAAGTACACGAGCAATAAATAGGAATAATCTCAATAGAGAATAATTTTGTGTACAAAAAAAAAAAAAAAACAGAATGTAAAGTCAAAGGCTAGCCTAATATTTCCAAATACAATTTTGGGGAGTGCATTTGTTTACCTATCTGTTTTATTTTCTGGCAAAAGTTTAGGTACCTAATATAGCATGGCTATCAACGAGCCTTTCTTTTGTTCATAAACTAATATTGTTTTGATGAAAGATAAATGAAGTAAAACATCAATCTACCTATCCATAGCCTTGTTATTAGCTTGGAAACCTAAGTAAAAGGGAATAAGTCAATACATTCGTAAATCAACCCAAACACTTCCTTTCTTAAAATTTCAATGGAAACTGAGCGTCATTCAACTTTTGAAGATCCCCTGATAACATTATATATTATAAGGTGGGATTTTTTTTACTAAGCATCACGTCTTACTATCTGTTCAGGTTATACGCACGGTGGAACATTAGAATGATATTTGATGGTTTATTAAGATGAAGAAACTGGGGATAGAGGAATGCTATATGGTGATGAGCTACATACCCTCTACTGATCACAAGACATTGGTAAGATAATCAAGTCTCGTGATTTACGGTGTGTAGGACATGCAGTGCGAATGGGAGAATCTAGAACCTTGTTCATGGTACTGACTGGCAAACCCAGAGAGAAGAGGCCATTTGGAAGACTTAGACACAGATGGGAGGATAACATTGGAATAGATCTGAAAGAGATAGGGTGTAATGAGGTGGACTGGTTGTAGCTAGATCAAGTCAGGGATAGGTTGTAGTAAGTTTGACTGGACATAATTATCTCAAGAGAGGGATTGGTTGTAATAAGGTTGACTGGATAGAACTAGCTCAAGATAGGGATAGGTTGTAGTAAGTTTGACTGGACATAATTAGATCAAGATAGGGATTGGTTGTAATAAGGTTGACTGGATAGAACTAGCTCAAGATAGGGATAGGTTGTAGTAAGTTTGACTGGACATAATTAGCTCAAGATAGGGATTGGTTGTAATAAGGTTGACTGGATAGAACTATCTCAAGATAGGGATTGGTTGTAGAAAGTTTGACTGGACATAATTAGCTCAAGATAGGGATTGGTTGTAATAAGGTTGACTGGATAGAACTAGCTAAAGATAGGGATTGGTTGTAGTAAGTTTGAATGGACATAATTAGCTCAAGATAGGGATTGGTTGTAATAAGGTTGACTGGATAGAACTAGCTCAAGATAGGGATAGGTTTTAGTAAGTTTGTCTGGACATAATTAGCTCAAGATAGGGATTGGTTGTAATAAGGTTGACTGGATAGAACTAGCTCAAGATAGGGATAGGTTGTAGTAAGTTTGACTGGACATAATTAACTCAAGATAGGGATTGGTTGTAATAAGGTTGACTTGATAGAACTAGCTCAAGATAGGGATTGGTTGTAGTAAGTTTGACTGGACATAATTAGCTCAAGATAGGGATTGGTTGTAATAAGGTTGACTGGATAGAACTAGCTCAAGATAGGGATTGGTTGTAGTAAGTTTGAATGGACATAATTAGCTCAAGATAGGGATTGGTTGTAATAAGGTTGACTGGATAGAACTAGCTCAAGATAGGGATAGGTTGTAATAAGGTTGACTGGATAGAACTAGCTCAAGATAGGGATAGGTTGTAGTAAGTTTGACTGGACATAATTAGCTCAAGATAGGGATTGGTTGTAGTAAGTTTGACTGGACATAATTAGCTCAAGATAGGGATTGGTTGTAATAAGGTTGACTGGATAGAACTAGCTCAAGATAGGGATAGGTTGTAGTAAGTTTGACTGGACATAATTAGCTCAAGATAGGGATAGGTTGTAGTAAGTTTGACTGGACATAATTAGCTAAATATAGGGATTGGTTGTAGTAAGTTTGACTGGATAGAACTAGCTCAAGATAGGGATAGGTTGTAGTAAGCTTGACTGGACATAATTAGCTCAAGATAGGGATTGGTTGTAGTAAGGTTGACTGGATAGAACTAGCTCAAGATAGGGATTGGTTGTAGTAAGTTTGACTGGACATAATTAGCTCAAGATAGGGATTGGTTGTAAAAAGGTTGACTGGATAGAACTAGCTCAAGATAGGGATAGGTTGTAGTAAGTTTGACTGGACATAATTAGCTCAAGATAGGGATTGGTTGTAATAAGGTTGACTGGATAGAACTAGCTCAAGATAGGGATTGGTTGTAGTAAGTTTGACTGGACATAATTAGCTCAAGATAGGGATTGGTTGTAATAAGGTTGACTGGATAGAACTAACTCAAGATAGGGATTGGTTGTAGTAAGTTTGACTGGACATAATTAGCTCAAGATAGGGATTGGTTGTAATAAGGTTGACTTGATAGAACTAGCTCAAGATAGGGATAGGTTGTAGTAAGTTTGACTGGACATAATTAACTCAAGATAGGGATTGGTTGTAAAAAGGTTGACTGGATAGAACTAGCTCAAGATAGGGATAGGTAGCGTACTTTTGTGTGTCAATTAACTTTCCCGTTTTAGTCATCTATTTTCATAGAGTTTGTAAGTATAAAGATAATATTTAAAAATCCTTCTAGATTTTCCATCCTTGTTTGTACACGTACACCTGAGAGGTCAATATATTTTAATACAAATGTTAACTTAATAAACAATGTATTTAATGACCCAGATTAATATATTCACTAAAATATTGATTTCCCACATTTGTGATCGCATAGTTTATGTACTAATATTTATCCAGTAAAGTCCTACGGTGTAGCCTACACACATGGATCTAGCGTTATATTTTCAAAATATATTGGAATTGTGTAATCAATGTGTTAAAGGATATATAAAACAAAGACTAATATTATAAAATAAATATGATATGGTTCGAAGACATGGCAAAGGGGTTTGTCCCTGGGCCATAAAACCATCAAATGGTTCATGTAAATAACCACGAATCCCAAGAGTACAAAAACTGTTACAAATAGTAGGAAACTAACCTAATTGGGATACGATTGGCGTGTTTCCAAATGGTACCTTGGAAATTGTTTGCTTGGACTGGGCAATGGAAAAATAAATTCATATACCTCAAATATACACTATATTTAAAAAAAAAGTAACTGATCTTCTCAAGCTAGATAAAACCATTACCCAACATTAGATATAATTTTAATATACCAGCACTTATTAACACAAAGTTTTTAGGTGCACATGTCACAAAATACATGTGAACCTTTGTTCCAATATCAATTTCTATAGACAAAAGTAGTTGATGAATACGTATTATTGTAACGTTTAGTACGGCCCCCGTAACTTCATCTCATCGCCAGTGGGAACATAGCTCCATTCTTACGGAAGAAACGATGATAGGTCCCGGATCGGAACAACTCTTGCCCGGTGAAGACACGGAAGTTGAATCCGAGTATGAGGCTCAAATCCGGAGTTTGTTTCAAAATATTACTGGTGACAGGTAATGCATTAGTTAGTTGATCAACGCATATACCACTGCTTTGGGAACCACAATCTGCGTTGTCAGGGTTCAGAATCTGAAAACAAATTTGTTTTAGGATAATTTCTTGGTTTATAAATACTTAAAACATATGTTGCCAAACTAACTTAAAAGTCTGGCTCAAACCATGAATAGTCTTTTACCTAGCTATATAATACAGCTTGAACTATACGTCGTATCATAGTGTAGTTTTATTTATTCCGCTTTAAAAAAGACAGTGGGATTGGAACCAGTGAGACCATTTTAACATATTTAAAAAAATAGCACACAATTAAATTGAAAAATTATTAGTTTAGATTAAAAGACCTATTAAAATGATCCCTATTTCACTTTTGTAAAATGAATCATGAATAAAACCTCCCTATGATAAAAATAATTGGTACAGGCTTAAATCTTGTATATAATTTCCTGATTAATCGGCCGTGAGCTGTGCAATTAATAGCACTAACTACTTGTAGTGACTTTACCCTTACACTGTGGTATTTAGCATGGGAATGACAGTTATGATGCTTTAAAACCACTAAAAAGATCCTCACTCATCTCAAAATTGTGAACCTACTGCAAAATGACTTTATAATTTTGATTAAGGCCTATTTATATCTATAAAGGTTTATTTTGATCTAAGGAGCTATATATCCCGTGAAACTTAACTGAAAATAAGCTAATTTAATAATTTCATGATTCTCTTAAAAATTGTAAAACCTAAAATATATAAATTTTAATCCGCTAAGGAGGTATTTGATATCCTTCATCTACAATTTGGCTTGAGCCATATTTCGAAGCGATGAGCCTTTGCTTGAATATTGTATGGACGACGTTTGCAAGGCGTTAACGAATCGAGACTAATAGCAGTTTACAATTAAAGTAGTTAAACAAAATGACTTAAAACACGTTTCAACAACAGAATAAGACAGTTTTCAAATTGATATTGATTATTAGCACCACGTTTTACTAACCGTTCGTGTTATACGCACTTACGCTAATGTGTAATGGTAGGGTGATTGTGAGATGAAATGAAGGACCTACAGTTTAACGTGGAATCCGAACCACGGTGGCGGCCTGGCATTCCCCACATTCACAAGATGTCTTGTAAAAGGTTAAGGAAGGGTTTGGAAATCAGATAAATCTGTGCCGGGACCGAGGATTGAACCCCGGCCGCCAGCACAGAAGTCCGACACCTTACCCCTAGACCACCAGGTCACCTACTCAAATTGATATTGATTTACAATATATACTGAACCACAATTAGGATCTATCATCCAAAAGAGAGGGTTCAAACATTTAATAAGGAAATTTAAGAAAAAACACAATAACAATCGATAGAGTGGGCTGGGTGAGTGAGCTTGTTATACCCGCTGGGTAAGCTAGATAACACCCAGCACACGCAATTAGAGATAGAAGAGGGCAAGTTCTCACGGTCACCCTCAAAGGTCGATCAACACAGCCCAGACGTCATACCATATTAGTGATTACCTCACATGAACTACTTAACTTAAAATAACCGAAGGATGATACTTATAAAGAAGGAACGAATATCACCATCAAGAATAATTTATTATAACTTCTCAAAAAAGAGAACAAAAATAGATATAAATACATAAACAATCATCAAGTATGTAACGTCTTTACAACCTTATCCAATGGCCTCATACCATGAGCGCCAAATTTGAAAGCAAACATCTACGCTTACTCAGGAAAGCTACAGTTTGGCGTGAAAGCAACAAATAAACCTCAGCCTAACCTCGTACAGTTCAATAAGACAATTACCAAAATATAACCTATAAACATTATTATTAATACCTCATCAGTCCCAAAAAGGGGAAGGGGGTATATGATTAAACCTAACTGACGTATTACCAGATGTTGGTGTTGGATTGACCCATGCATTAGATTGGCCTACACCTCTCGTTTACAACCACAACTTGGTTGCTATAACAACTTCCTTTTACCCCTATGGTGTGCTGATGGCGGCAGGTAATTCATGTTCAAAGGTGAACATCAAAAACAACCCAAAAAGAACTATCCTAATACAATAAACATTAGCTTAATGAAACACCTTACGAGGTTTATATTTAAAGTTCATAGACAAGGTAAAATTATGAATGACATAATTTATAAGTTCAGCACCAAACTTATTAACCTTTGAAAATAATTAACAAAAGCAGGTTTTTTAAAGATTACGCTCAATAATATAAGTGCACAAAACGTAACATCATAAATAGTATACATAACATAATATGATCCCAGCAACCTTTACGCAATTTAAATTTATTATGCCCGAAGTTTTACGTTCAATCATAATAGATCTAAATCTTAACTGTGAACTTTGCCTTGTCATTTAAATCAACACAAATGCCCAAACGAAGTAAAATCGTAACTTGTTTCACTAACATATTAAATCTGAAAAGTCATAAAGTCCAATTACTATATGCATACTGCTAAGTGCAAAGTTTTAAGTTATATGTAGGCAGATATTTGAAGACGCAACCTAATGCCAGTATGAAAGTTTTAAGTCCATTTATCATGGAAAGTCACTAAAACGCAAGTTTGAAAGATCAAGTCTATCCATTATGAAATAACAACAAAGTGCCTAAACGGAATTTTAGAAACGTTAAAGATTTCATCTAAACTGAATTTAGCTTACATCGTTAATTTTGAAGCGTTCGCCTGTTCAGGCGAATTCCAACGCCAGCCCAAGAGTGGCTCACACTTCACATGGTTGGTCTTTTATATGCACAAAACACGGCTTGCAGAACATAGTCAAGGGGGGGGACCAAAGAACGTAGACAGGGTGGAGAAGGTTCTAGGAGCCTCACGGATCTAGTAGAAGCCCGCTCGTAAACTTGGTGGAGTGTTACTTCTTTTCTTCTTATGGTCTTTGGGCAAGCAGAAACGGCGTGACGTATTCCAGTTGACGCGCCTCAGTCTTACAAGGAAGGTCTTGACGGCCAGGTGTGTGTTGATAAGTGGCTCGCAGTGTTTACATGAGCATGGCCGCTGACGTCTTGTAGAATTGGGTAAGTTTACAATTCCTAGTATTGTAACTTTAGCTAGCGGCTAATGTTACAATACTTTTAGCTTTTATTAGTACTTAATCTGTAACGTTTGCCTGAAGCCATTTCACACCTCATAGAGGCTTTCCTATACAATCAACTGCTGGTATTAGAACCAACATCTTACAAATGAAGGGTACAGAGTTAAAAGTGGGAAAGTCCCATTTTAACACAAATTGAGTTAGTGCTTCCATCTGTTAGACAATCATGAGACTTTTCTAATGCACTTTAGATTATGGATACGAGAGGTCTCTGTCATATTTAAATTAATTTGAAAAAATATTTGCTGTAGTCTTTTTTGGTAATTGAGACATAAAAGTTGTTGTCCTGGAAAATGTACATACGTTATGTGACTTTCCTCCTTTTTCCTTGTACCCTTCAAATGCTAACATATATGTGCAGAGTTAATATATATATTTATATATATATATATTTGCTATAAATCGCACTCATAGAATACTATTTTAGCGGGGAATGCCAGGTCGCCACCGTGGTTCGGATTCCACGTTAAACTGTAGGTCCTTCATTTCATCTCACAATCACCCTACCATTACACATTAGCGTAAGTGCGTATAACCCGAACGGGTAGTAAGACGCGGTGCTAATAATAATAATAATACTATTTTAAAGGTTATTTATAAAAAAAATACATATTAAAACCTCTATATCCAGATAAAAAATTAGCACCACATCGGTTTGGATCGAAGTGTCTCACAAACACCCGTAATTTGATTGGAGACGAGGATCTACTTATAAAACTCACCACTTCATTCCTCTTGGTGAACCCTTTGTGTCCAGGGTATGGTGTGGGAGGCTGGATCATCTTAGAACCAACGTACTGTAGGATTGCCACTTGGTGGACCCCTTCCCAAAGGCAGGCGGCCAAACCACGCACATGGATCCAGTAAGAGCTCCTATAGGACTCCTTAGCCTCGATGACAACATCGTATCGCTCCCCTGGTGGAAAGGGAGATTACATTGCTTAAACGTAGGTGGTGTAAATGTAACAAATGTCAAATTGTGAACTCAAAAGCAACTGACCTTGAAATATATTCGCACTAGGCAAATAACACCAGGAGCGTGCCGAGGGAGTAAGAAGATCTGTGTTTTTAGAGCACTTTTAGCCCCAAACCTTCATTGACGTGTTAAAATAACATCCAAATATATATTATGTTTACCCAGTATTATGATGTAATAGAAGATTTAGTGAAGTATCCTCTT